>WBRY01000048.1:0-171955 GCA_011800735.1 Peronospora destructor | reverse complement strand
CCTAAACCCTAAACCCTAAACCCTAAACCCTAAACCCTAAACCCTAAACCCTAAACCCTAAACCCTAAACCCTAAACCCTAAACCCTAAACCCTAAACCCTAAACCCTAAACCCTAAACCCTAAACCCTAAACCCTAAACCCTAAACCCTAAACCCTAAACCCTAAACCCTAAACCCTAAACCCTAAACCCTAAACCCTAAACCCTAAACCCGAAACCCGAAACCCGAAACCCGAAACCCGAAACCCGAAACCCGAAACCCGAAACCCGAAACCCGAAACCCGAAACCCGAAACCCGAAACCCGAAACCCGAAACCCGAAACCCGAAACCCGAAACCAAAGCACAAAAATAAACAGTTATATGTACGTTATAAATAAGAGCGCTTCCTCACGCTCCTTACAGTGCGCGACGGTAACGGGGCTCGGGGCTCTTACCCGTTACAGATTCAAAGACGGATACACTCGCCAGCTAGCACACATGTGGCATGGACCTTTCGAGTGGCGGAGTTGTGCGGAGAATATGCTGTTCGTTTGGAGATCGCAGGGACACCATACCGACTATTTCCGGTTGTACATGTTTTTAAGTTAAAAACGAGTGGTGAAATTCCCCGATCGCCCAAAGAATTCGCTAGTAGTTGAAAGAGGAGATCGCGTGGATTTCGATGAATCGCTGCTACCGGAAGATAGTTGGGAAAACGAGTTGGATATCGACGAGTACGAAGTAGAAAAGATTTTGGATGTGCGATCGGGACGCAGGATTCGTTATGGAAGAATACATAAATAATACCTGGTACAGTGGAAGGAACATAGCGATCCGACCTGGATCGACGAAGCCGATCTGAACTATGGCGCTTTGTTGCAGGAGTTCGATCACGATTGTGTGAGCAAGAACCGTTTCGAAGTAATGCAATCCCATAAAGTGGAAGCCGGAGGTTAACGAAAGTCGAGGTGCCAAAGGGGTTTATATGTGCAAGAAGGTTGCATGAGATGGTGGATGGGATTTATATGTGATGCGTGTGGCGATCGAGGATCGTAAGGGTCCGATCGCGGCTGAAAAGCCAAAAGAAAAGAAGGTAATTTCGATAATGAACGAACAAGACAGGGGATCGAGGCGAAATTATATTGAATGATGAAGTTATACGATCCTAACCCTAGCAATCACGCAGGAAAGAACATACCGGACAGACGTGGAATCGACGATCCCGGGTGATCCACAAGGGATGACTGATATTGGTTTCGACGGTTCTGCAGCATCCAGTTTTGACAGCGCTGTGTGCAGGTTGAGGATGTTCTTCTGCTTGCATCCCAGACCGGGATATCACGGTGGTACTTTCCATATGTGAAGGGAAGTGCAAGAAAAAAGGGTCCATCAGGATGTCTAGATCGCAATGGCCCTCAATCATGCCCTGAAGAACAAACCCAAGGATCGTCTTCCACCGAGGCCCGGATCGCGACCGCCGCTGCTTGCGCTGTTTCCAGTACTGAGCCAACTCAGGATCGCTGGCCCGTTGCTCACCGGAGATGTACACTACATGTGTCGACTCCCACAACGACTGTCGATTCCGATCCTCATACCCCAGGTATAAGGTGGCAAGTTGGTCGAACCACCCAGTCCGGGGAAAAGAGATCGGTGTGATTCGTCGAGCGGCACTTTCCCAGGGTTTCAAGGCATATAGCGCCGCGATCTGAGCCGAGGTCACCAGCCGGGGAATCCACTCCGACACGGGAGGCGGGGCCTTGTGTACCGCTAACGCCGGAAAAGGATATCCCTTCGGTTTCGAAAAGTGTCAGAACAAGAGATCGAGATCCAGCTCCGCCACACTTGTCCAGCTGACTCTTGGGGCCGACCATGGAGTGGCCTGATTAGAAAATCTGGGCACACGATCTCTATATCCAGGGATCCACGCTTCGCGAGAGATCATGACGTTGGGCAGATTACGGTAATCGGCAGGCGGTAATAGCTGATTCGCCGGCGCGCGGGACTCCTCGGATATGCTGATTGCACCGTCGGAGTCGCTGGAAGCCTCTCCGAAGAGATCCACGCGTGACACCTTAGCGACAGGACGGGAGGAAGCGGCTGGAGGCGAAGAGCTGCGCTGAGGATTGGGAGTGTTCCCGACAATCGGGGCAGGCGACGATCCGGCCAAAGGCTGTGAAGCCGGACCGGGCACACGACGACGAGTTGACGATCGCGAGCCAGACAAAGCCGCGAGTGTCGCATCCTCACCGTCCGACGATTTATCATCCTCAAAGGATGGTGGAGTCAGATGATGTTTTTTTGCTTCCCCGGGTTACGAATGGTCGTGAATCCCTTGAGATCGCGAGATTCCTTGAGATCGCGAGATACCTTGGGATCGCGAGTATGTAGAGGTCCGGTATTAGAGGCCGCAGACCGGGCGGCTTGCTTGGAGACAGGCAGGGCTGATGACGGTACAGGATCGCGCGGACGTTTACGACTTGGCCCGGAGGGTTCCGGAGTCGCTTGTTCCTTCGTGGGCTTGGGCTTTCGGGCAGTCGATCCCGACTTTGCATGCGAAGTCAGGTGCTCTCCAGTCACCAACAACGCCATGCGATCCTGCAGAGTAATGTGATCTTGGATGACTCGATCACGTTCGAAGGCCAAGTCCGACAGCTTGACGCGCATCTGATGCAGAGTGGCGTCGCGATCGGATACGGCGGTGTCATGTAACCGATCGCACTCAACACACTTGGCAGCAAGGGCATCTTGACTTTGGCCATGCTCGACTTGAAGTGTCTCAAGACGCTCAAGAGTACGGCGGAGCTCTCCTTGGACGTGGATGCAAGCCTTCTTGTAGTGCGACTTCTTGTCTTTGGCTTTGTGGAGGCGATCGGATTGCGCCTCGCATTCGGCCACAAGCCATTCGCCCGTTTCGTCCATCTGTTTCCGGACTCCTACAATTTCGCGATCGAACTCCTCTTGTGCAACGTGACGCGCTCGGATCACCTTGAGGAGTTCCGACTTCAGATGCGCGATTTCTGCGGTGTGATTGAGACGATCAGCTACCTCCTCCCGGAAACTGTCGAATCGCTGGACCTCTTCTTCGTATTGGACACGTAGTCGATCGTACTTGTCTTGGACGAATTCGACGAACGGAGGTACGGAGCACTTGGAGACTCTCCTCCAGCTGACGGTTTCGGTCAATTTGTTGGGCCAGCGCAGTTTCCATGCTGCGATAACGATCCACGATCTCCTGCTGAAGATCTATCAGATGATATAGTTAAGCGATCGCATCGTTCAGCGTCACGCGTTCAATCCCGGACGGTACTTCCACGCGGGTACTTGGGAGCAAAACTGGCTCACTCAGACTGGAGGCGGGGATGTCGTCGTTGGTAGTCGTGACACCCGGGGCCGGGATAGAGGACGAATATTCCGGAGGGATCGAGGTGGCACGCCCACCGACAGCTCCACCAGGATTGATCGGAGTCGAGATAGCGGAGTGATCGATCTCGTCAAGCGATAAGGTGGGGGTGTCCGACATGGACGGACTAGCAGCGATCGGAGCTGCAGAATCCGAAGACGAGATCACCAAAGGCGACCCGAGGTCTGCCATCCTTGAGCTGTGAGTGCGGGAGTGGCTGAAGATACGTGTTCGGCCATGGTGGACGAAGGACGAACGAATGTGGAGTACGTCGGGTATACGATGCAAGGGATGCACAGCCAGATCGACACCGTCTGTCGACTATCGGTGCAGGGAACGATTGTGGTAAAGCGATTACAGGGATTTTGACAGTTGCGTTGGAGTCGGGGCTGCAAGGATCACACGCCTCAATTAAGTGCGAAATGGCTCTGATTGGCGGATGCGAGCTGGGACGAGTGGCTCACGATCGCGGATACAAACCCAAGCGATCGCGATCCCGAGGGTTGCAAGATGGACAAACGTGGGTTAAACCAGTTTGATTACGCAATCCATCATGAGACAGGGATCGGTCACGAAGATGGGAGGAACGTCAAAAGATACAGAAGGAAAGAAGATGTGGAAGTTGGGATAACGGAGATTGCAAGTGAATGCTCCACCATCCAAAGGTGTCTCCAAAGATGGCTCGTATGTTGACGTTCTTTTCCCAGTTTGACCTCGTCTTACATCATGTGAAAGGACGGTCAAATGTCGTGGCCGACGCATTATCTCGTCCAACCGTGTCTGGAGCGCATCACAACGAACCCGCTGTGCCTACGTCCCTATTCCCAAAATGTCGCACGTCGTTTAGGTAAACTTCTGGAAATCTCTAATGAACATAATGGGTGTCAAACTAAGCATGACGACTGCTCATAGGGCGCAAGCAGATGGACAAACAGAACGCCAAAACTTGGTGTTAGAAGACGCTTTACGCTGCCTGGTATCCTACAGGGGAGAAAATTGGGCCAAGCTACTTGGTACTGTAGAGTACGCACACGCCACATCGGTGAACGCGTCTACTAGGCTCACCCCAATTGAGATCGATACCGGAAGAAAGGTATCCAATCTGATTTCTCTTGAATACAAAGAATACGATGGTCTGGATCCACAACCAATATCAGAGTTTGCCTTAAGTTCGCCAAAGATCGTCAAGACCTAGTGCGTAAGGCACGTGAAAACCTAGAGCAAGCCTAGGAAAGGCAGAAGAAGTACTACGACTCTAAAAGAACAAACCTCACCTTTAATGTCGATGACTTAGTTCTGCTGGATACCAAGAACCTACCACTCAAGACAGTTAATGCTCACATTGAGTTAAAGAAAGCAAAGCTTGCGGCCAAAAAAGTTGGACCGTTTGAGATAATCAAGATGATCAATCCGAATGTAGCCAAGTTACAGCTACCGCGAAATATGAAGAGACTGCACTCATCGTTCAACGTCGACCTACTCTCTTTGTACAAGCCGAATGCCTCTGAGCTCGCTGGACGACCATTTCAAAAGCATCACCGGTTATTCTAGAGTCAGATACCGAAGAGGAACTACACATTGTGGAAAGGTTGCTTCGTCGTCGTCAGCGCAGCCGCCAAATAGAATGGCTAGTAAAATGGCACGGCCTCCCGGAGTGTGATAGTACTTGGGAGCGCGAGAAAGCTATCCGCCACGTTTCGCATTGGCAGCGACTAGTACAGGACTTTCGAGACCGCCAACGCGAAGTCAAGTCCGGGGAGATGTCAGGCCGCAGGGTACGTGCGGCACGACAGAGCATGTGTTAGGGTTGCACAGCTGAATGCATATTGGATAGGCCATGACGTCACAGTCTGACGTCATTAGATGACGTCACTACGAAGCTTCTAGAAGGACCTAGAAGAATAGGCTTAGAGGTAGCACAAGGTAGCGAACTAAGGACCTATATATTTTCAGTTTCAAATATCCTAGTGAAGCACAAGTCTCCACAGCTGACATGATGGTACCTGGCGCGCACCAGACGTTGTGAACACAAAACACAGGCTTAAAGCAAACGACATGCATTTTGTCCATCTGAGTTGTCAAATGATTTTAAAATGCAAGGTCAGTTCTTCCTGCGGATGCGGAAAGGATGTGCCTCGGTGTTGAAGACGTATGTGTCAAGAGGAATGAGACTCTCGGGTGCCTGCAACAAGTAATGGTACTTGAGCGTCTCTGCCAAAAAGAAACTCTCCATTTTGTTCTCCGTTTGCGCTGGCAGCTCCGTCACGTCCACAACGCCAGCGTAGCCGTGCTTTGTCTTGGCGTGGGTCTCCAGCGCCTCAAAAATCTTCCAGCCATACTCACGATACTTGGGATTCTTGGTGACGCGATACAGATAGAAGAGACTCTCGACAGTCTCTGGTCGAAGAATGTAGTTGGAACTAATTGCATGCATCGTCGGGAAGCCCACACGGTCGGGAGATAATCCTGTCACCTGGCGGTGATAGAACTGGTAACAAGTTTCCATAAGCTTCTCTGCTAACTCGAGATGTTTGGCATTCTTTGCGTGATCTTGTGTCTCGGACAGCGTACCAAGCGCCAACATTCCCGGAATGAAGCAAGCGAGATGATCCATGCCTAGAACAGGCTACAGATAAAAAACGAACACAGTGTCATAGACCATATTTGCATTTTGTAGCAAAAACATCCGAGTAACACACCGAGAGCGACGGCACTGTCAGCTCCTGAAGGAAGTAAAGATCATCTGGGATGGAGAAGTACAGCAGGTACTCCTCCATGCCCCTCACTGCATCGTCATAAAGTTCGCGGAGATACTTGTCCTCCTGGCGCTTGCCACTGTAAATGTACACTTTCAGCAAATACTCGTAGAAAGAATCGCCATCTGCGCCGAGTTTAATAAGATTGCTCTTTGTATCGAACTTGCCGTGCGCGGCATCAAAGTGCACCGGAAACAAGCCCGTTTTGTTGTATGATCCTTCGCGCTGTACAATTCTGTAAAACGCATCGCCCTGCGTTGCCAAAATAAAACCACGAAGTCATTGTTAGACACCAGGATGCAGAGATAATTAGATTAAGGCTTCCTACCATCTCAGCATATTTTGGGTCTCCTGTAATGTCGGACAGGTATCGTGTCTCAAGCTGAAGCGTGCCTATTTCAGCGATAAGGGCCCTGCAACGTAATAGCGGTTTACATATAGAAACTGAATGCAACCAGGGAAGACAACGCTTACCGATAACCAACCCAAGCCGCAAAGGCTTTCTTCTTCGTGTACGGGTTGAATAGGGTGTAAAAGACACCCTCATTTTCATCATAAGCAGGTGTAAGCAGGTCCATGAGTTCCTTGGCTTTTTGCTTAAAAATAGCATCCCCAGAAAGGTCAAATGCGCTCAAAAGCCCACCTACTTCACGGATGATGGTCTCAAAAATTGATATTCTCGTGCCATCGCGCCCCAAATGCGAAAATTCAAGTTTGTTGGCAACGTAGTCTCTGGCACGCTGAAATTCGTCCTTCATATCCATAATCCAAAGCGTGTCAATGCTGTCGACCAGCGAGCAGGCGATGTTGCCCCAGACATTGCTGAAATTCTGGCCATCTTTTGGGCCTATTTCATCCGCTCCGAATGCGTGCTCCACATAGTTTCCCCACGCAAATTTCATGGCATTGCGAACGGCTAGACGTCGAGCTTCTTGCTGCTCTAAGGGCACAAGAGTGACGGTCTTGTCGGAGTGTCCCACGTCCGCGACGCCCTCGTCCGCCAGCATTTTCTCCGCTGCGTCGTGGTCTGCTCCTTCTCCCATGTCTCCAACTGTCGCATGGCTGGACGCATCAGTCTTAACTAGCGTCTGCATTGGAAGACGTTTCTTACCTCTAAGATGCCCTTTCTCGTTGACTTCGTCATCCGGATGCTGCCAGTCCTGCTTCGTAGCGCCGTGCAGGTCGCCGACGTGCGCTGGGACTTTGATGTTTAGAGTGAGCTGTACATACAGGAATAGCAACACGATGGAGATGCCGCCGGCAAGTCTCGCGTTCTTCCAGAGCTTCAACTGCTTGGAGCGTTTGTGGCCAATGGTGGGCATGGCCGAATGACGCGGTCGTTTAATGTATTGTTTTTTATGACAAATGCGTGCTTACGTGGCTAGCCAAACTACATTAACTAAATTCACTGCATGGGTTTAGTATACGACATCACGATTCAGAAAGCGCAATGCCTACATGATCAAGTTGTGTCTTTGAAGAAATTTTTCTCCAAGGCGCTGAAGCCGTGAAGAGAGCGTTGTCAATGCCCAGCTCCTTGGCCACCTCCAATGCATGCTCAGACAACATAGCACCTGTCACGGGTATGCCCAGCTTCTGCAGCGACCGCAATCATATTACGATGCATTTCTCGGCATCCTCGCTAAGTGTAAGACCGAGACCTGGCTTGCGCAGCCGATGCGCCTTGGCGGTGCTCTGACTCGCAGGCCTTCTCAATCTTGTCATGGTTCTTGACTCAGTCGTAGATGACGCGTTTCTTACTACGCTTGGGCTGCACCGACAGCGCCGGGAAAAAGCTCTCTACGATCGTCGTCATATCGCCACTGTCTTTAACTGCGTGATGGCGGCCAGACGCGTCTCAAACGTTGTCATTTTTGCGCTCTTTGCGCTCGCCACCCCCCAATTTCTTTTCAACCTAACTTGGTTTTATACGTGTCATATCAGGCTTGTACGTGTTAATGGTAACTTCGCTAAGCAGCTAATTGACAGGGGCGCGACTGCGCGGGGAAGAGGAGGAACTGCGTCTGCAAGTTTCTACGCAACGTTGAAGGTTTATTAACTTTGCTAGGATTGGACGTAATGCTCCACTTCGGCAGGTCTTACTGCCGAGAGGGTGCCAAGATTTCAACCGAATCCGCAACCAAGTGACGTTCCAGCAAGCGGACGTGCCATTGCCGGCAGCGTTCATAAATTTTGCAAACCAGCATGAGACACCTTCGAGCCGCAGCGAAGTGAGTGCCAGCGAACTGACACAAAAATACAATGAGCCTGTCTAATGCTATGTCAACGTGTCATGCCAGACAATCCCAAGAGCCGTCATCGTAGATGACAATTCTGTACAATTACTGGCCTCGAACGAGGAACCGGTGTTGCTAACTAGGCTTAGGATCTTCCAGACATCTTGCAATCACTTACGGTTAAATAGACTCGTCTGCCCTCTCTAAAAAAAATTAACCTAATCAAATCAATGCATTCTTTAAGATCGACTTTGAAGGTGTTGTGTGGTGATGCTGTAACACACGAACCTCCATCGGGTCCGTTGTCTTTCGGTCGTGTTGTCGTATATGCGCCAGCTCGATCCGTGCACGTACAGGAAATACTTAGTTCTAAAATACAGGAGCTTGAGCTTGTACTGCATCGACAGTGCTGTAAATTGCCACAACAACCGTCCTTTTACGTCGCTTCAACCAACACGCTATCAGCCAAACAGCTTCAACATATGGTGAGACCAATATGGACAATTCACCCTTGTTCGCTGCGTCGTACGTCACCTCGTTGTTAAACGGTGCGAAACAAGTCGCATCCCGCCATGTCGGACTTGGCAACTTACTACACATGGCAAATGTTCAGTATTGCAAGTTAAAGAAAACGTTTTATATTTTATTCCACGAAGCTGAAACGCATTTGAGCTCTACTAATAGCATCGACAATTTGGCGACGTCTCACATTTCGTCCACAACGAACTAGTGTATGCCCACCGAGCTGGCTGAGTAAGCTGCTAAAAGCATACCGTAAAAAACTGTCAGAGAGCGGGTGACTGTCAGAGGCAAACAAAGTCAAGCCATTCTTACCATAGACGGCGGAATTTTCTTAAGATAGAGACGCCAAAGCGACGCAGATAGAGTTGTACCATCCGAGAAATAGTCAGAAAAGAAGAAGCGCAAAAACACTGGCCACACTACCGAACTTGCCGCTTAGGACTGATCGCTTGTGACTTCATACCCGTACAACCCGCGAATGTTCGACGATCTGTTCAAGTTGCTGCGCAGCCCACAGTGGGTCAGCTCACCCATTGTGCGACGCTTTGGCTTCGGTTCCGAGCTGTCATATGAGGAAGAAGAGCTAGGTGGGTCTGCACTTGAAGCACTATCACCTATAGAAACGATCAAGTGATCCCGCTGTCGTGTTGTTCTTTGTAGAAGATACGCCGTCGAATTGGACCAAGATTTCGACGTCAGGCCACCGACCTCCGGTGCGCAGCGGTCACTCGTCTCTAGTTGGTACGTCCCTCATTATGTTGCATTTGGGTGCACATTATTTTGCTAACAAGCTTCGCATGTTACAGTTGGTGACATGATGTACGTGTTTGGAGGCTACAACGACGGAAACTGCCACAACGATGTCTACGCGTTCGACCTGGTTCGCCACCGCTGGCAATACATTGAGACGTCAAACGACATCCATCCCGGTAGGATTCCCACACAATCCATCGCGTTGTGACCGAAAGGTGTTTTTACTTACAGCTTGAATCTGCTTGACAGACGGCCGTGCCTCCCATGCTTGGTGTACATCAACGGATAAGACGAATCTGTACCTGTTTGGTGGATCAGGGCCGCATTGGGGACAAACAAACATGGGCAAATTGCTGCAGTTCAATATCCGTGACAAGTACTGGACAGTTGTCGAGGCAAAAGGCACACAACCGCCGCCAGGATACGGCCAGAGCCTTTGTGCTATCAACAATAAGCTGTATCTCTTTGGAGGCACTTCTGGACACGTGTACGTGAATGACCTATACGTTTATGATGAAATGACGAAGGTTTGGAAAAAAGTAGAGACAACCGGCAAGCGTCCGAGCCCGCGGTATAGGCATCAAGTGGCCATGGTCACCAATCGCATGTACGTTATTGGCGGTGGTCTTTACGATCCACCCAAAGGGCCCATCAAAACGTACTATCTTGATGTGGACACTCTTGAGTGGCACGACGTGGAATGTTGTGGCGACGTTCCACGGTCACGCATCGCGCATACAATTTCGCAATCGTCGAGTGACCCTTACCGGTTGATCATGTTCGGTGGACGCGATGACAGCGGTTCAAGGCAAAACGAGCTGAGTGAGCTGAACTTGTGGACTAATGAGTGGCGAATATACTACGACGAAGAAGGCCATCAGCCCGACGCTCGTGACTTTCACACGAGTGTGTTTCATAATGACCACATTTTCGTATTTGGTGGATCGAACGGCGTAGAGCGCAATAATGATGTTTTTCGCTACACGATGACGTACCAACCGTCCACGCTACTAATCCTTGCCATGCAGGTTTTACACCAAAACATTGAACACATAGCAAAAAAGGATCTGGAAGTGCTGCCATTTGATTTGAAAATTGGCGTGGAGAACATAAATCCCGATGTGGAATGCTCCTACAACCCGACTTGGTATGTTCTCGAAGAGCAAAAGCAAGAAAAAGAGACGCCAGATGTGTAGACCGACGTGCTAGATTGTACGTTAGGTTCGCTGCTAAAATAAATTATTGCATCTGAACTAGTTGCTTGAGTCCATGATTCCGCCCGTGCATAGCTGGATGGAGCACTCAGCTTCGGGCATGCATGGACTGTCGATGATTTTGCTGTACAACAGCACATAAGTATCATGGCAAAGCCACGGAAAGCACATTAATGCGATTACGGATACCAGATGCGATTTTCAGCTTGCCCCTTCTTCATCTGCATCAAAAGCGGTTGACGAAAAATGAGAATGTAAATGGCTAATGCATGTCTCGTGGCTTATTCCTACAAAGTACCAACCAGTACACGCGTGTGAACTCCATGTGACATCACGTGACCACCTGGGCAATTAGGTAGAAGTTAGTGATTTGGAAAACTACTCTTGCCTTTCTTCATCCTTACCGACAGGCTTAATCGCGGATCCAAACATCACATTAGCTCCCGGGTCAGCCATCACTTGGTTCACCACAAGAACCGCGATATTGAATTCCTACATAAAAAGAAGTGGTTGTGTAGTATCACACTACATTCTGCCGCTAGAGCAGCCAAATACGATAAATTTAAATACCTCGGCGTGTTTTACAAGCCGAACAAGATGCTGGTTGAGTCGCTGTTGTCTTTCAGTAAGCTCCCCTCTATTCATTGTAAACATAATAAGCCAGCGCAAACGAAATTAAGAGTTCATGACAAAAAAAGCGTTTTCTCATACTTTCCAGAAAAATCCGAGCGAAATAACGCTGTCACTGAGTCAATGATCAACAGACGAAATGGACCCTGGTCAGGATCCTGCAATGCAAAACCTGTAAGACGACAAATATCCCTGCATCCTTATGCTAATGCGTACCGCGAAAAGAACGCCAAGTTTAATGACGAAATCCATCTGAGCATCGTGGCTATGAGCCCTGCAATAACGTGTTAATTCTTCACAAAGTACACTTTGACGCAGTCAACATACCTTGCTACAATGATGTTGTCAAGAACATCCTCTGGGTCCTACAAAAACTTGCAATTAGACATAGGAAGCAGTTATAAGCCAGCTGCGCGGCTAAACTTTACTAGGTTGTATCGCTCCTTTGCAATCTCGGCGACGCGATTCTAACAATAAGCTTCATCAAATACACAGATAATAGCCTCAAACATAGCGTGTTAGACGTGCGTAATTTACCGGCCGAAATGTTCCTTCCGTGTCCACAAAAGCGACTTTTCCTAGTTTGGTATACATAGTTTCAAAGAGTTCAAGATCTTATGTTGAAATATTAACAAAACATAGCTCTTACCAGCCCCTCCACCTCGTGAACGGGGTAATTGCGCCGTCACGCAGAGCTAATGAAACCGCATGCTGTCAGCAACGATTGCTGTATTGCTCCGTTTTGGTCATCAATGAAAGGATTACCGTATGGCACAATTGTGTTTTCCCTGTACGGAATTCACCGTGGACCTACGCATACACAAATTCTCATCCGTTAGACATGCCAACGCGTCTGTGAGAGTATTTATTTGCTACCTCTGTGACGGACATAGTTTCCAAGCCACCCCCCAAAATTTGGTCGAACTCTGCAAATTAATCGCGTCCGATCAACAGAGCAAATGGAAAACGAGAGGTTTATGTTCTTCTTACGCTTTGATCCTGTGGTGACGAATATTTTGCGTAGACTCTGCAAATAGAGTGTGTTGGCCGAGACGAATCCGCTCTTTTCGGGCATGAGCTGTGGCAATAGATTGGTATTAGCATACGACACAGCATGCTTGGACGTATTTTGGTTTCTCTCGAATCATGACGCAATACCTTTCTGCCTGCTTGAAGAAGCTACGCACAGAAACACCCGTGCCATTTTAGAATATGTTTCAGCGGTAGTACGACAAAGCAACTGATTCCTTCTACCTTGTCCATTTTAGACTCGCTGATCCCCTTCACATCCAGCAATTTCCTCTGGGAAACTTGAAAGAGCTGTCCGATCGTTGCAAAACCACCATTTTTGAGTTTCGTAATATCTGTCGTGTTGACGCCAGCGTCCTGAAGCAGGTCGATAGGCTCATATGAGCACAAGCTATCTTCTTCTTCGTCATCGCTAATGTTTACGCGAGGTGATGCAGCAATTTGCAGCTCCATATCCTTGGATTGGCGCTCGCTGTAGCTGCACAGAGCACGAGGACACCAATCTCACCGACTCCCCAAAGCATAAAGAAAATTGTACATGTGCTTACCTCCTGGTGACGCCCATCTATCTTATCTGCAGCGTTCTTGTTGTTTGGACGTGCGAAATTGGAAGTGAGAGCGGATTACAATTCCCCCGTGCAGAACAGAATGATGGTCAGGGAAACTTCAACGTATGGTTGATGCATGTATAGTTGAAGTGGCTGGATTTCAGTATACCCGTACGCAGTATCTGCCGTCTATTCACGAGTTCATTATCACACAGTCTCCGTATTCGTTGATGGTGGTGCATCTCGCTTTTCTAATAATACCGACCGCCACGCTGCATGTGGAGATCCACGATTCTCCAGCGGAGTGATTCCTGCTCCTCATCGTAGTCACGCTGAAAGGCGAAAATGTAGTAGTGGGCTAGCACCTCGTCCTCGGATCCTTCAACAATTTCGCCCTCACGATTGCGGATGCAGTTAATTTGCTGTGCTTGAAACCGCATCAAAACGATCGGAGCTTGCTTGTCCTCGGCCTAAGTAACATCTGATGTCAGAGAAAAAAGCACATCGAACAGCACCAAAAATAAGGTGTGCGTACCGTAGCCTCAATAACTTCCACGTTGTCGATGCTGAGCACATGCGGATCCATGACCAATCCTTCGGACTTGCGCTCACGGATAGCGATGTTCACACGCGAGTATGCTGCCTCGCCAAACCACTTCTTCAAGTCTCGGCTGTTGCCACGTAGGAACGCCTCTAACACTCCCGGCAAAACAATTTCCTCAATATTCTCCTTCCATTTTTCTAAGATAAAATCCGGCTCAGCTCGACGAATTTCCTTGATTGCAACACCCATGGGGGTTTCACCAAAGAGCCCGTCATAGATTGACGACAATCGGTACACCCAAGGGTTTTGACTAGTCTCCCAGACCTCCAGGACTTCTTCTTGAGCGTCGCTAAGTTTATCCTTAACCTGCTTCGTCGTCTGATGCACCTTCTTTCCTGCATCTGTCTTCGCCGCCTGCTTCGCAACATTCAAAATGCCCTGTATAATCGGTGCTTCACGAAAACGAGCGCTCACACGCCGCCACGCGCTCTCCTTCTCCTTCACAGCCACCAAGGCACTGGTGCCCCTGTATTCTGCAGGCTCGTCGCTGTCGTCTTCTGTCTTCTTTAGCTTTTGCATAGACGGCGTGCGGACCGAGGCCAAGGCCTCGTCAACCGTCTGTTTTCCTGTTTTACCAAATAGCTCTTGCGCGGCCTCCTTCCACTCGTCGCGCAATCTAAAACACTTGTTAGGGTGGATGAGTTTATTCTTTTGAGAAGCGATGCTAGCAAAGAACTTTTTCACAAAAGCGCGAGCACCCTCCATCGCTTCATCCGTGTGCTCAGAATTCTGCACAGCACAAAGGAGCCAGGCAAATGAGCTTACAATTATCTCATCAATAAACCACACCATGATCAGCTTACCTCGCCATCCTTCTTGGTCTTGTCGGACTCACCCTCCAATTTCTTGTGAATAGAATCTGCGCGACCTTCCTGCTCTATTTTGACAGCTTCAGAGACCTTGGCAGTTTTCTCATAAGATTCTTTAATATTCTGTGAGGCTTGCAAGGCCTGCTCCTGAAAGCTCTGGGCTGCTTCCTCAGTCACAAAGCTCATCTCACTCATTTTCTCCTTAGCAGCCTTTCCCATACTCTTATACTGCTTCTTGGTCTTCTCTAGCTCCTCAAATGATTTCTTAAGCTCCTCGTTTTTCTCCATCTCGTTCCTAAGCTGGTTCTTCAGTTCTAAGAAAATACCCATGTAACGCAACTGTGACTGAGTACATCTCGACACATGGGAGCAAGAGCACTGGCAAGGTGTGATGGAGAGCCGCGCGTGGCGCAAGGCCCGCGAGGGAAGGCGGCGGAGCATCAGCGTCTGGTATTAACGAATGCACTGTGAGCGACTGTCCCTTAAATCGGACATAGACGGATAACCAGAGTTTTATCCAATTCTAGGACGTATATGATGCGCTGCGTCTCCACCAGCCAAATGCACCAAGATAATTTGTAGCAAGCTTGTCTACTGGCTTTCCAATATGCGGGTATCAGCTCGCACAGAAACGTCACATTCCACTGACATTTAGTTGGCAAAATGAGCAAAACACGTCGCAAACGAACGAGCGTTTCGGAGGAGAACATGCCATCTGCCGAAGTGAAAGAGTCTGCTGTAACGACGCCAGATAGAGATACTGGTGCCAAGGCAGCGAACCAGGAGAAGAAGAAGAAGATAAAGAAAAAGCATGCTAAGAAGGAAAAGAAGCAGCAAGATGAGGCTGAAATTGCTGAACAAGAAGAGGAAGAGCCCGTAAAGACGAATGTAGACGACGAGCAGGATGAGGAGACGGAACATGCGATTGCTGAAGCCACCAGCCTCGGCATGGCCGAGAGTGCTGTAGACGAGCGCTACTTTTCTAGCGAGGAGTTTGCATCATTACCGCTATCCGAGCCCACGCGCAAGGCTCTAGTTGACATGGGCTTTACTAAGATGACCAAAATCCAGGCCAAGTCGATTCGACCGCTGTTGGCTGGTCAGGATTTGCTGGGTGCAGCCAAGACGGGTTCGGGTAAGACGTTGTCTTTTCTAATTCCGGCGGTTGAGCTACTGCACAAGGTGCGCTTTACGGCGCGCAAGGGCACGGGCTGCATAGTCATTTCTCCGACGCGCGAGCTGGCGCTGCAAATATATGGCGTTGTGCGCGATATCTGCAAATACCATTCGCAGACACACGGTATCGTCATGGGCGGTGCCAACCGTCGTGCTGAGGCCGATCGCCTGGTGAAGGGCGTAAATATACTGATCTCTACGCCTGGTCGTCTGCTGGATCATCTGCAGAACACTAAGGCTTTCGTTTATCATAACCTGCAGATTCTCGTGATTGATGAGGCCGATCGCATTCTTTCTATTGGCTTTGAAGAGGAAATGCGCCAGATCATTAAGTGCATTCCAAAGGAGCGCCAGACGATGCTATTTAGTGCTACGCAGACGAAGAAGGTGGAGGACCTTGCTCGTTTATCAATCAAGGAGAAGCCGGTGTACGTCGGCGTAGAAGAGGAGGACATTAATGCTACGGTAGCTACGCTTGAGCAGGGTTACGTCGTTACTCCAAGTGATAAGCGCTTTCTGCTGCTCTTCACGTTCCTCAAAAAGAATCTGAAGAAAAAGGTGATGGTTTTCTTCTCGTCATGCAATGCCGTCAAATTTTACGGCGAACTTCTCAACTACATTGACATTCCCGTGCTGGACATTCACGGAAAGCAAAAACAAAACAAGCGGACGACGACGTTCTTCCAGTTTTGTAACGCGAAAACCGGCATTTTGCTCTGTACGGATGTAGCGGCGCGTGGTCTTGATATTCCGGCTGTGGACTGGATTATTCAGTTTGACCCTCCTGATGATCCGCGCGAGTACATTCACCGCGTGGGTCGTACTGCTCGCGGTGCAAAAGGAAAGGGTAAGGCACTACTCATGCTTTTGCCTGATGAGCTTGGTTTTCTTAAGTACCTGAAGGCTTCAAAGGTGGCGCTAAATGAGTATGAGTTTCCTCTTTTAAAGATTGCCAACGTTGAATCTCAGCTCATAAAACTAGTGGAGAAGACGTACTATCTGCACAAATCGGCCAAGGATGCGTACCGTGGATATTTGCTGGCGTACGCCTCGCACTCGTTGAAGGGCATTTTTGATGTCGGTCGTCTTGATATGCAAGGGGTGGCCAAGTCTTTTGGACTTCAGGTTCCGCCTAAGGTGACTCTTCCTGTAAAGACGAACGGCAAGACCGGGAAGCGCAAGGGGACTTCGTTTGATAATGATCGTGGTGGCAAGTTCCAGCGCTCAGGCCACGCATTTAGTGCCGACAACCCGTACGGCAAGCGGGCATCTGGTGACAAGCGCCAGTTTGTTCACTAATAAGGTAAAGCTGGCTGTTTCCAGATCAACGGCATCTGCCACTTTATGTTTCTTTTTGATAGAGCAAGCTACTCCTATTATATGTTTACCCATTGGTATTCGTTGTTTACTTTCTGTGAAGTACTATCTGTTAACAACTTTCTGAAAAGGTATGAATAAATTCTAGTAGGTACATAATTTATTTGAGTCTAAAAAAACTAAAAGCGTCGTTGAGATAATCACTCAGGTCAAATCGACTCATCGGTCCATCGTCACCTTCTCCCTCCGAGTCAAATCGTTTGAATCAGATTGATATACGCGGTCAAATATTTTACTTTCATAGTTACAAGCCATGGTTTTATATAAACATTTTATACTCTTGTTTTTATTCTTTTTAAATTTTATACTTTTAATCTGATATATTAACATTAGAAAATTACCCGACCATCCTAAGAAAAAAAGTATACCAGATACGCAAAAAAAAAAAAATGCACAAGCTTTCATCGTGCCAGTAAACACACTATCGTCATTCTACATGTGACAATTTACAGCTATCTATCTAGGCGAGATGATGGTCTGTGGTTCATCTTAATATTGTGAGCTCGACAACTGTCTCGTGCGGATCATTCTAATCATAAAATAGAGCCGATAATGCATGAAATCACTTTTCAAAAGAAATAAACTAGCCATGGAAGACTTGTCAACTTATACAAATGGTTATACGGCTCACATACTTCCGCATAGTAGCTACTCAAATAAACTCCGCCACTGGTTGGCTCCGAATGTTCTTGGTCTTCATCTCATTCTCTCATATTCTTCTTGGCAAAAGTTATTGTGGCATGTCCCTTACGCCTTACAACGCATCTCGTGTGGCGCCACATACACCTTCAGGAAGGTGCTATCCTTCTTGGCAATGCGGTAGTATGCTTCGGGCACTTCCTCGAGAGCCAAGCGGTGAGAAATAAGCACCGATGGGTCCAACTCGCCACTCTCAATCGCGTCGAACACCTGTGGATAATATTTTTGCGCCGGGGTACGGCCAGCGTGGACTGTCACACTCTTCATTGCGATGTGGCCTAACGGGAACGATTCCACCGAGCTCAC
This sequence comes from Peronospora destructor, assembly GCA_011800735.1. NCBI lineage: Eukaryota > Oomycota > Peronosporomycetes > Peronosporales > Peronosporaceae > Peronospora > Peronospora destructor. The sequence continues at coordinate 153,916 of WBRY01000048.1, read as the reverse complement.
GTAGTCGGACACTATTGAAATGTGACCGCACTTGCGCACAATCGTAAGCATCTCCTTCAGCGTATCCGCAGGCTCTGGCTTCTTCTCCATGCCGATTGTCTTCTCCAACGTAGCCAAAAAACCACCGGAGGCCGGGCCGCCACTCGCATCAATCACAGCATCAGCACCGGCAGGCGGCAGCACTTCTTGCAGCTTCGCCACCACCTGAGCGCTGGATAAATTGCGACGATCGACCACCTCCAAATTCATGTGATCATGAGCAAACTTAAGTCGCTCTGGAGAATGTTCTACTCCCACCACCTTCTTGGTACCGCGCAGCTTGCACCAGTGAGCTGCTTGAAGGCCGATAGGACCAAGACCCCAAATAACCACCGTGTCGCCCTCCTTCACCTTGGCTGTCTCTACAGCATGAAGCGCTGTAGCAGTCGTCTCCACTCCTAGAACGGCCTTGTCATCGCTCACACCCGACGGCAGCTTAAAGCAGTTGACATCAGCATATGGCACACGCACATACTCAGCCTGCACACCCGGAACGTTTCCAAGCATGCGAGTGCTTCCCAGCACAGCGGCGGGGGCCCAACCACCGTACTTCTGCTTAAACTCTTGGGATTCATTCGTGCAGTTGCACGCCGCATACTCATGTCGACGGCAGTGATGGCAATTCCCGCATGCCACCACAAAGCTTACTGCGACGCGGTCACCCTCTTTGAGCTTCTGCACATTTGCACCTACGCTGTCGACGATGCCGACGGCTTCACTGCCCAACACCTGGCTCTTCTCCAGCCCAGAACCACCTCCGCAGACATCATTCGCGAAGTCCGGGCTTACAGAGCACGCAGTTACTTTCACCACCACATCTGACGCTTCCATGATCTTCGGCTTCGGAATGTGCTCCAATTTGACAGACTTCCCCGTCCACACGACGGCGCGCATGCAGCCAGCTGAGTCCTTAGTGCACGACTCTTGACCGTGAAGGTGAGCACTCGACATCATTTTCGTGGCAGTGTCCATAGTAGTAAAGTTTCAGTCGCCCTGGTGTCTTCGTTTGTGTGTCGCTGAGAATGCAAAAGCGAATATGATGTCCATGGTGGCGTTTGGCCGATTTTCAATTCTTGGTTCAACCCGACCCAACTGTCTCGAGCAGTGAACGTGAGCGACATGCAAACTCCTGTCCCTGTGAAGCCGAGTTGAAGGTGTTACAATGCGATGCGCAAATAGATAAGACTCGTAGACGATACTTGGAATGGTTACTTACAGTTGAGAGGGATCGAATGCTCGAACATCGCAGCTTCCCACGTAGGTCCTGGTATCCATGTTCCTCAAGTTGAAGCCGTTATGAAGATAGACCTTCTAAAATAGACACAAAAGCTCTTATCATTGAATTCCGAAAGTCATTTACCATCGTGATCGCTTCGGCACTAACTGCAACACGTGACGAACTTGTTGCCAGTCAAAACTTCTGGACTCCTGAGATAATCAGTAGTGTTGCACTCCAGTAATGACACCAATGACCTTCTCAAGCGGCATTGAGGATAACGACATGTTGTCGTTGGCAACGTGCCTATGGCTGCAAAGGAGATCCTTCAATAGGCAGGGTTCATAGTACGCCACTTACGTAAAGTTGTTGCTTCTCCGTCTCATTTTTGCTGTCTAAAACTTTAGACAGCAATGGTCGGAGTTGCAGCCGTGCTCATTTGCGTATGACAACAGCGCCGGACTCAGCCTCGTGGAGTTAAACTCAAACCTTCCTTGCCAACGCGGATTTACGTAGCCATGCCAAAGACGACGGCTGCGTTGTAGTGGACACGATGATGAGATACGTGAAGAAAGACGAGGAAGGAGCACTTGGTTAGCACTTATCAAGAATAAAAAAGTCTTGCTGCTTGATTTTCCATCATTTGATTGTGCCACCCGTGGCGATACTAGAATTTATCAACACACCGACCGCACAAATCTCTCTTCCTTGTTTATGCGAATCCTATTAGCATGATTTTATGATCTGATGACGCACGAATCTTTGCACCTACGCGGAGGGCCTGTGTCCGGCTTCATAAGTCCCTTACTGTGTAATTGCATGTACAAATGAACCGGTTTTGGTAATCGTACTTATTATGACATCCATCCGATGGATACTAATGTTGCGTGCATGTTGCTGGATAGTGTATTCACATTATTTAGCAACTATCACGCAACTGCTGGTCTGCTTGGAAGTGCGCGGCTGAGCTCAGCCCATGATTTCCAAGTTTACAACGTAAGAAGCAGACCCCCTAACGTGGAAGATTTGAAATGGCTCTTCGTCGTGTACTGACCTCCACCAAGACCTTCAAGGCTGCTCCAAACCTGCTACGCCGCTCTATGGCTAGCACAACCGACACGATGACTGTTCGTGACGCGCTTAACACGGCGTTGGACGAAGAGCTCACTCGCGACGATGAGGTCTTCCTCATGGGTGAGGAGGTCGCGGAATACAACGGCGCCTATAAGGTCTCGAAGGGATTGTGGGAAAAGTACGGTGACAAGCGCATCATCGACACGCCCATTACGGAGCAGGGCTTTACGGGTTTGGCTGTCGGTGCCGCCTATCACAACACGAAACCGATCGTTGAGTTTATGACGTTTAATTTCGCCATGCAAGCCATTGATCAGATCATCAACTCGGCCGCTAAGCAGTTTTACATGTCTAACGGTGATATTAGCGTGCCCATTGTCTTCCGTGGCTCCAACGGTCCCGCTGCTGGTGTTGGTACGTATCTTTGACACTTTTTTGTCTCCCCATTTACGTCATCAAGTCGTTGACTTTTTCTCTCGGTGTTGATCGGATCTTTTCAGCCGCCCAGCACTCGCAGTGCTACGCTGCGTGGTACGGCAGCGTACCCGGCCTTAAGGTGGTGATTCCTTATGATTCGGAGGACGCTCGTGGTTTACTTAAGGCCGCTATTCGTGACCCCAACCCCGTTGTGGTGCTAGAGAATGAACTGTTATATGGTGTCTCGTTCCCCGTGTCCAAGGAAGCACAGGACAAGGATTTCACGATCGAAATCGGCAAGGCCAAGATCATGAAGTCAGGCAAGGACGTCACGCTGGTCGCCTTCTCCCGCATGGTGGGTGAGGCTCTGGAAGCTGCTTCTGTTTTGGCCAAGGAGGGTATTGATGCCGAGGTGATCAACCTTCGCTCGATCCGCCCGTTCGACCGCCAGGCCATCATTGACTCGGTGAAGAAGACCAACCGCATGGTGTCAATTGAGGAAGGCTGGGGTCAGCACGGTATTGGTGCCGAAATTGCCGGTATTATCATGGAGACTGAGGCCTTTGACTACCTGGACGCTCCCCTGGAGCGCGTGACGGGAACGGACGTGCCCATGCCATACGCTGATAACCTGGAGAAGTTGTGTCTGCCCCAGGTCGAGGACATCGTTGCCGCCGTTAAGCGCACGGTGGCGCGCAATCTCTAAGCAAAGCTTGTCAGAAACTGAGAAGAAAACCATGGGCAACATTGACACCATTTCGATCTTGATCTCTGGAATTTCGCGCTATGCAGGAAAGCAGGGCGAGGCTTAATACTTGCTCACTAATGGGTATTGAGAAGCATTGTGCGTCAGAGCAGGAAGAGTGGCATGGCCGACGGTAGGAAGGGTGTTACTAATCGAACCCGATAGACAACAACACATCCTTGTTTTGATGTTTTCACCTTGCATGCAACATACCCTCCACAAAGTCTCTTTATGTAAATGTAAAAACTGAAATATCGTCCGCCATCTCTCTTGCGCAGCTTAGAAGCCAAACTCACCGAAAAAGTCGACATCTTTCGCGGGCTTCGTCTCTTTAACGACAGGAGCGGCGGGCGGTGCAGTGGTGGCAACAGCCGAACCATTGCTATTCGTAGCAGAAGCTAAAGACGAAGAAGAGAGCCCTAGCAGATCGTGGTTGTTGCCATTTGCACTGGACGACGAAGACCCATACAAGTCAGACGTCTGAGCTGGCTTAGGCTGCTGCGGCGGTGTGTAAAAACTGCCACTGTTGGAATTGGAGTTGCTACTACCACCGCTACTGAGCTGCGAGTCCAACCACGAGTCGTTGTTATGATCACGGCTTGTGCTGCTGCTATTACCACTGCCAATACCTACATACTTGCTGGAGGTAGGCAGCTCAACGTTGGTACGAGGAAAGGCGCTACTCATACAAGCCGAGTTGTCGTTCGCATTGCCATTTCCATTCACTGCAGTTTGTGCAGTTTGTAAAAGCGCCGATGCACCACTGGAAAGCACTGACCAGCCAGATGTGGCAGAAGACTTGAGATTATTTGAGAATGCCGGATCCTGCATCGCGTTCTGCACATAACACCAGCCCGACGATACCTTGGATCCTAAGTCTTGGTCTTTCACGAGGCTGGCAGCCGAGCTAGCGGCCGTCGTGACTGTACTTGTAATGAAGCTAAAGGCACCCGAGAGGTCGCCTAGGCCACCAGACGAAGCCTGGCGCGCCCGCGTTTCCCCACCACTTCCAATGCCCTGCATGCCATTACTGCCAAACTTGGCAGCCATGCGGGCACGAGCCTCTTCACGCAGCTTCATCTGACGAGTAACGTAATCCTGCTCCGACTCACCTTTGAGCGCTTCAACGCCACGCGTATCTCCTACAGCTGAGCCTCCACCAGAGTATGAAGCGGACGAGAAAGAGGAAGGAGACGGCTTATTCATGCTCGAATCCCATTGAGGCAGCAACCGTGGAGCCCGTCCTTCGACAATAGCCATCAGATGTTGGCGATAGGCCTCCGCCTGTGGCGTGTTGTACTTCTCACCAATAGAGAGGTCTTTAGGTACTCCAGCAGCGGAGAATGCCGCACGGAACAAATCGTTTCCTCCATTTTGCATCTGCATCAACTGTTTGTCCGTCCATGAGTCCATGGTGACAGATCTCACAAACGAGATATGGACACCCAATCCACGGTGACGGCCAGAGCACTCGAGACACATAAAGGTGCCGTATGAAACGGTTGCCCATTGGGGGTACGGGGCATCACAATCTACACAGCGCTACATATGAAGGTGACGATTAATTAGTTATTCCCAGTATGAAAGGCCTTAAGACGACACAGCCGTACGTTGTTTCCCGGCAATTGCCGCAGCTCCTGCTGGGTCTCCATGGGCATTTGATGCGTCATATTGTTCTAAAGCCTGTCTAGTCTATATTGCTGCAATAGAAAGATGAAGAAAAATGTTAGAAACCGCGCCACAACAGCCTCAAGAATGGCCCCGCGACTTTCAGAGGAAGAGGTTGTGATTAGCTGATTTGATTGATATTTTTAGCCACTAAAGTTGCACGTCAGTAATTAATAACGGTTTGGAAGTAACTGTGCCGACCTGCCAGGGGGTGCATAGAAAAGGACAAGTGACATCTATTTTCATTGATGGTGGAAGAATACGGCCTGCGTACACTGCGGCCGCTTGAGGATCTGGAAGATCAGCAGATTGAGCCCGATGAAGCTGCCGACGATCAGCGCCATGTAGGTCGCAAAGTTTTTGTATTCACGTCCGCAGATCATGTACCATGAGTCCTCGTATAGCAACTGCGTGACTGGGTAGTTGCACAGATTGAATTCCTCGTCGAAGTCATGCACACAGAGATACTTCTTGCGGTGGTGCTTTATACCCATGAATGAACAAAACAGCTCATTCTCAAGACAGTTTCCCAGTGATTGGTGATGGCCCAATGACACAATCTCCGTGGGGTTGATAAACAATGTTAGTAGCACTAGGACAAAGTAGAGTAAAAACACCATCTGGTTTATGGCATGGTCAATGCACGAGGACAACCAGTCGCTATCGTAGGCATCCATAGGCTCCAAAACTTTCTGGACATCAGGCGAGTCTACAAATGATAAGCACATTTCAGTATAGTATCCATCTCACGACAAGCTCAGAAAGCGTACCTTTCTTTCGATCAGCCATCCAGACGAGTAGCAAGCTCAGTCCAATCAACATGAAGAAGGATACCTGAATTTATAGTCAGGTCTCTCTCTCCTGCAACAAACGAATATGTTGTCGACTAACGAACCTGCGCTTGAATTCCCATGAGATGAACGGTTGTATAGTAGCCCAAAATGAGGAAACAAACGGCAAAAATGGTGGTAATAAGTGGCATCAACAAAACATAGCCCCACTCGGACTTCCAGTGTTTCTCCTTGTAGTAGTCGCCCGTAAGCCAAGTGCTGAAGTAGCAATCACCACAAGTTAGCAAACAAAATCCTCAGCCATGCTTGCTTCAGGCAACTACCTCACCTGCGCAGAATGGAGTGCACACAACGGAATGCAAAAGCAAAGAAGTAATTGTAAAAGAGTGAGTGACATGGTACGCCCATCAAGCGGTCAGCAAGGAAAGGATCTGTATCGTGCCACGTCCACCAAAGAAACTTGGTGCCTAGCAGCTCAAATGGAAACACCAGCAGCAGCATCAACGACCCCATTGCAAACGGCTGGAAGAATGGATCGATCCGCAATCGCGATGTCACAACGGACGCTCTGTTTACCGCATAAGCCAAACCACACGTCACATGATTAAGCCTCAAAAACAGCTTAATCAACTCCACACTCACATGTAATAGAGCTGAGCCTGCAGTAGTACAGTGTACAGAGGGAGATGTTTAGATACCAGCATCACTAGCGCCTGCGCGTGCCAGCGGTCACTGCGATGGATCAGCTCTACCATGAGAACTTGAAGCATCGCAGCGAGTAACATGGTGGCGTTGCGCTTGCCAGACGAGTGCACGTGGAGCATAAGAAGAAAGACACTGAGGTATGTGACTCCCTCCACTGTTGCCAGCGACACGTTCTCGTTTAGTGGCCTCAGGAACGCGATCGGCATGACGAAGGACGTCGTTACCATTTGAAGCGGACAAAAATGAAGCAAATACTTTTGTGACAGTACACGATTGGTTCATCAGTTAATGGGATTGTAACACATGACTAGAGTTTGTACGCAACAAATTTGCTACATGAACTTCCCGTCGTGAGGAAGGCCGTCGTTTGCGCTTAACCAATGTGATCGAAAGACTCGATAGGCTACGAATAAAAGGACACCTACAAGAACGAATAGAAGTAATGTGGTCGATACAGACGCGTCTCCAGCCCCAGTAAATGGCCGCTTGAGATCGTCAAGAGCGTCGCCGCGGTTCCACACGAGGTTCTCAGCTTTTTCCTTCACTGTCTCGACACCCTGACCTCCCGCGTCTTCAGCCTCCTGCTGGTTAGCTTCTTCTTCCTCTTGCTCAAAGTCCTTCGGGATGTAGCAAGTTCGACCCTCGTAATTGTTGTCGCAAGAGCACATGCCATTCATACAATCGCCATGGTTGCTGCAGTGTTCTCGATACACGCACACAACTGGGCGTTCGGATGCTGGAAAGTCTTTCAGACTAGAGTACCCGCTAGAGAGTGACTTCAGGTACCGGTCGAACGCAATGTCGTATTCGGAAAGCTCAGTGTCTAGAAACTTAGACAATTTCTGCTCCAACGACGGAAACACAAGGTTAAAGCTACCGCGTCGAGCATACTCCGTCGATGCGACGAACAGTTTGTGCGCGACATTCGGTGCAAACCACCCAGGGCAAGACCAGCAGGTAGAGTCCCACGCACGATTCTTGTCGTGACACTTGTCCGAACAGAAGTTAGCGTCAGCAGGGCGGAAGAATTTTTCAAACGGAAGCCTAGCTTGAGGATGCACGCCCACTAGATTAACGAGATCATACAGTAGCTGCTTCTTGATCCCTTCGTCAGTAGCGAGTACGGACTGCGTGGCTTCCATTGAAGGGTTGGAAACCACACGAACAAGCCACGGCTTGCCGACACTGTCGAATTCAAAGTCGAACTTCCACATTTCAAAGAAATTCTCGCTGAGATCTGACGGACTGCAACCCTCGCCTTCACCTGCACGCTTCACCTTGGCTTGCTCATTCTTGAAATTGCCGCGGTTACTGAGCACCACCTTGGCGATCGTAGCATCCACATTATCCTGCAAATGCTTCGTGTCAATTCCTTGTCTCCGTAAATAACGCTTCAGTATATGCCATGCATTCGTTCCTTCCCTGGTAGCAGATGGCAGTTCTTGAAAATCTGTCTGCAGATCCGGAAAGTCCCACGGAGGTATGTACTGGTCAAAATTATAGGCGGCAGGGTCAGTCGCAACCTCCAACCTGCTTGGATATTCAGCCTTAACAATCTGGATCAGCGGGTGATTGTAGACGTACACACGTAGCGGGTCTAAAGACGCGACAACTACGTAGAATCCAACACGGAACTTGTGGCTGTCTAGCAGCAGCGGCTCGATGAATTGGTTCACCACTACCGTCTTCCCCTTAAACGCACTCGACTGCAGTTTAAACTGCAAGTCTGCATCAGAAACGAAAACCTCAGCATGAGTGGTCGAGTCATCATCGCCATTGGCAGCGCGTTCGCGCAGCAGGAAGCGCCGATGCACATAAGGGTCGTATTTGCGCTTGGGCGACATGTCAGATTTCTTGCGCACCTCCGTGTACGCTCTGGTCAGCTTTGCCAGGTCACGCGGCAGCTCGTAGTGCGCCGGCATGAAGTCAAAAAAGAACTTGGCGTGTTTTCTCTGTTGCAAGGCCAAGTGTTGGCTTAATGCATCAGGCGACGTGAGCTGCTCGGCCCCTGGCAGATGATTCACTTTAGCGTCAAACTGGTGCGGGAGCTCCAGCTGCGCAAAAGGAGGAGCTGCGGTGACGCTCCACACGAGGTCAAACGATGCGTTTTCAGTCGACAGTTTTTCCCAGGACGCTTGCTTGTCTGCGGCTTGGAACTGGGAGAAGCCCAGCGCTTTCAGCTGCTGTAATACTGGCTCAAGCTTCTGCTGCTGTAACGTTTCGGGAAGGTAGAATCGCGCATGCGTGCGTGCAATTGCTACGACGCAGATGTTGACGCATAGGAGGAGCACCAGCAGATACATAAGCGATACGGGTCGTCGTCCCATGAATGTTGTCATGCTTCTTGCTAAGGCTTTGCACAAATATCTATAGATTATGTCAGTTAAGGTTTTGATTGGCAGTGGGTGTGCATGGAAACGCTACGTGACTAATCATGCTCAGGTCAACGTACAATTCATGTAGTAAGTATGCTCAGGTAACGGACACGGAATAATGTGATTATCTTGAGTTAGATCGAAGCTGAGGCTTTGCTAGTTACGGGCGCTACTACTATCAAAATCATGTGTCGTCTTTGTCATTCTTGTCTTCGTCTAGCAGAGCTTGGGAATCTGGATAGTGGCGTCACGGAAGGCCTTATAAAAAGCAAGACCAGGAAACTGCAGCTGCTTAAGTACAGCCTGGAAGCTCGCATTCGACGAGATAACAGCGCAGTCCTGCAGGGCGGCGGGGGATGCTAACGCACTCGTGTGGAAGCCCTGACGCTGCTTGTGCTTGGGACTGCGGTCACAGATAACGTACACTTTTTTCCGTCGACGAACGATCTTGCAGCCATCGCACATGCGCTTTACGGACGAACGCACCTTCATGTTTTGACTGGTTCTCCTTGGTGAACGAATGCGTAGCGAATGTATACTTTACAAAGACTGGTTACAATGTTGACGTATAGTTTGCGAAGCAACTGTTGATGCCGTTATCTCTCGTACAAGTATTGAAAACTTGATGCGTGTCAGTAATACTACAATAATTAGACAATGACGAGAGAGATAGAAAATGGTGACAGGAAGAAGATGGCAAGATCTAAACCAACGCCAATAGGCCAGAACCAGAACACAATGGTGGGGAATACTCATGCTTCTGGCGACGACGAGGATCGACCATTCATGGTGCGCGTGCTCACAGTGGGTTTGTCGTCGTATCTGGCTCAAAAAGTCTGGAGAAAGAGAAAGATGTTAACTGACGGGTGGTACACGGAGGAGATGACAGAGACACAGCAGAGCATGGTGACTGCCTTTGAATACATGAGCACCATGGGACTCATTTTTGTTGTCGGTATTGTCGTAGGCGTCGTCATTAACAAAATGGCAAAATGGATCAAGGGCATTGCGCGCGGACGGCGATAGACATGGGACGTCTGCACTTGCATTGCAGCCTTCTTGTGACGTAGCAAGAGGTCTGTACAGCTAATTTGCCGAAAGAGTAACAATGAGGATGAAAAAGTGGATAAAAGTCGGATAAAATATTTGGAGCCTTGACAAGTATAATTAGTGGAGAGAAGGTAGTTTTTACAATCTATAGTGTTCTGTTAAACCATTTTTTGCTCTCCGCGCACTTTTTCAAACTGTCGAACGTTCGCTAGTATGGCTCCTAGTCGGCGACGTGTCGGCCGCACGCTCCGTCTTCCTCTTCGTCGCACCGCCGCCAACGGTGGCACCAGCACTCGCTCTATATCCGGAGTTGGACCTCTACAAGCCATCGGTGAGAACACTATCGTAGAGCTTACAGAAGACGACGATGTACTGGACAGCGACACACGCTTTGGTCTTTCGTCCATGACGCTGGGAATTCCGTCACCCAAGAAGAAGAAGAACATAAGAAAGAAGAAAAAGAAGACAAAGGAAAGACCGCGAGAGTCGACGCTTTTTCGACCCGAGGAGAACCGCTTGCAGCAGCTGGAGACGTTACTGGATGAGCTGGAAACTCAAGGTCCCGGCAAAAGTGCTGTATGTTTTTAGTATTGTATTCATGCTGATTCCTCTTCTCTTTTTGTGCACAGTGCAGGAGCAGTGTGACGAGCTCATGGCAGAGGCTGAGAGACGTGCGCAGGAGCTGGAGGTGGAGCTCAAGATGCAGCTGCTTATCATGCCGGCGGCTGTGCGGCAGATGCCCTGGAAAGCCTTCGTAGAGGATTTTGGCGGGGACCTGAACAATGCCGTTCACAGTTTATCCCAGTTGCAAACATCTTCTCTGAACTTCAGATCCTCCATGGCTCGTCATGACATTATAGCTGTTACGCCATGCGTCGTTGCGGATCATGAAAAAAGTGAAGAGGATGAAAATGACGACACCGATCACACCTCGAGGGATCACCGTTTGTCGGAATTTATGACGCCTTTAAATGGACGTCGGACGGGGACAGTTCCGCGCACAGTTCTGCGGACAGCACGTAAGGGAGAAACCACCTATTCGATTCGAGGCTCCCCCATCATTCCCGACTCTGTGGCAAAGGCGCCTGCGGGATCATTGGTTGCTACGTTTGAGAAGGGGTTGGAACCAACAACTTGCTTACGACTTGACAGTGAGCGTGTCCTCAACTTGGCCCGGCCAGAGGAACTCTCCGCGCAATCGCGCGGAGAAGCCACATGCAAGTTAAAGGCGCTTCAGGCCAAGATCGTGCAACTATTACAGCAGATTAACCCTTGCGTTCATTAAGCGTTACCAACGCTGTACACTGATAAACGCAGTTGGGTCCGGCCACGCACGCCAAGTGCAAACTCGACACCTGGCCTTTTGTTGTAGTAAATACTCTACGAGTAACGGCAAACACAAGCATTAATCAGTTGCTCGCGCTTGTACAAGAAAAGTAAAATACCATGTTTGCTAGAATTCCCGCGTACTGTGTTTCCGACGACCTCAAGCACCCATGTGGAAGTCAGTGAATTGATGTGAAGAAGGAGAGAGACGTAGACCTTCCGTGAACGTTGTATCTCACACAGTACAGTGCATCCTTCGCTTTGGCAAGCAAGTTGATTGTGCCGAATCACCATATCAAGGCAGAGAGCGAGGGATATAGCCTCTTTGTCGATCGTAGTCCATTGCTGTCAGCTGACGACGTGATATTGATGTTTTGCTGACCGTTTGCTTCGCGCTCAAGCACCGTCAAAAATGCTTTCGGAATTGCAATACCGCAAATCATCATAGTTGGCAACGGAAGGCGCTGTAAACAGCACGCTTCAATGTCTCTCGCTAATTTCCTTCACCTGCTGAAAGAGCTAGGTCGGCTATCACTGTGTATATTTGTGCAGGAAAGAACGGCTCTCTAGCACTTGGTGTTGCTCCCAATATCCCAGTTGAGCTGGCAAAAGCGAAATGTCAATCATTCGGCGTTTGCGAAAACACTTGTACTCGACAAGAACAATTGGAAAGTATTTAATGAAGCAGTGTCTGTTGGTATTCCGAAGCACTCCTCGGCGGAGCTTATACACAATATGACCTTCTGTCCAAGATCAACATTATTCTCCCGCCATCCTGCACAAACCAATCATTCAGGAACGATATCAAACTTATGTAGCGCGCAACTTTGCAGACAAGCTAATTGCAGTTCTCAAAGTGGTGATTGGGCTTTTTGCAGAACCGAGGAAAAGTGGTGGTTTTGTGGCTCGCATCGTGCACAGACACATGGCTGTTTCAGAAACAACGTAACATTCAAGTAAATAGCTTCGCGCACAGCTTTCTTACACACCAGTCCCTCTCTATCATCGTCTTCATCGTCATCGACGCCACTTGCTCCTGAGCTTTGTTTGCAATTTAGCTGTCTTGCAGTCGTCCGTGTGATAGAACCGCTTAACGAAACATGTTGTCGACGCTGACGAAGATGATCCCGCCTTACTACCCAGCACAACATCAAGAGGTGGTTCAATCGAATACATATGTTAAGTCGGCGCGATGATCTTTCCAGGCAGACCTGCATGATAGAGTGTCAAGAACAGCAAATCGAAACGGCCTAACAAGCATTGTCTCGACGTGCCCATCGTCGTTGCACGTCATTGTCCAAGGTCAAGCGAGTCACCTGATCAGTAAAGCTAAAAACGAATGGCAGCCTGCGTCCTCTCGATGCCACTCAGGATCTCAATCGTCTTATCGAGGATGAGTGGTACTCGACATCACCGTCGTTTACCGATTCAATTATGGTGGCAGACAAAGTGAGTCCTCGAGCCCACGTAGTTCAACGCCTTTTGCACTCTAATTGTCGCCGGCTAGTGCCATGGCGCGGGCTTCTCATCAATCAATCGAGTGTGCCACGCCGTCGCTTTCCAATTTCTGCAGCTTCAGCTCCGTTACGTAGCTACTTAATACTCATTGCATTCGTCGCCTTTTGGCTGCTGGCTGGACGGAATACACTACGGTTAGCACCTTACTACGTGGTTGCAAGCGCCTCCGTAAGGCACATAACGCTCCGATTGCTGGTAATTTCAATGTCTTTCGGAAACGTTAAAAGCTTCTCTTGGACGAATCCCTTGCGTGCTGTGCACATACTGCCACTGCGTCCGTGAAATTGGCGACTGCAGCCTCCGCTAGTTTATCCGTGCTACATAGAAAATTTGGCGATACGTTGGATTGAAAGCTAAGGTGTGTATTCTGACGCCGTGTAAAAAGCACACCGTTGAGCAGCGAGACGGTCGACCCCCTAGTGCAAATGTTGGTTCGATCGATGTAAAGCACAAGCATGGCAAGACTCGGTTTGGTTTCATTGTCATGGGTACCTTTTCGCATGTCTCCTACATCAATCATTACCCATCAACAACAGCAATCGAGTGCCCCAAACTTGAGAATTGAGTTTGAGAATCTGATCGAGTACTGTCTTATTACCAGTCGCTTGTTCTGTCGTTGCTTCAACTCCACGCTAGTGGTGCTTATCTGTCGTGAAGGAGCAACCGGTCAGTGACACATGTGGAATGAGGGTCCGGTAAATGGGCCGGATAGCTACTAGCATCCCCGCCAGAAACTGCTGCACTTCTGGTATCGTCGTTTCGTTTTGTTGAATCTCTGTCGTGAAGGAAGGAACAGGTAGTTCCCGCTCTTTAACGCGATTAATGTGTACTTTTCTCCACGCAACCAAGTGTTTCTGTTCTTCCCCGACAAACGATTTCGCTGCTTCCTGCTGCTTCAGCTTTGCGGACCATCCCTTCGTTGTCGGCAAAGACGCTTAAACCACGTTTGCGGAAATGTTTCAAAGAATTTGGTATACTAGCGGTTTGTTCGTGTAGGCGTCTCAGTACATATACCGTTGTGCTGCTTTTTCAAGTTCGTTGCACCTTTTAGCTCACTACGTCGATCCACCGGAGACTTCACGCGTCCTGAAAGTTCATCAGTCAACTATCAGTCCGATTGCAGAGTCGCAGTTCCTTCCTTTTTCACTTTAAACGCTTCTTCATCGGAACTTCGGACTCATTGGACCCTCATCGTCGACGCCATTTTCTTCGTCTATGATAATAAAGGTCAAAGACGTGCTTTCACCACAGGGAACACGCAACGACAAGCAACAACCTTCAAACTCATTATTGCGCATGCAAACACGTATACGTAGCACATTTTACCGCATAGATAAGAAAGGTGACTGGTACTTGCATTCGTCGCCTGGATCCTTGTTCAACCAAATGGATCTACCGATCCGCCTGTTGCTGCTGCTGCTGGAGAATACGGTCGCTGGGCGACGCAGCAGATCGTTGCTGCTGCTGTTGCATGAGCTGCAAGTGGTGATGGAGTGCTTGATGCTGCTGCATATGATGATGGTGAAGCTGCTGGGCTTGGTGCTGCTGCTGGTAATCATGATGCTGCTGCTGCTGTTGGTGCATTTGCTGATGATGATGCCCTTGAAACTGGTACTGCTGGAGTTGCTGATATTGCTGCTGAGCTTGCTGCTGCTGAGCTTGCTGCTGCTGAGCTTGCTGCTGCTGAGCTTGCTGCTGCTGAGCTTGCTGCTGCTGAGCTTGCTGCTGCTGAGCTTGCTGCTGCTGAGCTTGCTGCTGCTGAGCTTGCTGCTGCTGAGCTTGCTGCTGCTGAGCTTGCTGCTGCTGAGCTTGCTGCTGCTGAGCTTGCTGCTGCTGAGCTTGCTGCTGCTGAGCTTGCTGCTGCTGAGCTTGCTGCTGCTGAGCCTGCTGCTGCTGGGTTTGCTGCTGCTGTGCTTGCTGCTGTTGAGCTTGCTGCTGCTGAGCTTGCTGCTGCTGAGCTTGCTGCTGTTGAGCTTGCTGCTGTTGAGCTTGCTGCTGTTGAGCCTGCTGCTGTTGAGCCTGCTGCTGTTGAGCCTGCTGCTGCTGGTTTTGCTGCTGTTGTATCGCGCTACTGTACCGTACCATGTTAGCTGCCATGTCTAGAGCTTGCTGCCGTGCTTGCTGTGCTTCTTGAAGAGCACGAGCAGCAGCAGCGGCGGCAGCCGCTGCTCGAGCAGCCTCTTCTTCCGCGCGTTGAGCTCGTCGCAGCAATTCAGCTTCTTCAAAGCGGATCTGCGGTGCGTAGTTCCACATCTGCTGTTGGGCACGCAAGTCTCCTTGAGGTGGCGCATTTGAGACCACTGACGAAGTGGAAGACGCTGAGCCACTACGTGACAGCGCCACAGCCGATGTATTGTTTGAGTACGTTGAATCCATGATTGACGCACTCGAAGCCATTATCTCGCTTGAATTCGTACGCGCCATCGTGGATGACATCGTTGACGACGATGGCATACCGCTTACTATCGATGCAATAGCGCTACGCGACGCTATTCCTGCACTGTCTGCCCTACTTGCATCGTAATAGCGAGCCGGCTGTGTTTGGCGCTGCATTGCCTGCTGTGAATGCATCAAGGGAGACTGACGTCCGGGCGTTGACGTGCTGCGTTCAGGCGACGGTACATTCAGAAGGCTCGACATCAAGTCCATCCGATTGTGCGGAGTTGGCACGGAAGATCGTCTTGGCAACAGGTGAGCGGTCGGACTTGGGGCAGAAACTGGAGATCGGCCTATCTCAGCAGAAGGAGGAATCGTGCGCGTATGCTCAAGATGAAGTGGTGGCTGACGTCGCTGTTGCATCAGCTGCTGTTGCTGGTCTCGCTGTAGTTGCTCTTGCTGTTGTCGGCGCTGTTGTTCAGACATGCGAGGTGATTCCTGCTTCCGAATCACCATCGACCCATTTCCTCGAGGAGTGACGTCATCCCGCGGCGACTCTGACTCGTTTAAAATGGATGAAAACGACATCCGGCTACAAACAGGCTGCACATAAGGTGATACAAAGTCTTCTCGGCCATTCAGTGCATTGTCTTGTGCTGGAGATGGGGCGGCTAAAGGATTCTCACTTGTAAAGCCTGCACTAGCGGTAGCATTCGTAGGGGTCGACGTCAGAGCTGAGTGCCACGCAGACTGCCTTGGCTCCATATCTTGTGGTCTGGTTGTTTCCATCGCCATTGAGCGAGACGGGACCATGGGCTGGCGTGGGCTACTGGAGACAGCACCTTGAAGCATCGCACTACCAATCCCTCCAGCTGCGTTTTTCATTATTGCAACATTCATCATTGAACGTTGAACGGCATCGTGATGTCCTATCACACCCGACGAGCTCCCAGCGTTACCCCTTGTCAGTCCACCTCCTCCGTCCACCGCTGCACTTGTGCTAGAATCTACCGGTCTGTCGTACTGATGGGTGCTTGTTGGAGATATGTTCATTTGCACTCCTACAGCTATCACTTGAGGGCGCTGAGCTTGCAGATGTCCTAAGGGCTGATATAAAGCACTCTGATGCCCCATCTGCTGTTGCTGCATCGGAAGTGGTATCATTCGGGTGTGCATCGGGCTTTGGAAGTGAGCCTGCAGACCCATTTGCTGCAGAGCTTGCATGGATAAATGCTGAGGGGGCACTTGATGCTGTTGCTGACGAGAAAATTGATACAGCCGCTGCGCATTCGCTGTTAGCATTTTACTTTCGTGATATGAATTGTTGCTTTCCGCCCCCCCACATTCCAACGCCATTCCCTGCGACTTTTGTTGTTGTTGAAACTGCATAATCTGCAATTGATGTTGCATATTCAGCAGCTTTAAATAACGCTCCGAGTTGGATGCCGGGTTCATCGTTTCGCGAGATTGCTGTTGCTGTTGTTGGTCCTGATGGGCCTGCATACCAAACTGATTGCTTGATAGCTCTGACAAGCCATTCACACCCTGCATCGCTGGCTGGGCTGCGCTTAGAGCAGCTTGGAATGACATGCTCACATCACTTGCGCTCATTGTCATTGATCCATCCGGCATTCCCACTGAGAGTCCTCCAGGGAGCTCAATTGAGCGGCCCGCTTGTCGCAATGTCCCGCTCATTAAGCCAGCGGCGGCGGACCTAGGAGATGCTGCGATAGTACCACTTGTGGCTGCTGATGTGGGTACTATATGCGATACACCTTTATCGTCGACGCATCCACTGGCTGCCGCATTCTCAATCCGGCGTTTCAAAATATCTTGCAGGTTCAACCGATTCTTGTAGTTTTGATAATAGTTCTTGATCTGAGCAGCGGTCTTTGTAGGAATATTTTCAGTAAGTGTTGCCCAATCTTTTCCATATAGCTATGCACAACAAGAGCAAGTGTCGTAAGATTTTGATACTAATCTGAAGAAACTAGCAAACGTACCGAAAAAAACTTCAAAAAATCTGCCTTCTCTCCTTCAGTCCACTTCTGCACCACACGCTTTGCAGGAACTGCTGCGTTCGCATTGTTCCCTCCAACTGCAGCATTTGCTGATGGCGAAGATGTCCTTGCATTAGCATGAGGCGTAATACTCCCACCAGATATCTTTTTTACTGGCCCTCCAGTAGGGGCGGTGGTCGATAGATCTGATACCCCTGCTGACACTGCAATAGTCTTAGGAGACGCATTCGTGAAATTTGACTGCGAAGAGTTGGTCCGGCGTACACCCGGAGTGCTGCCGCCGCTTCGACTCAATTTCTTGCTGCTTTGACCAAACTTCTCTTCTGAAATTGAAATACGAGAGGTACCGCGATTACTTGCAGGAGTACCTGGCGCTGACAAAGAAGTTGCAGCGTTTTTCTTTCTGTTGTGGCTCCCGACTTTTTCTCCAACTGCACCTCCAACTGCTTGTGAGAAAGCAAACGTAATTGTTGCAGTCGTTAGCGCAGCAGCTCCCTCCTGCGTCTTCTTCATTTTTCGCTGCTGTTTTGACTCCTTCATCGTTATATGTGTACCACAATTTTTAATGTTTCCCTGTGATCCGGCTGCCAAACTCTGTTGTTTGCGCTTCGTAGCTTCTTCAGACGCGTCAGCAGAACTCATTTCAGCTACCGCACCAGTAGTAGACTCAAGCTCCTTGCTCGGAGTTGGATACTTCTTCAATCGTTCTTCTACTGATTGGGTCGAGACTTCGTAGCCTGTGCTGTACGAGTTATCAGTAAGTAGTGATGCATAATCCAATAGGAATGGCCGTTGCTGTCCTGCAACGAATTGTTCCAGCTGCTGGGTGTACAAGCTAAATTTCTCCTCGTCCAAAGTATCTGATACTCCCGAATTAATAACATCGTCAAACTGTACTACCACTGACGACCGGACAGATAATGTGTGGTTTGTTGTAGACACTAAATCCAATGCAGACAAACTTTCAGCGGCAGCAACAGCAGCATCAGAGCTGCTTACGGCGTTGCTATTAGTCGTTTTACGGTTCCCCTCTACCTTTGCTTCAAAACCACGTAAAAGGCACTGAGCGCCCGCTGAATTGAGAATATTATCAGAAGCCTGGTGAGAGCGAAAGTTCGAGGGGTGCAACAACAGCTTTGCGACGTGCTCTGGAAACTGAACGCCAAGGCAAATTGCTGCACACGCAGACAGATTCCAGCAACTCCAGGTATTCTTCGATCCTGCTCCGCGACGCCTTAGTTGCTGCTCTCGGAGCAGCGCCTTGTAGTCAGCCACTTTTTTGGTTCGATAATAGAACGCGATCACATCTCCAGTAGTCTTATTGCTCAAGAACAAAGAAATTTGCGGAAAATTTTTCGGGAATTGCAAGAATTTGTCCATATAAATGCACTTCTCTAAGTCGTTCCACGGATTCACTTTCATCTCTGTTTTTTCCTTCAGTTTCCAGTCCGTTACTAGCCCATCAGCTATACAGCTTTGACAATTAGCAAATCGTGTAAAGTAACGTAGTTGTCGATCTTCCGGGGTGATCAGCATGTCTGGAATTGCAGTTGATAACGCGTTTTTCAATCGTTTTTTTCGAACGTCCTGGTCGATGAGAGCCTGCGCCTTGGCCTGCTCAATTTTCTCCAAATCGTTGTTATCCAAGTCAGCACTAGAATTATTCGTCAAACGAGACGAAGTTCGCACAATTGTGCCTTCGCCAGCAGCTTCAGCTGTCTTTTCAGCTGCGACCAGCTGCTGGACGTGAGGGCTTTGATGGATAGTATTTGCTGTCCGGACAGGTCCACTTTCACCGATAGTTTTCAATTTTTCCTTCTGGAGCTGCTTCAGGCGTAATTTCTCCTGGCGTTTTCGGTCCTTCTCCATCCTTTTTACTCCCAGTTTCCACGACTTCTTCATGTCCACGTAGTCCCGCGCTAGTTTCTTCAGGTATTCATGCCGAGCACGATTCCGCATTCGCACTTTCAAGCGTATTTGATTGGAAAGCGCTGATCCACGATCAATATTCTCCTGGTAAAACGGGTAATCACTAGGTTGGTGATAAATTTTGGTCGCTACTTGGCCCTTCTCCATTCGCTTCGGAAGTTGTTCATTTGCAGCGGTTGTTTTACGTAAATTTTCAGAGAACACACCCGCTAGCAGCTCGACAAATTTCGAATCTACCGCTAATTTCACAGGAGACGCCGAAAGGGGTTGAGCAGGAGAAGTATCGGTTGGGTCACCAAGCTTTGACGAGGCTGCCGTACGAGCAGGTTCATCCGCTAACACAAATTCAGTATCGGCTGATTCACAAGCTGACTCCTCTGCACTGGTAATCTTTTTTTGCAGCGCCTGAATCTGTTTCTTCACACCTGCAATGTCCGAGTCCAGTATGTCGATCGCGGAAAGAACTTCTTCTTTTAACGACTTTGCAGAGGCTACGCTATCTTTCCCAACAACGCCACCCTTCCCTGTTTTCGCATCGTCAACATTTTCTGCTTCGCTTGTCACAAGCACAGCAGACCACTCGGCAGTAACTGACTTTGCTTTTTCAGGCATTGACCTTTCTAGAGGCAGTTTCTTGACAGCACCCTGACAAGAATCGCCGCTGATAACAACCTTTTCTGCTTTAACTGATGGATACTCATCATCTCGAAACAAAGCATTAGTTTCCTCAGTTTTCGCATTGCCGTCAGTAACAAATGTGTCACCTCCGTCCAAAAATGCAGTTGTAGCGCTGTGCGGCGTATCATCTTTTTGCTGTACTAAACCCTGGCCCCAACCAATTCGTGGCCGCTTTGCGGGCTGAGGTGGTGGTGAAGGAGCGACGAGCCCTTGGCCCCAGCCTAACCGTGGACGGTACCGTTTCGTCGGCGTTTCTTTTCCCAGAACCGTAGGCGAAGAGATCCCGCGTATTCCGCAACGGGGAAGAGGGATATTTGGTAGTGATGGCAACTCTTCCTGCACGCTTAAGCTCCGTTTGTCTTCTGCAGGCAGTTCTTCAACCCCCAGTATTCGTTCACCTACCGGCAACGATTGTCTGTCAATGCTGCTGCTTACTGACCCCGTCGGCAGCACTTCGCTTTTCACTGCATCTTCTTTCTTTATGCCATCATAAATACCTCTCCTTCGCCCTTCCGCACTGCTTTCTATACAAACGTAAGGCTGTAAGGATGGCTTGCTGTAGGTTGATCGAGAAGTCCTACTAACGCCTGCATCGTCAGATCCTTGTCGAGCATCGGATGACGCAGAACAACTCTGTTCCGGTAGCGTCGATAAAGACGCACGACGATCATCCACAGGGCGTTCAATAGACTTTGGCGAATGCTTATGGGTCAGAGATGATGCGACATCTCTCTGTTTAAGATACGCTTCTCGTGTTTCTTCATGCGCCGGCCTCAACACGACTGTTGACTCAGCCCAGTAAAGTCGTCCCTTATCTTCGTCATGAGCGCTTTCTTCGCACCGGTTGCTGTTTTGCAAGCCAAACGATGAAAATAACGTTGGTCGAGGCTTACTGTTGTCGTTAAAAGCTGCCGGCGAAGGATCAGTTCGGCTGCGTTCATATTTAGCACGTTTCTCTCGTCCACGTTCAATTTCAGGTAAAGGATTCATCATTGTGGCGTTCACAGCGCGTTTCGTCCTCTGACCCCGTATCAACGAACTGCTTAGTGAGATAGCTATCGTGTTATCGCGGATGTCGGAGAGGCTGTCATGAGCAACCGTAGTGCTTACCTTTGTAGAGCTATTATCGGTCACCACTGCCATTGCCTCTCTCTCCTCAACCTCTCTATTTTCAGAAATCATAGTTTCCTTATGCTTAGTAGCCGACACAATGGATAGATCATCCGTATCCAGCACCTGTTGGTCAGCGGTCACGCTAGAAACTGCATCTAGACCAAAACTCTTTCCACCGTCAGCATCCACACTTATTGTCTCCACGTCTGCTGCCTGAACTATCTGTTTCCGTGAGCTTAACTGATCCGCATCTTTTGCTTTGCTCGAGTTAACTGATGCAGCGCCCCTGTCAGCCACGCCATCTTTTGTAGCTCCAGGAAATTCTCCATGCACACATTTATCTACAAGTAGCTCGTCCTCGCGATGCTCTTGAGTCTCCAGCAACACATCCTTGTTATGAGGCGCAATGGGATCTACTGTGGTCGAATCATCCATCTTGCTATCGATATCACGCTTGAGACCAGGAAGAGTAGAAGTTTGTTGAGAAACAGGAGACAAATTCTCCTTAAAAAACTGCACGTTGTCTTCCGCCAAAACGTACTTGTCTGGATACTTCACGCGGGCTTCTTGTAACAGCTCTACTTTGTTTGGCACCATTACAGCGTCAGGTAAACCTAGAGCAGCAGTGGCCTCCACCTCAGTTCTCGTACTGAGAACGGCTTCATCTTTGACTTCACCAAATGTTTTGCTCGCGTTAGACGTGCCGCCATCATCTGGTTTCGGCACTTCCGTCGTCTTCTTAAGCAAACATTCATCTACTTCAACCTGTTCGAAGACAAGAGTTGTAGCTTCAGTGGAGCTGGCAAAGTGGTCTTCAGCAGCACAGGCAAGCTCTTCGCTCATTCGTTTTACCTGCGTTTGCTCGTTCTCACTATCACTTGCATTCGTATAACCTGCATGAAAGAACTCAACCTTCCTTTTCTTCTCATCATCTTCATCCACCTCGATTGATCCTGCACATGAAGCTGCAACTTTAACCTGGCCCACGTCAAGCTTTTCACTATTCGGGCTCCTCGACGGTCTTTCGTTTCCAGTCGTCGTTTTGTTAATGGGACCGCTGTGTCCGTCACTATTTTCAAACATTTCTGAGTTCCAAGAACTGTCAGCAGTTGAACGAGGCGGCAACGCAGGCGTACTCGAAACAACCATTCGCTTTGTACTGCTCTCCGTAGCGTTCGTCATCTCCCAATTTATACTGCCCGATTCACTTGGCGTTTGCGATTCCAAAGACCTCTCGCTAGTAGCCACGTAGTTTTCCTCCGATTTCTCTTCGCCTTCCTCCGCACTCACAGACGGTTCACGCTCTTTGTAATAGTCGGACGCAAAGCTTGACGTCCGTATAAGCGACAAAGATCTGCTGCTCAATTCACGCTCTCTCGTCCGTTCACGATATCCTGACTCATAATCCCATCGGTCTTGACCTCGGTCACGCATCTGTCGGTCACGGAAACTGCGTACTACTGACGCACTATCGTCATTGCTCCCTCTCTCCCAACTTATCGACCTATCACGTGGCGTTATCGCCGCCGTTTTGTACCGTACTTCCTTTGGGTAAAAGCGGTTGCCTCGTTGATAATTCGGGCATCGTCCCCCTCCTCTTCCCCCTCCTCTCGGCCACGTGTCTCGCTCTCGTCCACATTGTCGACTATCGTATTGATTCCCACGTCCTTCTCGTCCATAGACGTATTGTCCAGTTCTCGCACTGCGTCCACCTTGTTCCCAGTTGACAAAAGTACGATGACCTCGGGGCGAAAAAGACCTGGAACGGGAGCGTGATCGAGAGCGTGGCGGAGACTTGGGTGACCGAGAAACTGAACGTCCTCTAGAGCGTGAGAATGCTCGATCTCTCTGGTACGAAGCTGTAGCTCTTGCTCCTTCATAGCTCATCGACTGACGCTTAAAGTAGCTGCCGTGTCCTCCTCCACTTCTGCTAGTGTAAGGTCGTGGAAAACGGCTGCGAGGCGATGAACTATCGCGCCATTGCTGACTCTGGCTGGTGTAAGCCGGGGAATGCCCAGTCTCGATAAAGCGGCAGTCCATAGAGCCGCGACTGGCACTAGACGACGACGACTTGATCTGTATATGACGTCTACGAGCCGGCGTCGCTTCTGCAGGCTTAGGCGATGACGCTCTGAACGAATCGTCCGCCATCTTCTTGTCGTGTTTAGTCTTAGAGTGTCTATGCAGTGCTGCACCTGCCCTTCTTCCTGCGTTTTCTCCTTTAAATAGACTAAGAAGTGGCCGCGTCAGATTGCCATTACGTAGGATTATGCGAAACAATAGGATTATGCTGACCTTTTTCTATACACGATCACGCACATAGTGCGTGGAATGGCCTGGCATTGTGCACGGTCATCGCCGGAATTGGATTGAAGGGGAACAATGGATGCCTCGCGTTACCGATTATTACTATCTACCAATAGTAGATAGGTTAGAGAAGATTAGTGGATCTCTTCAGCTTTAAAAATGGAGCAAGCGCTGGGAGAGCCGACGCTCGTTCTCTGCAGCGTCTGCCTCGATAACAAAAGGCACGAGGACCGCTGGCTGCCTTTGCGCTGTGGAGATGATCAGACTCTGCTGGTGCGCGACGTGTGTGTGCGTCCGCGCTGTCCACGACTTCAGGTGCGTCGCCATTTGTGCGTGAGACACGTGCTGGAGCTCGAACTCGCGTGGCAGGGCAACTACAGCGTACGAACGTGCCACGGCTGCTATATTAGTACGTTACAGCTATATCGCGAGAAGCGTGACGTCTGGTTTATTCTCGAGGCTAGCGAATACTCAGTCCACGCGCATGGCGTTGAGCGACGCGTCAAGACGCCACCCTCGGTCTCTCCGTACGCGCCTACGCGTGCAGCTAGAAAAAGACGTACAGGAAAGCGGCAGCGAGTACGACGCGAGTCTAGTTGGTCAATCAAGCATCATTTGCAGGGAGAGCAGATGCTTGCGTACGAGTGGAGCTTGGGCAACTTGTCACTGGAGAAGAGTAAACATCTTTGGAGAGATAACCAGAAGCGCGTCGAGATCAAGAAAGATCCATCGGCCTTGTTTGCTTCGTTCGGAGTTGCCACAAAACAGTCGCAGAAAAGACAAACATTGGATGCAAACGCTCGGCCGGAACCACAGGAAGTTTTTTGCGTCACACTGGGGTGCAGACGTTTTGCGAAGACGGGCTACTATTGCCGCTTTCACTCGTTAAAGCCACTCGTCTTTATGAAGTCATTGTGAAGTCAAAATGACGGTGTCGGCTGCTGTCTTGGCGGAAAGATAGCTGTCTGTCGCTGACACATGAACATTTGAAAGTGTAGGAACACCTGCTGGCAGATATCGGCCTAGCCTTGAGATGTAGCATGATTCCGCGACATTAGCAGTCATTGCTTCCTTGTATTTACACTTAAGTTATGATGAAGATTCGAGAAAAACGGCGAGCTGAGGCAGGACTGAAGATATTTGCAAAGGCGAGACGTGTAGGTGGCAGCTGCGAGATGAGTTAGCGATGAAGCGAGTAAGTCATAAATATGTAATGTCGGGATTTTCATTTCTTTATGTATACATTGCTAGTTGATAGGAGGTGATGAAGCTTATACTATAGACATCAAGCATCTTTTTATATTAATATAACCTACGAGTGAGAAAAGCCCAGATATAAGTTGTTATTGCTATAGATTAAGGTGAAATTGCTCTTCAATGGTAAATGCATCATAACACCAGATTGACATATTCCTGATACTGAATGACGGGTGGATCAGAACGCCGTTTCGGAAGAAGGTTGCTGCTCTGGGTAGATTTTGGTAGAACACATTCTTCTGCTTCTACAATAACATGTTATGAACAAACCTCAAAGTGATGATGTGCAGTTGTATTCGAGAGATGAACACTACAATTTGCTGTCTACACGGCCAACACAACAAACAAACAGCAGTCGAAGCTGGACTGTACCTCTCACTCATCAACGACGACGCTGACGCTCGCGACGGTTGAAACCTCCGCTACCAAACGCATTGCCACCAGCCGGTGCGGCACCTCCAAATCCAGGCTGGCCACCGGTGAATCCGTTGTTGCCAGTCCGACCGACGTTTGCTCTTGCGCCCTGCCCACCAATTCCACCAAACGCATTCCCACCTTGCGCGCCGAATCGCGTCTGCTGCCCGAAGCCGTCCACACCATTTCCATTGAAGCCGCTCACACCATTTCCGTTGAAGCCGCCCATGCCAGCACCAGATCCACCGAACATACCACCACCGAAACCAGGCATCTGATTGCCACCGCCGAAGCCGCCACTGATGGTGCCCGTGGGATTTCCACCAAAACCACCGGTGTTTGAAGGAAACCCGCCAGACGAACGTGGGGCACCGAAACCAGTTGCACCGAGTCCAGTTCGAACTGCGTTGTTGTTATTTCTGATGCCTGGTGTCGATGGGGACCCGGCCATGCCTGCGTCACCAGACTGAGGAACGGCTGCGGCAGCTCCTGGTTGCTGTGCTGGAGATGGACCTGCACTGGCAACGTTCGTTGGTGCCGGCGTGGCCCTCGATTTCCGGGTTGCCGTCGGCGCAGGTGTTGCCACTGGGCGTCCACTTGCAGTCGTCGGAGCTGGCGTGACAGCTGCAGGTCCCAGTGCCACGTTGCTTCCTGCGGCAACGATATTGCTGGAAGCGACATTGTTCGAAGCGACATTGGTGGAGGCGACATTGGTGGTGGAGTCAACGACGGCAGTGCTGGAGCCAGCTACCACTGTGGACGGGATACTGATGGGAACAGGAATGAAATGCGGCACTTCCACAGGCACGGGAATAGCGATTTTCTTGACTTTCTTGACATGGTGGTGGTGGCCCTTCCTCCTTTCCTCAGCATCTTCTTTGGCCGTGGGTATATCCGCGTTCATACGCAGGCCACGAACTGCAGGTGCATTTGGTGCACTCTCCGCTGCAATGAAAGCACCCAGCGCCATGATCGTCGCGAAGGTAGCGGCAGATTTCATGGCAAATCGGAAGTCGGTGGTGGTAGGAGATTTGGCTTGCTGCTCGCGAATCGGTGAATGGACTCAGTGTTGTGAGTTGTGATGTTGCACCGGAGACTTCTCCGTCACGACACTTCACTTTGACAAAGGTGGTGAAGACGCTTCAAGTGGGAGGTAGAGTGATAGCTAGCAATGACAGCTTCGACATGATGGAGAAGTGGTAACACTTTTGACCAAGTGATTGAGTGGTGAGATATTTGCTACATTGAAACGCGACTCCGACAATGTATGAAGCCCATATCATCTGTACCAAGATGAAGTACATGAAAGTATTGCGGCAAATGTAATAATGTATCACTCTTGAAGGACTGCTAGCATGTTTCAATTGCTCATCAACAATGCAATTTCTCGAGGTTGGATGAGACTCGTCACTTACGTTTTGTCGTTTGTTCTTATTCCCTTCATGTTTGAGCATAGCATAGTGGTATGCGGCATACTAGCCTGCCGTAGGCGTACATGCATTCTTTTGGATCAGGCTCCGAAGAATACCATTGCGCCTATATTAATACGCCTGCCGCAAAGAAGTCGGGCGGGCGGTCTCGAAGAATAGCAGTGCGTCTAGTATGCTACAGAGCACTATGCTATTCTATAACCCCTTATATTAACAACCAAAGACATGCTACCATGTAGCTGACTGAGATTTCAAGTGTCATCTGTCAGATGGTGAGATTAGGTAGAGTCTGTATTTATGTCAGCTTGAAACGCGTTTTGCACTTTCAAAATAGTCGACAACATTGCGTCTTCCCCTCTGAAAGAAGCGACAAACTGCGCTTTCTAGCGAATGTTTTCATTCCTCGTAATACCGTATGACCTCCAACACTACCCAACTAGTGCAGGCATATCAGGCATCGGTGTCCGTTACGACTCAAACTGATGAAGTAAAAGAGAGCTGCAAAACTGTCTACCACATGCTCTCGACTCACAAGCAGTATTGAACATTCTGCTCAGGTACTTGACACAGAAGTAACGGCGTACACCTTGGTAAAGTGTCAGAACTGAATGGTTGCACATATGGCAAAGTGTACGGAAGCTTTTCTTACGCGTTGTGCAGAACGCCGTTCCGGAAGAAGGTTGCTGCTCTGGGTAGATTTTGGTAGAACACATTCTTCTGCTTCTACAATAACATGTTATGAACAAACCTCAAAGTGATGATGTGCAGTTGTATTCGAGAGATGAACACTACAATTTGCTGTCTACACGGCCAACACAACAAACAAACAGCAGTCGAAGCTGGACTGTACCTCTCACTCATCAACGACGACGCTGACGCTCGCGACGGTTGAAACCTCCGCTACCAAACGCATTGCCACCAGCCGGTGCGGCACCTCCAAATCCAGGCTGGCCACCGGTGAATCCGTTGTTGCCAGTCCGACCGACGTTTGCTCTTGCGCCCTGCCCACCAATTCCACCAAACGCATTCCCACCTTGCGCGCCGAATCGCGTCTGCTGCCCGAAGCCGTCCGCACCATTTCCATTGAAGCCGCTCACACCATTTCCGTTGAAGCCGCCCATGCCAGCACCAGATCCACCGAACATACCACCACCGAAACCAGGCATCTGATTGCCACTGCCGAAGCCGCCACTGATGGTGCCCGTGGGATTTCCACCAAAACCACCGGTGTTTGAAGGAAACCCGCCAGACGAACGTGGGGCACCGAAACCAGTTGCACCGAGTCCAGTTCCAACTGCGTTGTTGTTATTTCTGATGCCTGGTGTCGATGGGGACCCGGCCATGCCTGCGTCACCAGACTGAGGAACGGCAGCTCCTGGTTGCTGTGCTGGAGATGGACCTGCACTGGCAACGTTCGTTGGTGCCGGCGTGGCCCTCGATTTCCGGGTTGCCGTCGGCGCAGGTGTTGCCACTGGGCGTCCACTTGCAGTCGTCGGAGCTGGCGTGACAGCTGCAGGTCCCAGTGCCACGTTGCTTCCTGCGGCAACGATATTGCTGGAAGCGACATTGTTCGAAGCGACATTGGTGGAGGCGACATTGGTGGAGGCGACATTGGTGGAGGCGACATTGGTGGAGGCGACATTGGTGGAGGCGACATTGGTGGAGGCGACATTGGTGGAGGCGACATTGGTGGTGGAGTCAACGACGGCAGTGCTGGAGCCAGCTACCACTGTGGACGGGATACTGATGGGAACAGGAATGAAATGCGGCACTTCCACAGGCACGGGAATAGCGATTTTCTTGACTTTCTTGACATGGTGGTGGTGGCCCTTCCTCCTTTCCTCAGCATCTTCTTTGGCCGTAGAATAGCATAGTGCTCTGTAGCATACTAGACGCACTGCTATTCTTCGAGACCGCCCGCCCGACTTCTTTGCGGCAGGCGTATTAATATAGGCGCAATGGTATTCTTCGGAGCCTGATCCAAAAGAATGCATGTACGCCTACGGCAGGCTAGTATGCCGCATACCACTATGCTATGCTCAAACATGAAGGGAATAAGAACAAACGACAAAACGTAAGTGACGAGTCTCATCCAACCTCGAGAAATTGCATTGTTGATGAGCAATTGAAACATGCTAGCAGTCCTTCAAGAGTGATACATTATTACATTTGCCGCAATACTTTCATGTACTTCATCTTGGTACAGATGATATGGGCTTCATACATTGTCGGAGTCGCGTTTCAATGTAGCAAATATCTCACCACTCAATCACTTGGTCAAAAGTGTTACCACTTCTCCATCATGTCGAAGCTGTCATTGCTAGCTATCACTCTACCTCCCACTTGAAGCGTCTTCACCACCTTTGTCAAAGTGAAGTGTCGTGACGGAGAAGTCTCCGGTGCAACATCACAACTCACAACACTGAGTCCATTCAACGATTCGCGAGCAGCAAGCCAAATCTCCTACCACCACCGACTTCCGATTTGCCATGAAATCTGCCGCTACCTTCGCGACGATCATGGCGCTGGGTGCTTTCATTGCAGCGGAGAGTGCACCAAATGCACCTGCAGTTCGTGGCCTGCGTATGAACGCGGATATACCCACGGCCAAAGAAGATGCTGAGGAAAGGAGGAAGGGCCACCACCACCATGTCAAGAAAGTCAAGAAAATCGCTATTCCCGTGCCTGTGGAAGTGCCGCATTTCATTCCTGTTCCCATCAGTATCCCGTCCACAGTGGTAGCTGGCTCCAGCACTGCCGTCGTTGACTCCACCACCAATGTCGCCTCCACCAATGTCGCCTCCACCAATGTCGCCTCCACCAATGTCGCCTCCACCAATGTCGCTTCGAACAATGTCGCTTCCAGCAATATCGTTGCCGCAGGAAGCAACGTGGCACTGGGACCTGCAGCTGTCACGCCAGCTCCGACGACTGCAAGTGGACGCCCAGTGGCAACACCTGCGCCGACGGCAACCCGGAAATCGAGGGCCACGCCGGCACCAACGAACGTTGCCAGTGCAGGTCCATCTCCAGCACAGCAACCAGGAGCTGCCGTTCCTCAGTCTGGTGACGCAGGCATGGCCGGGTCCCCATCGACACCAGGCATCAGAAATAACAACAACGCAGTTGGAACTGGACTCGGTGCAACTGGTTTCGGTGCCCCACGTTCGTCTGGCGGGTTTCCTTCAAACACCGGTGGTTTTGGTGGAAATCCCACGGGCACCATCAGTGGCGGCTTCGGCAGTGGCAATCAGATGCCTGGTTTCGGTGGTGGTATGTTCGGTGGATCTGGTGCTGGCATGGGCGGCTTCAACGGAAATGGTGTGAGCGGCTTCAATGGAAATGGTGCGGACGGCTTCGGGCAGCAGACGCGATTCGGCGCGCAAGGTGGGAATGCGTTTGGTGGAATTGGTGGGCAGGGCGCAAGAGCAAACGTCGGTCGGACTGGCAACAACGGATTCACCGGTGGCCAGCCTGGATTTGGAGGTGCCGCACCGGCTGGTGGCAATGCGTTTGGTAGCGGAGGTTTCAACCGTCGCGAGCGTCAGCGTCGTCGTTGATGAGTGAGAGGTACAGTCCAGCTTCGACTGCTGTTTGTTTGTTGTGTTGGCCGTGTAGACAGCAAATTGTAGTGTTCATCTCTCGAATACAACTGCACATCATCACTTTGAGGTTTGTTCATAACATGTTATTGTAGAAGCAGAAGAATGTGTTCTACCAAAATCTACCCAGAGCAGCAACCTTCTTCCGGAACGGCGTTCTGCACAACGCGTAAGAAAAGCTTCCGTACACTTTGCCATATGTGCAACCATTCAGTTCTGACACTTTACCAAGGTGTACGCCGTTACTTCTGTGTCAAGTACCTGAGCAGAATGTTCAATACTGCTTGTGAGTCGAGAGCATGTGGTAGACAGTTTTGCAGCTCTCTTTTACTTCATCAGTTTGAGTCGTAACGGACACCGATGCCTGATATGCCTGCACTAGTTGGGTAGTGTTGGAGGTCATACGGTATTACGAGGAATGAAAACATTCGCTAGAAAGCGCAGTTTGTCGCTTCTTTCAGAGGGGAAGACGCAATGTTGTCGACTATTTTGAAAGTGCAAAACGCGTTTCAAGCTGACATAAATACAGACTCTACCTAATCTCACCATCTGACAGATGACACTTGAAATCTCAGTCAGCTACATGGTAGCATGTCTTTGGTTGTTAATATAAGGGGTTATAGAATAGCATAGTGCTCTGTAGCATACTAGACGCACTGCTATTCTTCGAGACCGCCCGCCCGACTTCTTTGCGGCAGGCGTATTAATATAGGCGCAATGGTATTCTTCGGAGCCTGATCCAAAAGAATGCATGTACGCCTACGGCAGGCTAGTATGCCGCATACCACTATGCTATGCTCAAACATGAAGGGAATAAGAACAAACGACAAAACGTAAGTGACGAGTCTCATCCAACCTCGAGAAATTGCATTGTTGATGAGCAATTGAAACATGCTAGCAGTCCTTCAAGAGTGATACATTATTACATTTGCCGCAATACTTTCATGTACTTCATCTTGGTACAGATGATATGGGCTTCATACATTGTCGGAGTCGCGTTTCAATGTAGCAAATATCTCACCACTCAATCACTTGGTCAAAAGTGTTACCACTTCTCCATCATGTCGAAGCTGTCATTGCTAGCTATCACTCTACCTCCCACTTGAAGCGTCTTCACCACCTTTGTCAAAGTGAAGTGTCGTGACGGAGAAGTCTCCGGTGCAACATCACAACTCACAACACTGAGTCCATTCACCGATTCGCGAGCAGCAAGCCAAATCTCCTACCACCACCGACTTCCGATTTGCCATGAAATCTGCCGCTACCTTCGCGACGATCATGGCGCTGGGTGCTTTCATTGCAGCGGAGAGTGCACCAAATGCACCTGCAGTTCGTGGCCTGCGTATGAACGCGGATATACCCACGGCCAAAGAAGATGCTGAGGAAAGGAGGAAGGGCCACCACCACCATGTCAAGAAAGTCAAGAAAATCGCTATTCCCGTGCCTGTGGAAGTGCCGCATTTCATTCCTGTTCCCATCAGTATCCCGTCCACAGTGGTAGCTGGCTCCAGCACTGCCGTCGTTGACTCCACCACCAATGTCGCCTCCACCAATGTCGCCTCCACCAATGTCGCTTCGAACAATGTCGCTTCCAGCAATATCGTTGCCGCAGGAAGCAACGTGGCACTGGGACCTGCAGCTGTCACGCCAGCTCCGACGACTGCAAGTGGACGCCCAGTGGCAACACCTGCGCCGACGGCAACCCGGAAATCGAGGGCCACGCCGGCACCAACGAACGTTGCCAGTGCAGGTCCATCTCCAGCACAGCAACCAGGAGCTGCCGCAGCCGTTCCTCAGTCTAGTGACGCAGGCATGGCCGGGTCCCCATCGACACCAGGCATCAGAAATAACAACAACGCAGTTGGAACTGGACTCGGTGCAACTGGTTTCGGTGCCCCACGTTCGTCTGGCGGGTTTCCTTCAAACAACGGTGGTTTTGGTGGAAATCCCACGGGCACCATCAGTGGCGGCTTCGGCAGTGGCAATCAGATGCCTGGTTTCGGTGGTGGTATGTTCGGTGGATCTGGTGCTGGCATGGGCGGCTTCAACGGAAATGGTGTGAGCGGCTTCAATGGAAATGGTGCGGACGGCTTCGGGCAGCAGACGCGATTCGGCGCGCAAGGTGGGAATGCGTTTGGTGGAATTGGTGGGCAGGGCGCAAGAGCAAACGTCGGTCGGACTGGCAACAACGGATTCACCGGTGGCCAGCCTGGATTTGGAGGTGCCGCACCGGCTGGTGGCAATGCGTTTGGTAGCGGAGGTTTCAACCGTCGCGAGCGTCAGCGTCGTCGTTGATGAGTGAGAGGTACAGTCCAGCTTCGACTGCTGTTTGTTTGTTGTGTTGGCCGTGTAGACAGCAAATTGTAGTGTTCATCTCTCGAATACAACTGCACATCATCACTTTGAGGTTTGTTCATAACATGTTATTGTAGAAGCAGAAGAATGTGTTCTACCAAAATCTACCCAGAGCAGCAACCTTCTTCCGGAACGGCGTTCTGCACAACGCGTAAGAAAAGCTTCCGTACACTTTGCCATATGTGCAACCATTCAGTTCTGACACTTTACCAAGGTGTACGCCGTTACTTCTGTGTCAAGTACCTGAGCAGAATGTTCAATACTGCTTGTGAGTCGAGAGCATGTGGTAGACAGTTTTGCAGCTCTCTTTTACTTCATCAGTTTGAGTCGTAACGGACACCGATGCCTGATATGCCTGCACTAGTTGGGTAGTGTTGGAGGTCATACGGTATTACGAGGAATGAAAACATTCGCTAGAAAGCGCAGTTTGTCGCTTCTTTCAGAGGGGAAGACGCAATGTTGTCGACTATTTTGAAAGTGCAAAACGCGTTTCAAGCTGACATAAATACAGACTCTACCTAATCTCACCATCTGACAGATGACACTTGAAATCTCAGTCAGCTACATGGTAGCATGTCTTTGGTTGTTAATATAAGGGGTTATAGAATAGCATAGTGCTCTGTAGCATACTAGACGCACTGCTATTCTTCGAGACCGCCCGCCCGACTTCTTTGCGGCAGGCGTATTAATATAGGCGCAATGGTATTCTTCGGAGCCTGATCCAAAAGAATGCATGTACGCCTACGGCAGGCTAGTATGCCGCATACCACTATGCTATGCTCAAACATGAAGGGAATAAGAACAAACGACAAAACGTAAGTGACGAGTCTCATCCAACCTCGAGAAATTGCATTGTTGATGAGCAATTGAAACATGCTAGCAGTCCTTCAAGAGTGATACATTATTACATTTGCCGCAATACTTTCATGTACTTCATCTTGGTACAGATGATATGGGCTTCATACATTGTCGGAGTCGCGTTTCAATGTAGCAAATATCTCACCACTCAATCACTTGGTCAAAAGTGTTACCACTTCTCCATCATGTCGAAGCTGTCATTGCTAGCTATCACTCTACCTCCCACTTGAAGCGTCTTCACCACCTTTGTCAAAGTGAAGTGTCGTGACGGAGAAGTCTCCGGTGCAACATCACAACTCACAACACTGAGTCCATTCACCGATTCGCGAGCAGCAAGCCAAATCTCCTACCACCACCGACTTCCGATTTGCCATGAAATCTGCCGCTACCTTCGCGACGATCATGGCGCTGGGTGCTTTCATTGCAGCGGAGAGTGCACCAAATGCACCTGCAGTTCGTGGCCTGCGTATGAACGCGGATATACCCACGGCCAAAGAAGATGCTGAGGAAAGGAGGAAGGGCCACCACCACCATGTCAAGAAAGTCAAGAAAATCGCTATTCCCGTGCCTGTGGAAGTGCCGCATTTCATTCCTGTTCCCATCAGTATCCCGTCCACAGTGGTAGCTGGCTCCAGCACTGCCGTCGTTGACTCCACCACCAATGTCGCCTCCACCAATGTCGCCTCCACCAATGTCGCTTCGAACAATGTCGCTTCCAGCAATATCGTTGCCGCAGGAAGCAACGTGGCACTGGGACCTGCAGCTGTCACGCCAGCTCCGACGACTGCAAGTGGACGCCCAGTGGCAACACCTGCGCCGACGGCAACCCGGAAATCGAGGGCCACGCCGGCACCAACGAACGTTGCCAGTGCAGGTCCATCTCCAGCACAGCAACCAGGAGCTGCCGCAGCCGTTCCTCAGTCTAGTGACGCAGGCATGGCCGGGTCCCCATCGACACCAGGCATCAGAAATAACAACAACGCAGTTGGAACTGGACTCGGTGCAACTGGTTTCGGTGCCCCACGTTCGTCTGGCGGGTTTCCTTCAAACAACGGTGGTTTTGGTGGAAATCCCACGGGCACCATCAGTGGCGGCTTCGGCAGTGGCAATCAGATGCCTGGTTTCGGTGGTGGTATGTTCGGTGGATCTGGTGCTGGCATGGGCGGCTTCAACGGAAATGGTGTGAGCGGCTTCAATGGAAATGGTGCGGACGGCTTCGGGCAGCAGACGCGATTCGGCGCGCAAGGTGGGAATGCGTTTGGTGGAATTGGTGGGCAGGGCGCAAGAGCAAACGTCGGTCGGACTGGCAACAACGGATTCACCGGTGGCCAGCCTGGATTTGGAGGTGCCGCACCGGCTGGTGGCAATGCGTTTGGTAGCGGAGGTTTCAACCGTCGCGAGCGTCAGCGTCGTCGTTGATGAGTGAGAGGTACAGTCCAGCTTCGACTGCTGTTTGTTTGTTGTGTTGGCCGTGTAGACAGCAAATTGTAGTGTTCATCTCTCGAATACAACTGCACATCATCACTTTGAGGTTTGTTCATAACATGTTATTGTAGAAGCAGAAGAATGTGTTCTACCAAAATCTACCCAGAGCAGCAACCTTCTTCCGGAACGGCGTTCTGCACAACGCGTAAGAAAAGCTTCCGTACACTTTGCCATATGTGCAACCATTCAGTTCTGACACTTTACCAAGGTGTACGCCGTTACTTCTGTGTCAAGTACCTGAGCAGAATGTTCAATACTGCTTGTGAGTCGAGAGCATGTGGTAGACAGTTTTGCAGCTCTCTTTTACTTCATCAGTTTGAGTCGTAACGGACACCGATGCCTGATATGCCTGCACTAGTTGGGTAGTGTTGGAGGTCATACGGTATTACGAGGAATGAAAACATTCGCTAGAAAGCGCAGTTTGTCGCTTCTTTCAGAGGGGAAGACGCAATGTTGTCGACTATTTTGAAAGTGCAAAACGCGTTTCAAGCTGACATAAATACAGACTCTACCTAATCTCACCATCTGACAGATGACACTTGAAATCTCAGTCAGCTACATGGTAGCATGTCTTTGGTTGTTAATATAAGGGGTTATAGAATAGCATAGTGCTCTGTAGCATACTAGACGCACTGCTATTCTTCGAGACCGCCCGCCCGACTTCTTTGCGGCAGGCGTATTAATATAGGCGCAATGGTATTCTTCGGAGCCTGATCCAAAAGAATGCATGTACGCCTACGGCAGGCTAGTATGCCGCATACCACTATGCTATGCTCAAACATGAAGGGAATAAGAACAAACGACAAAACGTAAGTGACGAGTCTCATCCAACCTCGAGAAATTGCATTGTTGATGAGCAATTGAAACATGCTAGCAGTCCTTCAAGAGTGATACATTATTACATTTGCCGCAATACTTTCATGTACTTCATCTTGGTACAGATGATATGGGCTTCATACATTGTCGGAGTCGCGTTTCAATGTAGCAAATATCTCACCACTCAATCACTTGGTCAAAAGTGTTACCACTTCTCCATCATGTCGAAGCTGTCATTGCTAGCTATCACTCTACCTCCCACTTGAAGCGTCTTCACCACCTTTGTCAAAGTGAAGTGTCGTGACGGAGAAGTCTCCGGTGCAACATCACAACTCACAACACTGAGTCCATTCAACGATTCGCGAGCAGCAAGCCAAATCTCCTACCACCACCGACTTCCGATTTGCCATGAAATCTGCCGCTACCTTCGCGACGATCATGGCGCTGGGTGCTTTCATTGCAGCGGAGAGTGCACCAAATGCACCTGCAGTTCGTGGCCTGCGTATGAACGCGGATATACCCACGGCCAAAGAAGATGCTGAGGAAAGGAGGAAGGGCCACCACCACCATGTCAAGAAAGTCAAGAAAATCGCTATTCCCGTGCCTGTGGAAGTGCCGCATTTCATTCCTGTTCCCATCAGTATCCCGTCCACAGTGGTAGCTGGCTCCAGCACTGCCGTCGTTGACTCCACCACCAATGTCGCCTCCACCAATGTCGCCTCCACCAATGTCGCTTCGAACAATGTCGCTTCCAGCAATATCGTTGCCGCAGGAAGCAACGTGGCACTGGGACCTGCAGCTGTCACGCCAGCTCCGACGACTGCAAGTGGACGCCCAGTGGCAACACCTGCGCCGACGGCAACCCGGAAATCGAGGGCCACGCCGGCACCAACGAACGTTGCCAGTGCAGGTCCATCTCCAGCACAGCAACCAGGAGCTGCCGCAGCCGTTCCTCAGTCTAGTGACGCAGGCATGGCCGGGTCCCCATCGACACCAGGCATCAGAAATAACAACAACGCAGTTCGAACTGGACTCGGTGCAACTGGTTTCGGTGCCCCACGTTCGTCTGGCGGGTTTCCTTCAAACACCGGTGGTTTTGGTGGAAATCCCACGGGCACCATCAGTGGCGGCTTCGGCAGTGGCAATCAGATGCCTGGTTTCGGTGGTGGTATGTTCGGTGGATCTGGTGCTGGCATGGGCGGCTTCAACGGAAATGGTGTGAGCGGCTTCAATGGAAATGGTGCGGACGGCTTCGGGCAGCAGACGCGATTCGGCGCGCAAGGTGGGAATGCGTTTGGTGGAATTGGTGGGCAGGGCGCAAGAGCAAACGTCGGTCGGACTGGCAACAACGGATTCACCGGTGGCCAGCCTGGATTTGGAGGTGCCGCACCGGCTGGTGGCAATGCGTTTGGTAGCGGAGGTTTCAACCGTCGCGAGCGTCAGCGTCGTCGTTGATGAGTGAGAGGTACAGTCCAGCTTCGACTGCTGTTTGTTTGTTGTGTTGGCCGTGTAGACAGCAAATTGTAGTGTTCATCTCTCGAATACAACTGCACATCATCACTTTGAGGTTTGTTCATAACATGTTATTGTAGAAGCAGAAGAATGTGTTCTACCAAAATCTACCCAGAGCAGCAACCTTCTTCCGGAACGGCGTTCTGCACAACGCGTAAGAAAAGCTTCCGTACACTTTGCCATATGTGCAACCATTCAGTTCTGACACTTTACCAAGGTGTACGCCGTTACTTCTGTGTCAAGTACCTGAGCAGAATGTTCAATACTGCTTGTGAGTCGAGAGCATGTGGTAGACAGTTTTGCAGCTCTCTTTTACTTCATCAGTTTGAGTCGTAACGGACACCGATGCCTGATATGCCTGCACTAGTTGGGTAGTGTTGGAGGTCATACGGT
The DNA here is from genome assembly GCA_011800735.1 of Peronospora destructor. NCBI lineage: Eukaryota > Oomycota > Peronosporomycetes > Peronosporales > Peronosporaceae > Peronospora > Peronospora destructor. Next base: position 116,446 of record WBRY01000048.1, on the reverse strand, counting down.
ATTACGAGGAATGAAAACATTCGCTAGAAAGCGCAGTTTGTCGCTTCTTTCAGAGGGGAAGACGCAATGTTGTCGACTATTTTGAAAGTGCAAAACGCGTTTCAAGCTGACATAAATACAGACTCTACCTAATCTCACCATCTGACAGATGACACTTGAAATCTCAGTCAGCTACATGGTAGCATGTCTTTGGTTGTTAATATAAGGGGTTATAGAATAGCATAGTGCTCTGTAGCATACTAGACGCACTGCTATTCTTCGAGACCGCCCGCCCGACTTCTTTGCGGCAGGCGTATTAATATAGGCGCAATGGTATTCTTCGGAGCCTGATCCAAAAGAATGCATGTACGCCTACGGCAGGCTAGTATGCCGCATACCACTATGCTATGCTCAAACATGAAGGGAATAAGAACAAACGACAAAACGTAAGTGACGAGTCTCATCCAACCTCGAGAAATTGCATTGTTGATGAGCAATTGAAACATGCTAGCAGTCCTTCAAGAGTGATACATTATTACATTTGCCGCAATACTTTCATGTACTTCATCTTGGTACAGATGATATGGGCTTCATACATTGTCGGAGTCGCGTTTCAATGTAGCAAATATCTCACCACTCAATCACTTGGTCAAAAGTGTTACCACTTCTCCATCATGTCGAAGCTGTCATTGCTAGCTATCACTCTACCTCCCACTTGAAGCGTCTTCACCACCTTTGTCAAAGTGAAGTGTCGTGACGGAGAAGTCTCCGGTGCAACATCACAACTCACAACACTGAGTCCATTCAACGATTCGCGAGCAGCAAGCCAAATCTCCTACCACCACCGACTTCCGATTTGCCATGAAATCTGCCGCTACCTTCGCGACGATCATGGCGCTGGGTGCTTTCATTGCAGCGGAGAGTGCACCAAATGCACCTGCAGTTCGTGGCCTGCGTATGAACGCGGATATACCCACGGCCAAAGAAGATGCTGAGGAAAGGAGGAAGGGCCACCACCACCATGTCAAGAAAGTCAAGAAAATCGCTATTCCCGTGCCTGTGGAAGTGCCGCATTTCATTCCTGTTCCCATCAGTATCCCGTCCACAGTGGTAGCTGGCTCCAGCACTGCCGTCGTTGACTCCACCACCAATGTCGCCTCCACCAATGTCGCCTCCACCAATGTCGCTTCGAACAATGTCGCTTCCAGCAATATCGTTGCCGCAGGAAGCAACGTGGCACTGGGACCTGCAGCTGTCACGCCAGCTCCGACGACTGCAAGTGGACGCCCAGTGGCAACACCTGCGCCGACGGCAACCCGGAAATCGAGGGCCACGCCGGCACCAACGAACGTTGCCAGTGCAGGTCCATCTCCAGCACAGCAACCAGGAGCTGCCGTTCCTCAGTCTGGTGACGCAGGCATGGCCGGGTCCCCATCGACACCAGGCATCAGAAATAACAACAACGCAGTTGGAACTGGACTCGGTGCAACTGGTTTCGGTGCCCCACGTTCGTCTGGCGGGTTTCCTTCAAACACCGGTGGTTTTGGTGGAAATCCCACGGGCACCATCAGTGGCGGCTTCGGCAGTGGCAATCAGATGCCTGGTTTCGGTGGTGGTATGTTCGGTGGATCTGGTGCTGGCATGGGCGGCTTCAACGGAAATGGTGTGAGCGGCTTCAATGGAAATGGTGCGGACGGCTTCGGGCAGCAGACGCGATTCGGCGCGCAAGGTGGGAATGCGTTTGGTGGAATTGGTGGGCAGGGCGCAAGAGCAAACGTCGGTCGGACTGGCAACAACGGATTCACCGGTGGCCAGCCTGGATTTGGAGGTGCCGCACCGGCTGGTGGCAATGCGTTTGGTAGCGGAGGTTTCAACCGTCGCGAGCGTCAGCGTCGTCGTTGATGAGTGAGAGGTACAGTCCAGCTTCGACTGCTGTTTGTTTGTTGTGTTGGCCGTGTAGACAGCAAATTGTAGTGTTCATCTCTCGAATACAACTGCACATCATCACTTTGAGGTTTGTTCATAACATGTTATTGTAGAAGCAGAAGAATGTGTTCTACCAAAATCTACCCAGAGCAGCAACCTTCTTCCGGAACGGCGTTCTGCACAACGCGTAAGAAAAGCTTCCGTACACTTTGCCATATGTGCAACCATTCAGTTCTGACACTTTACCAAGGTGTACGCCGTTACTTCTGTGTCAAGTACCTGAGCAGAATGTTCAATACTGCTTGTGAGTCGAGAGCATGTGGTAGACAGTTTTGCAGCTCTCTTTTACTTCATCAGTTTGAGTCGTAACGGACACCGATGCCTGATATGCCTGCACTAGTTGGGTAGTGTTGGAGGTCATACGGTATTACGAGGAATGAAAACATTCGCTAGAAAGCGCAGTTTGTCGCTTCTTTCAGAGGGGAAGACGCAATGTTGTCGACTATTTTGAAAGTGCAAAACGCGTTTCAAGCTGACATAAATACAGACTCTACCTAATCTCACCATCTGACAGATGACACTTGAAATCTCAGTCAGCTACATGGTAGCATGTCTTTGGTTGTTAATATAAGGGGTTATGAGACTTCTCCGTCACGACACTTCACTTTGACAAAGGTGGTGAAGACGCTTCAAGTGGGAGGTAGAGTGATAGCTAGCAATGACAGCTTCGACATGATGGAGAAGTGGTAACACTTTTGACCAAGTGATTGAGTGGTGAGATATTTGCTACATTGAAACGCGACTCCGACAATGTATGAAGCCCATATCATCTGTACCAAGATGAAGTACATGAAAGTATTGCGGCAAATGTAATAATGTATCACTCTTGAAGGACTGCTAGCATGTTTCAATTGCTCATCAACAATGCAATTTCTCGAGGTTGGATGAGACTCGTCACTTACGTTTTGTCGTTTGTTCTTATTCCCTTCATGTTTGAGCATAGCATAGTGGTATGCGGCATACTAGCCTGCCGTAGGCGTACATGCATTCTTTTGGATCAGGCTCCGAAGAATACCATTGCGCCTATATTAATACGCCTGCCGCAAAGAAGTCGGGCGGGCGGTCTCGAAGAATAGCAGTGCGTCTAGTATGCTACAGAGCACTATGCTATTCTATAACCCCTTATATTAACAACCAAAGACATGCTACCATGTAGCTGACTGAGATTTCAAGTGTCATCTGTCAGATGGTGAGATTAGGTAGAGTCTGTATTTATGTCAGCTTGAAACGCGTTTTGCACTTTCAAAATAGTCGACAACATTGCGTCTTCCCCTCTGAAAGAAGCGACAAACTGCGCTTTCTAGCGAATGTTTTCATTCCTCGTAATACCGTATGACCTCCAACACTACCCAACTAGTGCAGGCATATCAGGCATCGGTGTCCGTTACGACTCAAACTGATGAAGTAAAAGAGAGCTGCAAAACTGTCTACCACATGCTCTCGACTCACAAGCAGTATTGAACATTCTGCTCAGGTACTTGACACAGAAGTAACGGCGTACACCTTGGTAAAGTGTCAGAACTGAATGGTTGCACATATGGCAAAGTGTACGGAAGCTTTTCTTACGCGTTGTGCAGAACGCCGTTCCGGAAGAAGGTTGCTGCTCTGGGTAGATTTTGGTAGAACACATTCTTCTGCTTCTACAATAACATGTTATGAACAAACCTCAAAGTGATGATGTGCAGTTGTATTCGAGAGATGAACACTACAATTTGCTGTCTACACGGCCAACACAACAAACAAACAGCAGTCGAAGCTGGACTGTACCTCTCACTCATCAACGACGACGCTGACGCTCGCGACGGTTGAAACCTCCGCTACCAAACGCATTGCCACCAGCCGGTGCGGCACCTCCAAATCCAGGCTGGCCACCGGTGAATCCGTTGTTGCCAGTCCGACCGACGTTTGCTCTTGCGCCCTGCCCACCAATTCCACCAAACGCATTCCCACCTTGCGCGCCGAATCGCGTCTGCTGCCCGAAGCCGTCCGCACCATTTCCATTGAAGCCGCTCACACCATTTCCGTTGAAGCCGCCCATGCCAGCACCAGATCCACCGAACATACCACCACCGAAACCAGGCATCTGATTGCCACTGCCGAAGCCGCCACTGATGGTGCCCGTGGGATTTCCACCAAAACCACCGGTGTTTGAAGGAAACCCGCCAGACGAACGTGGGGCACCGAAACCAGTTGCACCGAGTCCAGTTCCAACTGCGTTGTTGTTATTTCTGATGCCTGGTGTCGATGGGGACCCGGCCATGCCTGCGTCACCAGACTGAGGAACGGCTGCGGCAGCTCCTGGTTGCTGTGCTGGAGATGGACCTGCACTGGCAACGTTCGTTGGTGCCGGCGTGGCCCTCGATTTCCGGGTTGCCGTCGGCGCAGGTGTTGCCACTGGGCGTCCACTTGCAGTCGTCGGAGCTGGCGTGACAGCTGCAGGTCCCAGTGCCACGTTGCTTCCTGCGGCAACGATATTGCTGGAAGCGACATTGTTCGAAGCGACATTGGTGGAGGCGACATTGGTGGAGGCGACATTGGTGGTGGAGTCAACGACGGCAGTGCTGGAGCCAGCTACCACTGTGGACGGGATACTGATGGGAACAGGAATGAAATGCGGCACTTCCACAGGCACGGGAATAGCGATTTTCTTGACTTTCTTGACATGGTGGTGGTGGCCCTTCCTCCTTTCCTCAGCATCTTCTTTGGCCGTGGGTATATCCGCGTTCATACGCAGGCCACGAACTGCAGGTGCATTTGGTGCACTTTTCGTTGCAATGAAAGCACCCAGCGCCATGATCGTCGCGAAGGTAGCGGCAGATTTCATGGCAAATCGGAAGTCGGTGGTGGTAGGAGATTTGGCTTGCTGCTCGCGAATCGTTGAATGGACTCAGTGTTGTGAGTTGTGATGTTGCACCGGAGACTTCTCCGTCACGACACTTCACTTTGACAAAGGTGGTGAAGACGCTTCAAGTGGGAGGTAGAGTGATAGCTAGCAATGACAGCTTCGACATGATGGAGAAGTGGTAACACTTTTGACCAAGTGATTGAGTGGTGAGATATTTGCTACATTGAAACGCGACTCCGACAATGTATGAAGCCCATATCATCTGTACCAAGATGAAGTACATGAAAGTATTGCGGCAAATGTAATAATGTATCACTCTTGAAGGACTGCTAGCATGTTTCAATTGCTCATCAACAATGCAATTTCTCGAGGTTGGATGAGACTCGTCACTTACGTTTTGTCGTTTGTTCTTATTCCCTTCATGTTTGAGCATAGCATAGTGGTATGCGGCATACTAGCCTGCCGTAGGCGTACATGCATTCTTTTGGATCAGGCTCCGAAGAATACCATTGCGCCTATATTAATACGCCTGCCGCAAAGAAGTCGGGCGGGCGGTCTCGAAGAATAGCAGTGCGTCTAGTATGCTACAGAGCACTATGCTATTCTATAACCCCTTATATTAACAACCAAAGACATGCTACCATGTAGCTGACTGAGATTTCAAGTGTCATCTGTCAGATGGTGAGATTAGGTAGAGTCTGTATTTATGTCAGCTTGAAACGCGTTTTGCACTTTCAAAATAGTCGACAACATTGCGTCTTCCCCTCTGAAAGAAGCGACAAACTGCGCTTTCTAGCGAATGTTTTCATTCCTCGTAATACCGTATGACCTCCAACACTACCCAACTAGTGCAGGCATATCAGGCATCGGTGTCCGTTACGACTCAAACTGATGAAGTAAAAGAGAGATGCAAAACTGTCTACCACATGCTCTCGACTCACAAGCAGTATTGAACATTCTGCTCAGGTACTTGACACAGAAGTAACGGCGTACACCTTGGTAAAGTGTCAGAACTGAATGGTTGCACATATGGCAAAGTGTACGGAAGCTTTTCTTACGCGTTGTGCAGAACGCCGTTCCGGAAGAAGGTTGCTGCTCTGGGTAGATTTTGGTAGAACACATTCTTCTGCTTCTACAATAACATGTTATGAACAAACCTCAAAGTGATGATGTGCAGTTGTATTCGAGAGATGAACACTACAATTTGCTGTCTACACGGCCAACACAACAAACAAACAGCAGTCGAAGCTGGACTGTACCTCTCACTCATCAACGACGACGCTGACGCTCGCGACGGTTGAAACCTCCGCTACCAAACGCATTGCCACCAGCCGGTGCGGCACCTCCAAATCCAGGCTGGCCACCGGTGAATCCGTTGTTGCCAGTCCGACCGACGTTTGCTCTTGCGCCCTGCCCACCAATTCCACCAAACGCATTCCCACCTTGCGCGCCGAATCGCGTCTGCTGCCCGAAGCCGTCCGCACCATTTCCATTGAAGCCGCTCACACCATTTCCGTTGAAGCCGCCCATGCCAGCACCAGATCCACCGAACATACCACCACCGAAACCAGGCATCTGATTGCCACTGCCGAAGCCGCCACTGATGGTGCCCGTGGGATTTCCACCAAAACCACCGGTGTTTGAAGGAAACCCGCCAGACGAACGTGGGGCACCGAAACCAGTTGCACCGAGTCCAGTTCGAACTGCGTTGTTGTTATTTCTGATGCCTGGTGTCGATGGGGACCCGGCCATGCCTGCGTCACCAGACTGAGGAACGGCTGCGGCAGCTCCTGGTTGCTGTGCTGGAGATGGACCTGCACTGGCAACGTTCGTTGGTGCCGGCGTGGCCCTCGATTTCCGGGTTGCCGTCGGCGCAGGTGTTGCCACTGGGCGTCCACTTGCAGTCGTCGGAGCTGGCGTGACAGCTGCAGGTCCCAGTGCCACGTTGCTTCCTGCGGCAACGATATTGCTGGAAGCGACATTGTTCGAAGCGACATTGGTGGAGGCGACATTGGTGGAGGCGACATTGGTGGTGGAGTCAACGACGGCAGTGCTGGAGCCAGCTACCACTGTGGACGGGATACTGATGGGAACAGGAATGAAATGCGGCACTTCCACAGGCACGGGAATAGCGATTTTCTTGACTTTCTTGACATGGTGGTGGTGGCCCTTCCTCCTTTCCTCAGCATCTTCTTTGGCCGTGGGTATATCCGCGTTCATACGCAGGCCACGAACTGCAGGTGCATTTGGTGCACTTTTCGTTGCAATGAAAGCACCCAGCGCCATGATCGTCGCGAAGGTAGCGGCAGATTTCATGGCAAATCGGAAGTCGGTGGTGGTAGGAGATTTGGCTTGCTGCTCGCGAATCGGTGAATGGACTCAGTGTTGTGAGTTGTGATGTTGCACCGGAGACTTCTCCGTCACGACACTTCACTTTGACAAAGGTGGTGAAGACGCTTCAAGTGGGAGGTAGAGTGATAGCTAGCAATGACAGCTTCGACATGATGGAGAAGTGGTAACACTTTTGACCAAGTGATTGAGTGGTGAGATATTTGCTACATTGAAACGCGACTCCGACAATGTATGAAGCCCATATCATCTGTACCAAGATGAAGTACATGAAAGTATTGCGGCAAATGTAATAATGTATCACTCTTGAAGGACTGCTAGCATGTTTCAATTGCTCATCAACAATGCAATTTCTCGAGGTTGGATGAGACTCGTCACTTACGTTTTGTCGTTTGTTCTTATTCCCTTCATGTTTGAGCATAGCATAGTGGTATGCGGCATACTAGCCTGCCGTAGGCGTACATGCATTCTTTTGGATCAGGCTCCGAAGAATACCATTGCGCCTATATTAATACGCCTGCCGCAAAGAAGTCGGGCGGGCGGTCTCGAAGAATAGCAGTGCGTCTAGTATGCTACAGAGCACTATGCTATTCTATAACCCCTTATATTAACAACCAAAGACATGCTACCATGTAGCTGACTGAGATTTCAAGTGTCATCTGTCAGATGGTGAGATTAGGTAGAGTCTGTATTTATGTCAGCTTGAAACGCGTTTTGCACTTTCAAAATAGTCGACAACATTGCGTCTTCCCCTCTGAAAGAAGCGACAAACTGCGCTTTCTAGCGAATGTTTTCATTCCTCGTAATACCGTATGACCTCCAACACTACCCAACTAGTGCAGGCATATCAGGCATCGGTGTCCGTTACGACTCAAACTGATGAAGTAAAAGAGAGATGCAAAACTGTCTACCACATGCTCTCGACTCACAAGCAGTATTGAACATTCTGCTCAGGTACTTGACACAGAAGTAACGGCGTACACCTTGGTAAAGTGTCAGAACTGAATGGTTGCACATATGGCAAAGTGTACGGAAGCTTTTCTTACGCGTTGTGCAGAACGCCGTTCCGGAAGAAGGTTGCTGCTCTGGGTAGATTTTGGTAGAACACATTCTTCTGCTTCTACAATAACATGTTATGAACAAACCTCAAAGTGATGATGTGCAGTTGTATTCGAGAGATGAACACTACAATTTGCTGTCTACACGGCCAACACAACAAACAAACAGCAGTCGAAGCTGGACTGTACCTCTCACTCATCAACGACGACGCTGACGCTCGCGACGGTTGAAACCTCCGCTACCAAACGCATTGCCACCAGCCGGTGCGGCACCTCCAAATCCAGGCTGGCCACCGGTGAATCCGTTGTTGCCAGTCCGACCGACGTTTGCTCTTGCGCCCTGCCCACCAATTCCACCAAACGCATTCCCACCTTGCGCGCCGAATCGCGTCTGCTGCCCGAAGCCGTCCGCACCATTTCCATTGAAGCCGCTCACACCATTTCCGTTGAAGCCGCCCATGCCAGCACCAGATCCACCGAACATACCACCACCGAAACCAGGCATCTGATTGCCACTGCCGAAGCCGCCACTGATGGTGCCCGTGGGATTTCCACCAAAACCACCGGTGTTTGAAGGAAACCCGCCAGACGAACGTGGGGCACCGAAACCAGTTGCACCGAGTCCAGTTCCAACTGCGTTGTTGTTATTTCTGATGCCTGGTGTCGATGGGGACCCGGCCATGCCTGCGTCACCAGACTGAGGAACGGCTGCGGCAGCTCCTGGTTGCTGTGCTGGAGATGGACCTGCACTGGCAACGTTCGTTGGTGCCGGCGTGGCCCTCGATTTCCGGGTTGCCGTCGGCGCAGGTGTTGCCACTGGGCGTCCACTTGCAGTCGTCGGAGCTGGCGTGACAGCTGCAGGTCCCAGTGCCACGTTGCTTCCTGCGGCAACGATATTGCTGGAAGCGACATTGTTCGAAGCGACATTGGTGGAGGCGACATTGGTGGAGGCGACATTGGTGGTGGAGTCAACGACGGCAGTGCTGGAGCCAGCTACCACTGTGGACGGGATACTGATGGGAACAGGAATGAAATGCGGCACTTCCACAGGCACGGGAATAGCGATTTTCTTGACTTTCTTGACATGGTGGTGGTGGCCCTTCCTCCTTTCCTCAGCATCTTCTTTGGCCGTGGGTATATCCGCGTTCATACGCAGGCCACGAACTGCAGGTGCATTTGGTGCACTTTTCGTTGCAATGAAAGCACCCAGCGCCATGATCGTCGCGAAGGTAGCGGCAGATTTCATGGCAAATCGGAAGTCGGTGGTGGTAGGAGATTTGGCTTGCTGCTCGCGAATCGTTGAATGGACTCAGTGTTGTGAGTTGTGATGTTGCACCGGAGACTTCTCCGTCACGACACTTCACTTTGACAAAGGTGGTGAAGACGCTTCAAGTGGGAGGTAGAGTGATAGCTAGCAATGACAGCTTCGACATGATGGAGAAGTGGTAACACTTTTGACCAAGTGATTGAGTGGTGAGATATTTGCTACATTGAAACGCGACTCCGACAATGTATGAAGCCCATATCATCTGTACCAAGATGAAGTACATGAAAGTATTGCGGCAAATGTAATAATGTATCACTCTTGAAGGACTGCTAGCATGTTTCAATTGCTCATCAACAATGCAATTTCTCGAGGTTGGATGAGACTCGTCACTTACGTTTTGTCGTTTGTTCTTATTCCCTTCATGTTTGAGCATAGCATAGTGGTATGCGGCATACTAGCCTGCCGTAGGCGTACATGCATTCTTTTGGATCAGGCTCCGAAGAATACCATTGCGCCTATATTAATACGCCTGCCGCAAAGAAGTCGGGCGGGCGGTCTCGAAGAATAGCAGTGCGTCTAGTATGCTACAGAGCACTATGCTATTCTATAACCCCTTATATTAACAACCAAAGACATGCTACCATGTAGCTGACTGAGATTTCAAGTGTCATCTGTCAGATGGTGAGATTAGGTAGAGTCTGTATTTATGTCAGCTTGAAACGCGTTTTGCACTTTCAAAATAGTCGACAACATTGCGTCTTCCCCTCTGAAAGAAGCGACAAACTGCGCTTTCTAGCGAATGTTTTCATTCCTCGTAATACCGTATGACCTCCAACACTACCCAACTAGTGCAGGCATATCAGGCATCGGTGTCCGTTACGACTCAAACTGATGAAGTAAAAGAGAGCTGCAAAACTGTCTACCACATGCTCTCGACTCACAAGCAGTATTGAACATTCTGCTCAGGTACTTGACACAGAAGTAACGGCGTACACCTTGGTAAAGTGTCAGAACTGAATGGTTGCACATATGGCAAAGTGTACGGAAGCTTTTCTTACGCGTTGTGCAGAACGCCGTTCCGGAAGAAGGTTGCTGCTCTGGGTAGATTTTGGTAGAACACATTCTTCTGCTTCTACAATAACATGTTATGAACAAACCTCAAAGTGATGATGTGCAGTTGTATTCGAGAGATGAACACTACAATTTGCTGTCTACACGGCCAACACAACAAACAAACAGCAGTCGAAGCTGGACTGTACCTCTCACTCATCAACGACGACGCTGACGCTCGCGACGGTTGAAACCTCCGCTACCAAACGCATTGCCACCAGCCGGTGCGGCACCTCCAAATCCAGGCTGGCCACCGGTGAATCCGTTGTTGCCAGTCCGACCGACGTTTGCTCTTGCGCCCTGCCCACCAATTCCACCAAACGCATTCCCACCTTGCGCGCCGAATCGCGTCTGCTGCCCGAAGCCGTCCGCACCATTTCCATTGAAGCCGCTCACACCATTTCCGTTGAAGCCGCCCATGCCAGCACCAGATCCACCGAACATACCACCACCGAAACCAGGCATCTGATTGCCACTGCCGAAGCCGCCACTGATGGTGCCCGTGGGATTTCCACCAAAACCACCGGTGTTTGAAGGAAACCCGCCAGACGAACGTGGGGCACCGAAACCAGTTGCACCGAGTCCAGTTCGAACTGCGTTGTTGTTATTTCTGATGCCTGGTGTCGATGGGGACCCGGCCATGCCTGCGTCACCAGACTGAGGAACGGCTGCGGCAGCTCCTGGTTGCTGTGCTGGAGATGGACCTGCACTGGCAACGTTCGTTGGTGCCGGCGTGGCCCTCGATTTCCGGGTTGCCGTCGGCGCAGGTGTTGCCACTGGGCGTCCACTTGCAGTCGTCGGAGCTGGCGTGACAGCTGCAGGTCCCAGTGCCACGTTGCTTCCTGCGGCAACGATATTGCTGGAAGCGACATTGTTCGAAGCGACATTGGTGGAGGCGACATTGGTGGAGGCGACATTGGTGGTGGAGTCAACGACGGCAGTGCTGGAGCCAGCTACCACTGTGGACGGGATACTGATGGGAACAGGAATGAAATGCGGCACTTCCACAGGCACGGGAATAGCGATTTTCTTGACTTTCTTGACATGGTGGTGGTGGCCCTTCCTCCTTTCCTCAGCATCTTCTTTGGCCGTGGGTATATCCGCGTTCATACGCAGGCCACGAACTGCAGGTGCATTTGGTGCACTTTTCGTTGCAATGAAAGCACCCAGCGCCATGATCGTCGCGAAGGTAGCGGCAGATTTCATGGCAAATCGGAAGTCGGTGGTGGTAGGAGATTTGGCTTGCTGCTCGCGAATCGTTGAATGGACTCAGTGTTGTGAGTTGTGATGTTGCACCGGAGACTTCTCCGTCACGACACTTCACTTTGACAAAGGTGGTGAAGACGCTTCAAGTGGGAGGTAGAGTGATAGCTAGCAATGACAGCTTCGACATGATGGAGAAGTGGTAACACTTTTGACCAAGTGATTGAGTGGTGAGATATTTGCTACATTGAAACGCGACTCCGACAATGTATGAAGCCCATATCATCTGTACCAAGATGAAGTACATGAAAGTATTGCGGCAAATGTAATAATGTATCACTCTTGAAGGACTGCTAGCATGTTTCAATTGCTCATCAACAATGCAATTTCTCGAGGTTGGATGAGACTCGTCACTTACGTTTTGTCGTTTGTTCTTATTCCCTTCATGTTTGAGCATAGCATAGTGGTATGCGGCATACTAGCCTGCCGTAGGCGTACATGCATTCTTTTGGATCAGGCTCCGAAGAATACCATTGCGCCTATATTAATACGCCTGCCGCAAAGAAGTCGGGCGGGCGGTCTCGAAGAATAGCAGTGCGTCTAGTATGCTACAGAGCACTATGCTATTCTATAACCCCTTATATTAACAACCAAAGACATGCTACCATGTAGCTGACTGAGATTTCAAGTGTCATCTGTCAGATGGTGAGATTAGGTAGAGTCTGTATTTATGTCAGCTTGAAACGCGTTTTGCACTTTCAAAATAGTCGACAACATTGCGTCTTCCCCTCTGAAAGAAGCGACAAACTGCGCTTTCTAGCGAATGTTTTCATTCCTCGTAATACCGTATGACCTCCAACACTACCCAACTAGTGCAGGCATATCAGGCATCGGTGTCCGTTACGACTCAAACTGATGAAGTAAAAGAGAGATGCAAAACTGTCTACCACATGCTCTCGACTCACAAGCAGTATTGAACATTCTGCTCAGGTACTTGACACAGAAGTAACGGCGTACACCTTGGTAAAGTGTCAGAACTGAATGGTTGCACATATGGCAAAGTGTACGGAAGCTTTTCTTACGCGTTGTGCAGAACGCCGTTCCGGAAGAAGGTTGCTGCTCTGGGTAGATTTTGGTAGAACACATTCTTCTGCTTCTACAATAACATGTTATGAACAAACCTCAAAGTGATGATGTGCAGTTGTATTCGAGAGATGAACACTACAAGGCTCGACTTGTTGCGAAAGGCTGCGAAAGGCTTCGAGCAGAAATTCGGTGTTGACTTCTTCGAGACGTACTCGTCCATGGCGAACATGAACTCGATCAGGGTCGTGCTGGCTGTGGTGGTGGCGAAGGGATACGTGACAGAACAGCTGGATGCAGACACGGCGTTCCTGAACAGCGATCTTAAGGAAGAAGTATACACGGAAGTGCCCAACGGCATAGCTAACGCCGAAAAGATGATGTACAAGCTGGACAAGGAGATATACGGTCTCAAGCAGGCTGAAAGCGCGTGGCTCAAGACAATCCACGCTGTATTCCTACAGATAGGATTTCGAAGCAGCGGAGAAATCAGTGTGTCTACGTCAAGGGTCAAGATGGAAATCATATCTACGTGTGCTCATATGTCTACATGATCATCGCTGCCAAGACGAGCAAAGAAAATCAAAATGTGATTGAGGCAGCGCTCAAGAGCTCGTTCAAGATGAAGGAGTTGGGCAAGGCCAAATTCATTCTTGGAATGGAATTGACCATGACTGTAATGACCTTACACTGATGATCCGACAAATCCGGTATATCGACGACGTTGTAAAAGGGTTCCACCAGCAAAACGCCAAGGACGTCATCAACCCATGCGAAGCAGGTTTGAAGCTGTCAAAAATACAATCACCCAAGACGAAAGACGAGCGAGCAGAAATGCAGTTGAAGCCGTACAGGTCGTTGATAGGATGTTTGTTGTACATCACAACTTGTACGCTCCCCGATGTGGCATATATGGTCACGCAGCTGTCACGTTTCTTGGAGAATCCTGGTCAGCAGCATTGGAAGGCTGCCATTCGTGTTCTTCGATATCTCAAGACAACAAGGGACTACGAGATTACCTACGGCAACGCTAGCGAGGCGCAAGCTACAGCATACAAGGACGCGGATTGGGGAAGCAACATTGACGATCGACGCTCAGTGTCAGGGACAATAGCGATGATTGGTGGCGCACCAGCCGTATTCAAGTCCAAGTATCAACGCGCGGTGTCTTTAAGCTCAGCAGAAGCGGAATACATGGCTCTAAGTCTATGTACGCAGGAAGTACTGTGGGTTTGTGCGTTGCTCAAGGATCTCGGTCTCGAGCAAGTGGGACCGACGTGGATCTGGGAAGATAATCAAGGTCGTCATCATTTTATCCGGGAGAACGTGGCTCGAGACGTCTTTGTGGTCAAGTACATATCTACGGTGGACCAGTTTTGCAGACATGTTAACCAAGGCACTAGGGACTAAGCGATTTAAGTACTTGCTTCAAGCAAGTGGCACTGTACCAAGGCGCAGTCAGCATAAGCGGTGAGTGGGAATGTTAGTATAGCATGTTGAACAGGCGGATGACGTCACATGGTGACGGACAGGATTACGGGTAATACCAGTAAGACTGCGACGTCATGGACTGACGTCACTGGAATGACGTTATTAGATGACATCACAAGAAGCTTATAAAAGCATAGGCTTAGAGGTAGCACAGCGTAGCGAACAAAGGAGCACTGGTGCCTCAGACAAGCTCTTTTCACGGAGTCGAAGGAAGACTGATGTTCTGCCTTCCATGACCAAACTGCGTCTTTCTTCAGCAGTGTCGATAATGGCTGAATTAGCTCTGCATAATTCTTTGTATACTTATGCAAGTAATTAGCGAGACCGAGCCATTGACGTAGTTCAGTCTGGTTCCTGGGCGTAGGCCAGGAACATATTGACGACACTTTCTCGGGATCAGCACTGACACCTTCCTTGCTAACATAGCATCCGAGTATTGGAATCTCGGGAGCACAGAAGACACACTTCTTCAAATTCGCATATAATTTATTCTCGCGTATCACTTGAAACACCTGTTTCAAATTGCGGAGGTGAACCTTCGTAGCGCTGAGCTGTTGCTCAGCGTGGCTGTGAACAAAAATGTCGTCGAAGTAACTTGGTGCAAAATCGTGTAGCGGGCGAAGTTTTTGTGTCACCATCCGGTTGAACGTACCTGGAGCGTTCTTAAGGCCTTGTGGCATGACTAGCCACTCTCATATCATCCCGCTTGGGTGCTGACCGCAGTGAATGGGTTGAAAATCTCGCTCCCAGACATGGTATCCAATACCATGTTTTTGCAAGGAATCGGCGTTTGAGCCGGGATCGTGGCGTCATTTAGCTTGTTAAAAGCGTGTACAATGCGCCAACCGCTGGTGGCTTTCTTCACACAGAAAGTCGGACTCGAATGCGGCGAGATACTCTCGCGAACATAACCAGCCTTACGGCGGCCCTCAAAAAATTCATCAATTGCGATGACTTGGTCACGCGGTAACGGCCACTGCCGCGTCACGCAATACTTCGATCTTGGCACGAGATCAATCTCGTGCTGCACTCCACGATCCGCTGGAAGCTCAGCGGGAATTTTCTCCGGAAAGATACCGGTGTACTCACGAGCGATATCATAGACAGGGTTGCCCGAAGCACGAAGGGCTTCCCAGGACTGTGACGCGAAGCGTTCTTCGCGCACTGATTCGGGCTCGGTGCTCTTTGGGCGGGCCTCCTGAACTTCTTCACTGGCTGCTTTGGCGGCTGAAACGATGCTTTGACAATGATGTCACCTGGACCTTCTCGAACCGTAATAGTAGACGGGAGAAGGGACAAACAGGATGCTCGAAAGAAGTTGTTGGATGCACCCGAATCTAAAAACGCTCGAAGTGGTCGCTTCACTTCAGCAACGATGAGACTGATGATAATCAGTCTCGAATCGTTGCGCATGGTGGTGACATTGAAGTGAGTATGAATCACTTTGAGGCTAGGAGCCCGAGCTGCCATCTGAGTACTCAGGGCTCCATTCCTGCCAGTAGGGCGCCTCGCGCCTACTGGAACCGCTCATTTTTTGGCGGGACCACCGACGACACAGTATCTCCACGTGAGACAGCTGTGTTCATGGCCACCGGCGCTGGAGATCGGCAGACGGCCGCACGATGGCCTGTTTTGCCGCACCGAAAGCACTTCATCGTCTTATGACTACGAACGTCGCGGCTGAATTGCTTGCCGCGACCACGTGATGCATCGATTGCATCGATTTCCATAGGCTCTGGGCCAGACGTACGCGGATGCTGCGACGCTGCGTGCAAGTATGATGACGCGGCCGTGTAATCTTCACGAAGCGCGAGGGCAAATGCCTCCTCGAGAGACTTCGGTTCAGCACGTGTGAGGCAATAACGTATCATGCCCTCCTGCATACCGAAGACGAAGACATGGATTTGTGAAGCCATGTCGATCGGCTGCGTGAGTACACGAAGCAAGATGTCGTGTCTTCTGCACATAATCACGCATCGACAGCTTGCCCTGTCGAAGTGAAAAGAAGTCTGCACGCAATCGTGACTTATCTTAGGGAGGCTCGAACGCCAGTCGTAAGTCGCGCTGGATATCCTCCAGCTTGGGGAACGCCGACTCGTCTACAACGAGCTTCCCAAGGGCCCATTCTTTGGCTTTACCAATAAGCCGAGACAGCAGGAAATTAATCTTGGCCGTCGGAACGTCAATTAATCTTGACGCTATCGCAATATCAATCTCCCTAAACCAGCGATTAAGGGGGAGACAATCCGGACCATCACCGGAATACGTTGATGTCTCCATTTTAATTACATCGTAATGGGAGGTGCGCGAGGGAGTCGATACTCGCCGATTCCCTTCGGCAAGCTCGCGCACCATGTAGTCTTGGATGGCGGCACGGTGTTGATCGGGTGTCGCTGTGCTCAGCAGCGACGTCACGACGATCTCACCAGATACCGCCGCAAGGCGGTGTAATGCCTGCCACTCCACCGTAGTGAGGTGTGGAAAATCTGCATGCTCCAGCGAAACCGCTGGAGCCATCGAAGAAACGTCCACGTTCATCTCGAACGTGGTCATTGGAAGGACTACGAAGTGCTACCAGGTGTAACGGAGTATCCGCTTAATCGGATACTGCCTACTTACTTATGTAATTATGTATTAAAACCTATATCAGCTAATGTAATAGGTTGCCCCATTACAGCTTCAGCGATAAGTCCTTCATCGTCAATCCTGGCACGCTTCGGAGAAGGCGGGCCATCGTTCTCTTCTGACGCGTCTTCAATGTCATCACCATGCTCTAACATCAATACTCTGTTCCGAGTGCGTCTTGGTCGTTCCATTTCCGGTTGAAACACCAACCGATCTTCCTGAAATGTCTGTCTCGGAGCTTGATACTCCGTCAACTCACCGCCTGTTACTATCCGATGTTCTGGGGCGGGTAATTGAGGTACGCCGATACCTGTTTCACATGGAACCGATTCCATCTCGTCCATCTCGACATCATGAGCGCTTTCCTCGACATCTTCCATCGGCTCCTCATTATCAGGCGGCCGAACCACCGGAATCACTGCTTCGTCAGTGTCCCAAATATGCTTAACAACTGGTTCTTTCTCCGGTACCACCGTGTCGTATATTCCATTTACTTCCCGCTTGTCCATCTTTACGGAGCGCGATATAACGACCTTTGACCTTTCCAGATCATACACCCTATACCCCTTTGTGTTCTCTGCGTATCCGAGAAACATACACCGGAAACTCTTTGGCTCGAGTTTCGTCCTCTTGGCGTCATCAATGTGAGCATACCCTTGCGATTCAAACGCACGCAAATGCTCAATTCTTGGTTTTCTCTGGAAATCCAACTTGAACGGTCTGATGTCCGAGTTTGCAGAGTTCGTGGACCTGTTAATCAAATACACTGCAGTGCTCAACACCTCTGCCCACCATTGCATGCCGACACCCTTGTAGTACAGCATACTTCTTGACTTCTCCATAATCGTACGGTTCATGCGTTCCGCTGCGGGCTATACGGTACTGTTCGCTGATGCATGATACCACTCCGGGCACATATCTGGGCAACCTTCTTGTTGACGAACTCCGTCCCGTTGTCTGACCGTATAAACTTTAAGCGTTTGCCCTATTGATTCTCGTAGAAGATCTTGAACTCACTTAGTCTAGCGGCCACTTCGTTCTTGTGCTTCATGAAGTACGCCACCACAAATCTTGAATAATCGTCCACGAACGTTAGCACCAATTTTGCACCACCCTTTGAGACCGTCTTTATCGGTCCCATAACGTCCGTGTGCACTACGTGATGTCCTTGTAAGTGGCTGGGACGGGAATGTACCAATCGTCTGCTTGCCCTTCAAGCCCCACCGCATAGCTTCACAATGCTCTGCTTCACCGCAGGCATACCGCTCGTGGTGCGCTGTGTCTTGTCCATACCAATCTTCCCGGGTGTCCCAAGCGAGTGTGCCAAAGCTCCCACTCACTATCAGACCTGGCGTACTCCACGAGCCGAGCCTCTTCTTGCTCGCAGTCCAGGAAGTACGATTTTCCGATTTTCTTGCCGCTTGCAATCGTGCGTTTGGCACTCCAAATGACACAGTATGAGCTCTGAAATTCCACCCTCATGCCATGTTCTGCCAGCTTGCCAACCGACAGTAAACGTCTATCGAGTCCTGGAATGTGCAGGACCTCAACCATCTTTATCCGTAGGCCATCCAAACCATTCAACTTAACTGTCCCCATTCCAGCCACCTGCAACTTCTTGCCATCCGGGATAGAGACTTGTTGACCAGCTTCCAACTCCTTGTACTCGAAGAGATCGCTCAGATGAGGTACGTATCTCCACTGTCAATAAGCCATTCTTCACATCGCCTTTCACCAGTAGCAAACATAGCTCCGTCTTCCTCGGCACCGTTACGCTTCGGACATTTCCGTTTATAATGTCCAACTTGGCCACACTTAAAACACTTGCCCTTGGATCCACCGCTATTTCTCCGTGGATAGTTTCCTTTGCGACCGTTGTCTTGGCCTCCCTTGAACCGTCCACCGTTACCGCTCACAGGAAATGCCTTCTCTGCCGCCTCCTTCCTCTGCAACCGTTCATGCTTCTTCAGCAGCTTCTCTTTGACCTCGATGAGTGTAATGTCTTTGGTTTTCTCCATAATTGACGATATGAGCTCGTACTCTATCGGAAGATTGCTCAGCAGTACAACTAGCTGCCGTGAGTCATCGACCGGCTCTCCAAGTGTCTGGAGACCGACAACAAGATCGCCAAAAGCATCCAAGTGTTTCGACATGGTTGAGCCGCTCTCCATCTTAAACTCATGAAGACGGCGTGTCATTTCGACACGGTTATGAAGCGTGGTGCGGTTGTAAAAATCCCGCAAGATGACCCAAGCGTGTATCGCAGTCGTTGCAGATCGAATCTTGGTCTGGTGTTGCAGCTCAATGCCTTGAGCGATGATACCTAGTGCCTTGCATCGTTGAACAGTTTCAGTCATGTCCTCTTCTTTCTTGATGACTTGGACGTGTGCCAGCAGCCCCTTGCACGCCAACGTCATGCGCATGTTGAACTCCCAGTGGTAGTAGTTCCACTAACCAAGAGGATTTCACTTCGCTTACTGGTCATGGTGGAGGCGTGTGGGCTGACGGGGCTTGGAAGAAGCTTTGCGGCTGTCAACCTGTTGAGTCGATGTGCACAGGCGAAGGAAAATTGTGAAGTGAATATATTTAGGTCCTTAGTTCGCTACCCTGTGTTACCTCAAAGCCTATGCTTCTATAAGCTTCTTGTGACGTCATCTAATAACGCCATTCCAGTGATGTCAGTCCATGACGTCGCAGCCTTACTGGTATTACCTGTAATCCTGTCCGTCACCATGTGACGTCATCCGCCTGTTCAACATGTACTCAGTGGTGTATAACTAACATTATTAATACTCGTTTCCGTAGGCGCATTGGTATTCTTCGGAGCCCGATTCGATCCAAAAGAATGCATGTATGTCTTACGGCAGGCTAGTATGCCGCATACCACTATGCTATGCTCAAACATGAAGGGAGTAAGAACAAACGACAAAACGTAAGTGACGAGTCTCATCCAACCTCGAGAAATTGCATTGTTGATGAGCAATTGAAACATGCTAGCAGTCCTTCAAGAGTGATACATTATTACATTCGCCGCAATACTTTCATGTACTTCATCTTGGTACAGATGATATGGGCTTCATACATTGTCGGAGTCGCGTTTCAATGTAGCAAATATCTCACCACTCAATCACTTGGTCAAAAGTGTTACCACTTCTCCATCATGTCGAAGCTGTCATTGCTAGCTATCACTCTACCTCCCACTTGAAGCGTCTTCACCACCTTTGTCAAAGTGAAGTGTCGTGACGGAGAAGTCTCCGGTGCAACATCACAACTCACAACACTGAGTCCATTCACCGATTCGCGAGCAGCAAGCCAAATCTCCTACCACCACCGACTTCCGATTTGCCATGAAATCTGCCGCTACCTTCGCGACGATCATGGCGCTGGGTGCTTTCATTGCAGCGGAGAGTGCACCAAATGCACCTGCAGTTCGTGGCCTGCGTATGAACGCGGATATACCCACGGCCAAAGAAGATGCTGAGGAAAGGAGGAAGGGCCACCACCACCATGTCAAGAAAGTCTTTTTTTGTTTTGGTACATTAGTCATTTAAGTTCCCTAACGAACCGAAAATGTCCGTCCGACTAAGGCCTACTACACATCCCTCGTCGCTTTGATAGTTACGTATTTCTACGTGCTACCACATGCACACTACTGCGGTGTGCCTTATACCTATTTATCACTACCGCGCACCTGATCTACTGTCCATCGCTATATTAGCCAGAGCATCCGCCATTTTATTAAAATGGCGAAGATGATGTCGCCAAGTGGACACGTTCAGCCGATCAGCGATTGTCCTGCATTGTCGGTATAGGTCTTGCAATGCCGTGCTTTCGGCTCCTTCCTCCTCCTCATCTGCCCCAATATGAGGTTACTGTCGCCAACGACGTGAAGCCCATTCAGGTTATACGCCTGAGCTTTCCTGAGACCAAACAGAAGGCCCTTGTACTCAGCCACGTTGTTGGTCGTGGCGGCGGCGGCGAGAGAGACGCTGCCCATCCATAGGATGACCGGCGGTTTGGTGACCATTCCACCTACAACAATGATGGAGCCGGCGCCCCCTGGGCCAGGGTTTCCTCGCGCACCCCCGTCAAAGAAGAGTATCGTGTACTCTCTGTCACTTCTCCAACGGAGCTCCTCTGTTACCTTTCCCGAAATGGCAGCAAAAGCCGCATGTGCTACTCATGCCGCACGACAGACCGCCTCATCTTGTGTTCTCGTCAATACGATTTCTCGTAGCGTTAGCCGCCCTTGATGTAATCGGCCTCGTAGTAGCGCTGTTGATCGACGTATCGAGTTATCCAGCGTCGCATCCCTGCATCTGCGGTTCCAGACTGCCTGGAGCGTGTGTAAAACTCCTAGACGCCAGTAGTCGTTTAAAGTGTCATAGCACCAGCCATATATCTCCTCCTGCTGTGCCTCTGTCAGGTCCGTTAAGTTGCTACAGTACCGTCCAAATTCCAGGTGGCACCATTGGCAATCTGAAACCGAATATGGGGCGGGGATCGTTGTCCTCCAGTTGCAATCCGAGTTCTGTCCACTTGCCCAGAAACACTCTCCATAGTGGCCGCGTTGCTCGACACCCCCACCAGATATGCGCCTTGGTGATGCTGAGGTCGCGACACTCCGGCAGTGGACAGCCTACGGCCATTTGAGCGGAATCCCACGTAGAGTACGCCCTCATCTTTATGCGGTATAACAACTGGGTCGCCCACACCTTAGCCCCTGTGACGGTACGGATGTCTGTCCAGTCCACTTCTCCCAGCCCCTCCGCTATGAGCGAATTGTCCGCAGTCCACGTTTTCTTGCGGTTGGCCACTTTCTGGAGTCCAATGCGGCGTTCACTCGCGCGCACCGCGTCTTTATAGTATTGACGTGTATTTGGTTTGGCCCCTTTCCGTCGTCTCATATCGACGAGTCGGTGCAGGGCCGGGTGTGGACCAACCTTCTCAATTCGTCACTGCTGCCTGCCCACTGCTGAAGGAGAATGCTCGCTTCCAGCCATGTGCCCACTATGCAAGTATATGAGACAGGTCCTGGTCCTGAGGTAATTGAGAGTTCCACGGTGCCATCACTGGTGGTGGCCGGACTTGTATGTACCTCGAAAGGAGTGTCCAGTGGCTTCGTTGTGACAGGGATGACTGTGTCCTGCTCACGTTGATGTAATATCTCTTAAAATTCGCTAAGAGGGCGACGATTAACAGTCGTAAGGCTGCCAGAAAGCGTGGATCTTTCGCCGTAACGACTAACTTTGTCCTGTTAGTCCTGTGCCAGCCGAGAATGCCCCCTACTATGCCTCGACCCCACATCACTTTCATCTCCGCACCCGGTTGAAACACTCCAGTGGTCGTGTACAGCAGGAAGTTGCTCAGGTCCAAATAGGGTAGCCACACGGTTTGTACCGATTCATAATGTGTTGCGAGGAAATTTTTAATTGTCGCTAGCTCCAATCCCAGCATCCCTGTGAAATCGAGTTCACATGAGGTGTCAAACCATTCTAGACTCGTGGGCACCTTCTGCTCGACGTGCGAATGAAAGCTGGCAACCTGAGCTGCATGCCCTCCTGTCTGAGCCGACCCACCATATTCCCCCAACATGCTTCGCCCTGCTGTCCAAAGCGTGCTGCTAACTCTGAATCCCGTAACTCTCCGTCCAGTCGATCCCAGCGTGATCTTCTGCGGTTCACCTGCGTGCTTCAGACCTTTGTGAAGTAACACATCGGCAAGAGTAAGCATGTCGTTGTGGCTGAAGTTCCCCAGCGTGACACGGTGACCGCAGCTAGTGTCAAGAGCTCAGCGCGCAAATCCGGGATAGCAAGTCCGCCTTCTTTTCGTCGTAGTCAGGCCACCGTTCCCGTCATCCACGTTTTACATCGGGTGTCTAAGGTGCCGAACACTCCATGCCATACATAATTCTTGATGTACTTTTCCATCAGTCTAACCGTGCTTGTGGTTGGCCATGCGTGTCTGGCGATGTATAGAAGTTTTTCAAGAATAACCGCCGACGCCACCATCGCTCGTAGTTACTCTTAAGAGCTACCTTGACAAGTGCTATTATCGTCCTTATTCATAGAAACCTGCCAGCCTTATATGATGGGTTAATACGTGTCGAGTGGTAGTACTTCGAAGTAGCAGTTTCTCATTCGATGCACCTTGTCACCTGCTAAAACGATCTTGTACGTGATAAAGAGCAGCAACGTCACTTGCAGCATGAGAATCATCCGGTTTGTAAAGACCACGCCAAATACCGTGCCAATGAGCGTCGTGGTTCCGTGAGTCTCACAAGGCCAAAGTCAATCAGCGAACGATTGCTAGTCACTGTTCATTGAGCTAGTGCAAACAAATGCTGACAAATGCTCCTGCTTCCGTGGGGGAAGAATAATGTTTTCATTAAGGGTTTACCGCATCCATCGCCATGACTGCCGAAAATTGTCAACTCAGACAGCAGAAATGCGTGCTTCACGTTCAGACAGGCAGAAAGATACACGTGATCGAGCAAACCTCCACCACCAATAGCACCAGAAACATCTATCATTGTACATACGACAGCATTCACATTGTAACCATGTAAGGGAATTGAACACGTTTTCTCGACGCAGTCGATATCATCAGTGGACGAAGACGGAAACTCAATGGACACTCACGCATTATACTGATATGACCGCCATTGTTTAGACTGGACGACAGATACATACCACAGGCAGCTGTTGCAGCTCAAAATAGAAAGTCCTCCAGAAGAACTTCCTACAAGTTTTCCGGGACATGTTTTTGTAAGCAGAAAGTATGAACACCAGAAACAAGATTGCAATCGGAAGAATTTAGACAAGAACAAGAACTTGGAGTAAGCGCCTAAAGGGCTGCTCCAACTTCCTTTTCTTGTTCCAGCAATCTGTGTGTGAACATGGCTCCGAAGGTTGGCTACTCGACAGTAGTGCGAGTATTCATATGTGTCCATTCCAAGATGAGTTTGTGGAGATTCGGTCACTAAACAGGTCTATTAGCATTTTGATTGCGAATAGCGAAACAGTGCTGGCTGCTCGAGTTGGAACAATTCGTGTCGTCCTGAAGAACAAGAAGCCAATTCGAATCGAAGATGTGTTGTACGTTCCGGAGCTTGTCTGAATTCTTCCAATTGCAATCTTGTTTCTTGTGTTCATACTTTCTGCTTACAAAAACACGTCCCGGAAAACTTGTTACTTGTTTCCTTCGACCGCAACTCTTTACTCTTGAAGCTTCGTGTAGCCTTCAACGAAAGTTCGCTCTTCTCTTTTCGAGCAATGCCTTCTTATTCACGACAAAGCACCTCCTTGGCTAGAAACAAATCAATTTCCCTTATGTTCTCGATATCTGATCCTATTCATCAGACATGCTTCCAAGTAGAATCACGAGTTTCTCATCGCGCAAAACCTTATCACCGATGGCTTGCATTGACATGCACAGCTCAACGAACGTGAGAAAGGGATTCATCGCATTTCCTTCCTTCTGCATCTTGAACTGGTGCAGTTCATGAAAGTTTGAAGTAATATAGTCATAACTACTACGTCACAACAGTGGCTTAATCACAGAGTGACACGCGTCGTAAATATCGACCTATGGTATTAAATCGTATCTAACAAGTCTTACGGGGCACCCTGTTACAAACTCTCCAGCAAACACTATTCGCACCATGCTGGCCCTTCCAATATTTTACCTAAATGTACAGCCATAATGTGTCTTTTGGCCGGATTGCACGTCCAAGACCTTCTCTACTCAAATTCGTTATCTTCCAGATTGCCTTCCCAACTGCCTTCTGGCAACAGAGCTTCATTAAAATCAAATCAATCCACTTCTTCGGCCATTATCGAATTCCTCGGACGATCTGGAAAACTTTTACACTCTTTAGCTTGGATACATGAGCCACCCAGGAACAACCGATAAGGTGTGCCCGTGATCTCTATTCGTACAGCATCTTCATCACATCCCTAGCTTCACCGTGGATCACCATCTTTCGGATACCAACATATGTGCTCAAACTCAACTCTTTTACCACAAAGGTTCATGATCGGTCGATAGCACCACGCCACAGACCGAAGCCCGCAACGTTTCCTACCTCAGACAGCTTGCGCTGCCCTTTACTTTCATTTCGCGCTGGGGTTTCAGTCTAGCCACCAGAAACGGCTGTGCCACATATGCGAGCGTATCCATTTTTCACGCGATCCAAATTGAGCCACACCTGTAATCCACGTTCCTTTCCATGTGGCTTCCGATCGACATTATGCTCATCAGCCCGATCTCAGATCGCCAACTTGAGGCGATCGTTTACCGTAGCTCTTGCATATGATATCGCCACTGCCGTAGTTTTCGATTGCGTCGCTTGGTATTTCTTAGTGGTAGAGTTACCTCCTTGACTGACTTCGATAACGACGGGATATGATACATAGCAATAATGTGAAGTGGGCAAAGGCTTGCAAACTACCAAGCGCCTCGCCACGGATCGAGGGGCATCCTTTTCTCGTCTCACAATTGATATATTTGCCCCCATATTGTTGATATAGACCTTTCCAGTGGAAATTTGGCTTAATTCGCTGATAGATTCTACCGACCCTTGCTCTCCAGATTATTTTAATAATGGTGCAAGCAATCTTGTTGTAACATTCCGGCAGCGCCCAACAACACGTCACTAAGTAACGACGAAAGAAGCAAAGTCAATTGACGGGACCGCGCAAGATGACGAAGTGGATATAAAGTGAATTGCTATTTTTCTGTCCCACTTCGGCGCAAAATCTGACGATCGCGCGAGTGTAGTTCCTACCAGAGGTATGCGCTCTTCTCTTGCGCTTGTATATTCGATCGATCCGTACTAGCTGAATAATTTTCTCTTGTAGAGCTTCGAGTACCTGCCGTTGAGCCCCGAAAATTGCACTTACCTCGCCAACAATGAATATCGGGTAAAAATATTCGATCTCGCGCATGATCAGCATGGTATAGCAAATATCCAGCATACGAAGAAGAACCGATACCTCTTTTCCACGATCCCATAGCGGGGCTCATTGCTCGCCATACTGAGAAGATTGCATTACTGCGCATTCATCGAGGTCATTCAAGCCGCCCTGGGCACAATGTCCTGATTCATATCCACATCCAGATCGGTTGGCTTGATGTACACATCGTCATTATCAAAAACAGAATCAGATGCATGCGCAAAATCTTGGCGCGGACCCAAAGACCCAAATTCACTAGGAGGTGAATGTCAAAGTGAGCTTCATTGAAGTGTGGTGACGTTTGCAGTTTATAGATCGGACATTTGTGATATACGGAGAAGAGGCTTAGCACGTGAGGTGATAACGCCATGAGGATTGAACAAAAAGTTTTAACTAAGTGCTCGCTTCATCAGAGGTCCTTCGGTCCTTACGAAACAGGAATTAACTCGACCCATCTAGTTGCGACGCGTTCTTCAACTTCGGAACTTCATTTCGGTGCAGCTCATTCAGCGTCACAAATGCCGTTAAAACCGAGATGCACACCCTTCTCCAGATCTCTCAGTGTGGACTTCAAGCCAATGACCCCCATGGCGAGAGCCGACAAACCGATTGTCGCTGCCAGAAGATAGACCATGATTGACGCGCGTTTGTACTTTTCGACGAGGCAAGCCACCACATTTTGGCCGCAAAAGCCACCGATGCAACCTATGAGTGCAAACCAAGCCATGTAGTCGTACTGACGCTCGCCCGGGAACTGACCGTTGATCGCGAACTGCAGCGTCGTTGATGACGATGTGAACAGAATCATGAAGTTGGCGGTTGCCGACTGCACAGGGGGCAATATACCCATCTCGAGCATGATAGGGCCTTTCACCATGCCACCTCCGATACCCAATAGACCAGCGGCTACACCTGCCAAAGTACACATGGTCGGGAAGATAAGTACGCGGCGCTTGGTCCAGTGAATGTCGCCCTTGGTGAACGGATAGCCACTGAGAACTTTCAAACGGTTCAGTAGACGCAATTGATATCCTACCCAAAGCGTGATCGCGGCCAAAATCAACAGCGGTAGGATAGTGACTATCCAATAATCCACAGAGTTGCAGGTGAGTCCGATAATACTAGGGGCTCCATGTCCTCCGCGCAGCATTGACTGTGCCAGCACCACTAGCCAAGACAGTATCAGCGGGACAATATACTTGAGCGGGATCAATCGCATTTCTTGCTGCTCGATAGTGTTGCGCCTCACAAGTAGGTGGTCATCGTCCAAAATGAAGGTGCCAAAATCATGCTTATTCAATCCACTCAGCAGACCATCAGAGCTCGATGGGTTGTGCTCACGAAGCGGCGGCAGGGACTTCCAGTCGTCTACGTCTTCATGCTTTATTTGGCGCAATTTCTTGTTGTAGCGAGTCTTCGCAAGCCATCGCTGCGCAGCAATCTCGGCATTGAAGCGCTATTGACATTTGTGAAATCAACAAGCGCACTCAAAGGGTTCCAGCAAGAAGCAGCATACATCTACGTACACGATATATTGACCACTGGCGACCGCGACCTCCGCCGTTGGGACCGCCCTTGAGCACCGACTTGACGACTGCAAGCTGGTGGTTGGACTCACTTTCGTTAATCTGAAGACTACACATTATTAGCGTCACTAATCGCCACAGAACAAAGACAATAACACTCATACGTCGCCAACCCCACCTGGTTTCCCTTCAGGAAGGTCTTGTATGTAATGTACGAAAGCAGCGAGACAAGGAGCACCAAGATAAGCCAGTCCGGGAACATGTGGTTCATCATCACGCCAAAGATGGCGCCAATAAGCGTCGTGGGCTCCATAATTCCCGCAACTTGATAGTTAATGAGCGGCAACTTTGCGTTTGCTGGCATGTAGCAAGAAAACAAATTATCTTGTCAGTCACCTCGCCTCATTCCGCTTGGCTTACTAAACTACCAGCTTACTCGGGTGTTTCCGGTTACACTTGAAGAAGTAAGCGGATATCGCGTTGCCGAAGATAGTGGCCTTAGACAACGGGATGGCGTGCTTGGGACTCAGTCCGTATAAGATATACATGGGTACCAAAAGTCCTCCGCCTCCAACGCCACAGCCAGAGCCGAGCGCAGTGCTCACAAAGGCGATGAACGTTGCCACCAAATCCTTCCACGTAAAAGGGTCGAACAGGTTCTTCTCAGTGCAGTAGGCGACGGCCACCGTCTCCCCGACGGAGTTAAGAGCGAGCTGCGTCTGCATTTTGCCTGTCACTTGATCCAGAATCTCCACCACTTGGCAACGTGTGGAACCGTCGATACTGCAGTCGTCTGTATCAAGACGACAATACTCACATTTGCTGCAATTGACAAGGCAGAATTGGTATCATTACAATGATATATTAGTGCCTAAATACATGGATACATGGCTACATTGTAGGATTGACAACTTACTTTGAGATGCAGGCCAATGCGGGCAAGTAGCCACAGTCACTGTCTTTGGAGCATTGAACTCCAATACTATCGTGGAAGATCGCATCCTCTGCGATAGAGACGGAGGCCACGCAAGCCACAGCCAACCACAAAGAGCCTTTCATCCTACAGGTGGAGTTTAACAAGTAGTGATACACAGTCTCTGTATTTGGTCACATAAACCACCAAATGCACCGCATGGCTACACTTGCGGGACTAAAATGAAACTATGGCTACATCTATAGTCTTAACAAAGTCGTTACGCACTGCTCGTCACTGCAAGTGTAGACGGCCATGTCACCCCCTCGCTCACTTTCAAATTCCTGCTCACATCTATATGTAACGTCTCAGACTTACATGATTGAGCCTTGCTTGTACACCAATTCGCTGAGTTCACTATCAAAGCCGGCAATAGTGAGAATAAACTGCACACATAAGTTGCAACACAAGTCTCGCAACGAGTAGCTTTGTCATCGCCTTTCTTGACTCAACTTACGTGTGTACTCTTCTTACACATCTAGCGTGAATTTTACCTTTCGATCTGGCTCGGCATGCGCATAGTGCAGGCCCTTTCCGTCACTAATCGTCTTTCGTGTTATCGGTGGTTCGTACACTGAAGAGGAAAGAGGCTCCAGAATCTCGTCTTCGCTGTCGCTCATGCCATAGATTTCATCTAACCGCTTTGACGTAACCTGATTAATTTTGTGCATCAAAGGGTGAATAGACAATTCCTGAACAAGGATAGCTCCGTGATTGGCAGCAACATCGAGCTCAGCGTTTGCAATCGGTAAGCTTGACCCACCATTCTCAGGCGTTCTTGATCCTGCCACGACTCCACTGGCGATTAAGGGATTCGACTTGAGTGAAGTCGCGATCGTCTCTGTAGGACCATAGTATCGAGAGGACGGAACTGGAATTCGATCCATGACCAATCGTCCACCACGGCCAATACGCCCGCGGCATCTGTACTTGGGTGGTTGCTGGAAGATTGCTGCCATCAACAGAGGTGGTGACAGAGGGTAGGACGGGTACACTGGGCCGCTAATTTTCCGCGGTGATCCATCCGTGTCTGTTGGATCTTCCATTACAAAATTTGCCGATGTGTCATACTCCATAAAGCTTGGTGCAATTTGCGGTCCTTCGACCACAGTAGCTGCAGCCTTACCATCACCTCCATTCTTTAAATCTCCTGATACAAAAATATCGCCATCGAAACTGCCACTCTTGCCATCGTAATGTTTTCTCTTTTTCTTTTTCTTCTTCTTGTGACGCTCACGCTCTTCATCTACAGGGATAACTGGCGTGCGTACCACCGCATTCGGTCCACGGTTTGTAAGCTCATGTTCCGCCTGTCGCCGAATCTCATCCAGAAAATCTAGCTGCAGTCTTCTTGCTCGTTCTCGTCGTCGCACTAAATCCAATATACGTCGCACGCGCTCAAAGTCCACACGCAGCTGCTGTAGCTTGCGGAATCCTTCCAGGTCATTCTTACGATGCTTGCGGAGCTTATAACGCTCCTTTTCTCGCGGTCGAAAGACAGAATGTGGGTTCGTGTCATTCAGTGGCGTCTGCGGCCAGTAGCGGCGCAGCAGAGGGCGGCACAACTTTTGGCGCTTAGCTGCCCAGTACGCGTACACGTCGCACGTGACGCGATTGAGCGGTGTTTTGTGCATATTCAGTCTCCTGGCAAACACCTCTTCAGCCTCAGCCAATGTCATCACATTGGGGTTCAGCAATGCCGATGCTTTCTCTAGAGCGTCCAGCATTTGCCCAAAGCGTTCCTGTGACACTTGATAGCGTGGGTCTCCGTCGACACCGTATTTTGGATGACGACGGAGCCATCTCATGTCTTCCAAGTCCAGATCCACTTCAACATCTGGTGACTCAGAATTTGACGTTTCAGATCCTCCAGAATTTTCATCTCGCGGAAGAGCCTGGAACCTCACGTAAGACGTAGGTACTTCAAAGTCAGCAGAGACTGAAGCGTCATAGGATGATACCGATAGAATCACGGGAATCGGGATATCCTTCTTTTTACGCTTTAATTGGCTTCCAGCCTTTTGACGAGCTTCCAGATTCTATAATTTTAGGACGATCAGAATTGAAATGTCATGAAATAAAATCTAAAACCCCCGTTAAACACACGCTTTTCTTACCGCTACGAGCTGCTGGAACGTCATATGAGGCTGAGACGAACCAGCAGTGCTATCCTCGTCCGCGTCCAGGTCTTTCTCGCCCCGAATGATAGCCATACGTGCATGCACATCGATCTGCCGTGGTCGCAGACTTGACCGCCTCATGCTATTAGACTATTTTCATTTAAAAAGGGGGACGATTTGGTTGATTCCAGATATATGGAACACTGTACCGGTTTGCTCAAAAACTAAAACTACAAAAGTGTGACAAATAAGCTCGAATGCATTATCACGAAGTCATTCCTTCGACCAGATTGAACGAAGACGTGTTACTATGCGAGCTAAATTCTCGGCTCTTCTGGTTGTGGAAGTCTTTGTGGCGAGCAGTATCGACTTCGCTGCCGCTGAGATGAAAGGAAATGCTCGTCTGCGTACTTAGCATGACAAGATGACGGACCACACGAAAGTAATCGCGAGCAACGAGGAGAGAGGGATTGAAAGGTGGCGTCGGTGTCGGCGATGGTGTCGTATATGGTCCGCCAAACTATGTCGGTCACGGCTACTCTGGTGTAAGCCGACTGGTGGCACAATGGGTGCGTCGGCGAGCGCCACAGCGAGCGCCTCTGCGAATGCTAGAGCTCGAACTGGAGTCACGTACGCAAGCTTTGCTCGTCGGCGTGAACAGGTGCACTTGTATCGACCAAACTCGTCCGTCCTTCGAATTTGCCTTGTTGGCAGCACCTGTAGTGTTTTAGTGACTAGTCGTCATTGTACATCTAGCCTGCACCTTGTAGGTAAGTATGCGAATGCAGCAATTATTCGCATTGCAACTACATGTGTGTTCACCCATGGCTGACCCTGGAAAGGGCTTGCCACCTTTTATCGAGTTGCGACCCACGACCAAAATGAAATACGAACTGAAGCCCTGCGCAGACAAAGCAAGCCTGCGTTTGGTGCTAAATGCCTTGCAAAGAAGTCTTGTAGCGTTCACAATCAAGTTGCTACGCGCATTCGACAGCGCTTTAGTTTATAAGCCCATTCTCAAAGAAGCAATAATACCAAGCGTAAGTTACCAATAAAGTTATATAAATAAGACCCGAAACTGAGTGATCTAACCATGAACAGATTGAAAAATAGGTAAAACTGTTTGAAGGATCGAACTCACATATGTGGCAAAATATGGAGATGATTTGTGGTTAGGAGTGAAAGGCTAATCAAACTCAGAGATAGAATCTTTTCCTTAAACTAGAGATTGAGCGTCGCTCATTATGTAACGGGCGCTTTATAAGCTGCCAGCACTACACGCACATCGGTCTATGAAATCCATCTGATCAATGCAATCCTTTTTGCAGATCATACAACAAGAATTCTATGAACGTACGTCACATACATGATGGGGTCTAGTTTGCACCAACGAAGCCATTGATAAGCACCGAAACGGAGTGGTTCCGTAGAAAATAATCGGCAGGGAACTAATAAACCGAAGAATTCGCTGCATTGCTGCTTCGATGCCTCCCCGATGAACCTGAAATAAAGCTTCAAACCCTTTGATGTGGAACTATCGCTTGCGCCTCGTGAATGCCACATAATGGCGTTTGTCAACTGGTAGTCTATGGGATACGGATCAAACGGCCATTGGCAATGTGGCAAGGATTTTGTTGACGACCGGTGCTGCTTGTCAGCCGAAAGGGAGGACCGTAGCTGGTAGCATTGCATGTTTGTTGACCTGACGCACGGTCAATCCCGTAACGGTCAGCTTAACGAAAACGGCAAATTCATTGGAGCGCCAAAGTTACACTTGCAAGCAGCCACACAGAGAAGACAGACCACCCAGAGTCAAGAGCTTTTAGTTACTATAGTTCCACAATCAAAATTGCATCATGCCTTGCTGACCTTTACGACTGGAACTTGCGTAGCACCGACGAGTCCACTGTTTCCAACAGTCGGTCGAAAGTACTGGTACCCAGCTTGGCCGCGAGGTCATTTAATCTTCCACAGACAAAAGCCTTCAAGTCTAACGCTAATGTTGGGACATCTTCTACCCTCGGTTGTTGCTGCTCCATTTTGTGGTGAGCTTGGAAAGCCCGATAGACCCCTGACCGAGCGCCATTTTCGGCACTATCTGCGCTTCTAGCAGCCCGTCTCTGTTTTTGTTCCCCTCGTTCATCTTCAATTACCTGAACACAGATCTCCAGGACCTGGCCAGTCTTCTCTAGCAACTGCTGCTCCATTGACATGAGAGTCGAGCCCAATGCAAGTGCCCACGCCTTCCGTCTCAATAGCGTCAACGGAGATGAACCAACAGTGTAAAACAGTTTGAGCATTGCATCCACCAGCAACTGCAGCACGGTGTAATCATTTGCCAGTACAGTCTTCAGCGTACAATCGAAGTCAATTATCATCAGCCTGGCAACGACGCTCAAGTATCCGGCAACAACAGTCTCCGGCTCATGCTTCTGCTCTTTTTGCTGAAAAGTGATGCATGCTTCCACCATCGCCTTTACCACGGGCATTAATTCTCCCACTTGATCCGCTGGAATAGTAGCGACTACGATCTCTGCCACTTCAACAATCTGCAGGGAAGCCTCTGCCTTAACGTTACCGATCACACTCCGTAAAAGCCCTGAAACACTTGCGTGGTAACTCTGCCAGAATTGCACCTTGCCTAGTCGCAAGTACTGCTTCAATACATTCAGCACTAACGACACGTACTCATAATCACGTTCCATAAGACGTAACACATTTCCAAAGAGTACGTGGAGCTCCTCAGTGTACACTGTCGATACTTCAAGAGTTTCGTTCCAGAGTTCGAGCCCACTCTCCATCAAAAATACTTCTTCAGGGTTTGATACATCAGTCGCAAACTGAACGACTTGTACGCACATATTAAACAGTATATGTACGCTACCATCTTCCACTCGCACATTTGTAAGAGTTTTCTGCGCTTCCTTCACATTTTGAAGGAGCTTTACCATAAGCTGGAGAAGTTTCCCGCGAACAAAGTTGCTAGCGTCACTTTCATTAGTCCACAGTTCAGATAGGGGCGCGCTGATCTGATGACAGAAGCTGATAATGTGCACACCACACGCTTGAACTATTGCCTCCAAACACCCCAGCACTTTCATTTTGCTTTCAGACTCACTTGTTTGCGGAAATAATGCAAACAAGAACTCCAACGCCCGCGGCAAGAATGGAGCAAACGCATCATGCTTGAATCCCCAGTCATTTGCCATAGACTCTAGTGTCTGAATAATACGCAGCTTCAGAGCAACGTCAGCATCCGTCTGGTAAAATAACGCCGACAAATTAAGCAACGCATCGTAAAGTGGCGGTCGGACACTTGATGTTAGCTGCGCTAGCCAACAACTGACGAGCCACACAATACGGAAGCGCAACACGGGTTGTCCTTTGAACGACCCGACTGCAGCGTCAGGGTTTACGAGGATTGGCACAAGGTGGGTAAGAAACCAGGGTTCAAACTCAAAGCAATCGTGAAGGTCGTAGCAACCCAGACCAATTGCTAAAAGCACGGCATCCGCGTCGAGAATTCGTCGATCGTCACCAGCATTAGATACCTGACCACGGCTGAGTTCTACGAGATATGTCGAGGCAACAGAGATCATCTGCGTTAATGCCGGAATCGTTTGCTTTGGAAAAGTCTGCACCAGTGTCAAGAAAACGTTTTCAGCACAGGTTCGCACCGACTCCTTCGCTGTCAAGTTCTCCACGAAAATGCAATACGCCTCCGGATCATTCTCCCACTCTTTCAAGTCCGTAGCAGTTAGGCGCATGTAGCGCATCACCATGAGATTCATCATAGACGTAAACCAATTCTCGGTTTGTTTAAAAAATGCCTGTACTGCTGCTTGCGCTTCCAGTACTATTGCGTCTGTCAGCGCGACATCTCCTGTGGCTGTAATGACCTTTGACATAATCCGCGTCGTCCCATCAGGGCCAAAGAGGCTTTCATTTTTATACAGTCGGCAGCTCATTACGTTAGCAAAGAATTGGAGCGCATCAATCTGTAGCTGCCCGGGCGATGAAAGCGCAGTTAAGGAATTGTCAGCAAACAGATTGAGGACGTTCCAGAACAGCATAAGGTACGGTAATAGGTATTCTCGAAACTCTATCGGGTACGAGTTTTGCCCACCAACGACTATTGCCGCAATGCGATGCAAGCACTTGTCGAGCAACCGAATCGACTTTTCTACCTCGGCACGCGTTTCAAATCTGTCCATCTCAGCCCCAACGAGCGCAACAAACGACTGTCTAAATTTCAACAATCTCTCTAGCTGATTGTAGAACTCAACAAATGCGGAGCGCATTAGGTCCCCATTCTTCAGCGCTGCCAAGTCTTTAAACGCATTCAGCAGCATTGTTGAGATTAGTTTCGCTGTCGTTGTCAGCACCTCCAGCTGCTCTGCTTGTGTTGTTAATGCTGACATAATAGCTGCAGCTTTCTGTGCACTTGTCAACTCCGTCGCCTCTTCCTGTGCCTGCAAAAACTCGCTAAACTGCGTAGCCGTAGCTGTCCAGTACTGCAGCAACAATGGCAGTAGCTCCACACTGAGCATTGCAAACTGTTTGCGGTGCTGCATGAGTCGTCTAGCTGCCAGCTCCTTCACGACGCGGTAACACACGTCCATTCCTCGTCTCTCTTTTGACAAGTTCACAACTCCATCCTGCCGTCTCAACGGCTGCAACATCATTGGAAATAACGTCTCAAATGTCCACTGAGCTGGAAAATCAGTGCGAGCGATAGTAGCGACTATAAGCGACAGATGAAGCGCCACTGTCTGCTGTGGCTCGTAAAGGGCCGCAAACAGCAACAGGCCACGCACCTGGACGTGCTCTTCGTCCGAGAGAAGCAGAGTGTTGGTCTTTCTTGACTTCCACTGCGTCTTGAGGTAGTGTTTTAGCCATAAAACAGCCAGTAGACGCACGTCCACGTCTTCTGAGGCAAGTTGCATCTGGTTGCGCTGTGTTCCGTCAGCGTTGGGCATTGCCACGCACATTTCCAGCAGCGCAATAAGAAACGGAGCAGTCAATAGACAGTGCTGTAGCTGTTGCAAGTCCTCTTCGGCTGCTGAGCGCTGTGGCTCTGGTGCACGCAGACTCTGGACAAGCAGCTCACGCATTCGACCAACGTCAATCGCCATCAGGAGTGAATGTTTTGATTGTGATTTTGATTGATGTGCGGGACATGAATTGGTACTTTCTTGACTACCAGGTAGTCTCTGGAACGGGACAGTCTGCTGGCCACCCACTTTCGAAGACATACAAAGTTCAAGTCAGTAACAGCGCGCTCTCATCCTTCGTCCTTAACATCCAAAACACAAGAACACGCACACTGAGGAAGACTACGAAACTCGTCTGTTCCACATTGTTTCCCTCTGCTTTTCAATACATTTACGCGCTGTTGTAGAGTTTATAACAAACCACTTTATCAACCATGGCTGAAGTTGAAGACCGCAAGCCGACGTAAGCTCACAACTCATCAAAAACGACAATATTTCTTTGTATAATTGACACAATTTCGCACTTTTTGCTATAAATTTATGCAGTGAGAACGTCGAGGGAGAGCAGGACGAGCAGGTTCATCTCAGTGAAGGTGACATTGAGACGAACTGGGACGAAGTTATTGAAACTTTTGACGGCATGGAACTGCGTGAGGATCTACTTCGTGGTATCTACGCCTATGGTTTTGAGAAACCATCAGCTATTCAGCAACGTGCTGTAAAGCCCATTCTACTGGGCCACGATTGCATTGCTCAGGCTCAGTCTGGTACCGGTAAGACAGCTACGTTTGCCGTGTCTATTTTGCAGAAGATCGACATTGGTCTCAAGGAGACGCAGGCACTGATCCTCGCTCCGACACGTGAGCTGGCTCAGCAGATTGTCAAGGTCGTGATTGCTATTGGTGACTACATGAGTGTCCAGGTGCACGCCTGTGTCGGTGGTACTGCCGTACGTGACGATATCCGCACCTTGCAGCAGGGTGTGCACATTGTAGTGGGCACTCCTGGCCGTGTAGGCGATATGATTAATCGTCGTGCTTTGCGCACTGATGAGGTCAAGATGTTTGTCTTGGATGAAGCCGATGAGATGTTGTCCCGCGGTTTTAAGGACCAGATCTATGAAGTCTTTCGCTTCTTGCCTGAGAAGGTGCAAGTTGCTCTATTTTCGGCTACGATGCCTATGGACGTGCTTGAGGTGACCCACCGCTTCATGCGCGAACCCATCCGTATCCTTGTGAAGCGCGATGAATTGACCCTAGAAGGTATTAAGCAGTTCTTCATTGCCATTGACCGCGAGGAGTGGAAGTTCGACACGCTGTGCGATCTGTACGAAACGTTGACCATCACACAGGCCATCATTTACTGCAACACGCGCCGAAAAGTGGATTGGTTGACTGAGAAGATGCAGTCGAAGGACTTCACGGTGTCGGCCATGCACGGTGACATGGAGCAGCGTGAGCGTGACATCATTATGCGTGAGTTCCGTTCGGGTTCTTCTCGTGTGCTGATCACTACGGACTTGCTTGCGCGTGGTATTGATGTGCAGCAGGTGTCGTTGGTCATTAACTATGACCTGCCCACGAACCGTGAAAACTACATCCATCGTATCGGTCGTTCGGGTCGTTTTGGTCGTAAGGGTGTGGCCATCAACTTTTTGACGCACAACGATGTGCGATACCTGCGCGATATTGAGCAGTTTTACAACACGCAGATCGACGAGATGCCCATGAACGTTGCGGATCTTATTTAAGAGCCCCATTAGTGAGAATGTTCCCCATCCAACAGCGTGGTGCATTGTATTGCCGAGGCGTCATCGGTTGCAAAAAAGCTTTGAAAATGGACGGCGAAGATGTGCGAGATGATGATGCGCGGGCCAATCAATGTAGAACCAAGTGGTAGGAATAGAGGGTTGACGAGAGTGGAAACAGGAGGCGGAGAGAGAAGAACGGTGGCAGAACAGGTGTGTGAGCTCGTTAAAGAAAAAGAGGAAGGGGCTGTGTGTCTTCTTTGTTTGGTTCTTCTGTTGGCTTCAACCTTGTTGAGTACGTACTTGGCTGACGTCGCCTTGACTGGCTATGCGCGTCTTGTGGAGATGGTTACGAAACCACATGACAAGCTACCAATAAATGTTTGTTACATCGACATAACCTACCCAATTATGAAGTAAATGGGCAATCCACGATGGCCCTTGATTGGTTGGCGTAATAAATTAGAGAAAACTATATGTTACATCGACACAACCCAATTATGAAATAAATTGACACGTTCAGGTAAAAAGCGTATAGGATAGGGCATCGTTAGATTGACCCAAGGTGTTTTTTGCCGTTTTGACTGCTTGTTTTTACGTAATAATGAGTAGGTTATGTCGATATAACAAACACCTTTGGGCTATCATTAAATATCGTACATGTACATAAGATTGCCAAATGTGATACTGTCCTAACTGCATAATCATTCTGATCCCCCATACAATAGGACTTGAATCTGCTTTCATATATAACTTGTCTTAATTGATAGATGCCCTTGGGTCCAATAGTATCACTTTAGACAAGTAAAGGGAATTTTCGCCTCTTCGCACATCGCACTTACCAGTGCTTAGGTGCGACCTCAAACCAGTTTCTTCTTCCTTCATTTAGTACTAAGCCCCCTACGTTTAACCATGAGTGAGCCTGTGCCCAAGCAACCCACTGATTGTACAAACCTATACAAAATACTGGGCGTAGAAACGTCAGCAAGTGAGCTTGAGATCAAGACGGCATACCGTAAACTGGCACTCAAGTATCATCCCGATCGTAACGCCGGCTCAGTCGAAGCTGCTGACAAGTTTAAACTCGCGAGTGCCGCTTACGCCGTACTTAGTGACCCTAATAAACGCCGTCAATATGATGTGGCAGGTGAAAATGGCAAAGATATGGAATTTGAGAGTGTAGATGTCGAGTCAATGGGAGGCTTTGGACGTGTTGTTGGTGCCCTCTTTACCAAGATTGGCATGCCCATTCCTACACAGATCTCACAGTCGGTTCTATCAGCTGCTAGGGATCTTTGTGATGATCGGAACCATTCGACGCAATTGCCACATGTCACACAAATTGTGTTTGGAATGGAACGTCATGCTAAAGTAGACAAACAGGACGCCCACTTTTACAAATTACAAGTCGACAAAGACCGAGAATCCGTCGTCTTTATGTGTCGGTCGGCTACTAAAAGTAAGTTTAAATTGGTGCTTTTTGACCAACATGGAGCTGTACGAATGGTACAAGAGTCAGTCAAGAAAGCACGATGTACTGCTGCAGACATGTATTTGTCCAGTACTGTGGAGCTTATGGACTTGAATCCAGACATGTGGCCTGGTGCCAATAGCGACTCGGAGCTACCCGAGATATTCAGCAAATTGTCGCTATTTGAAGTGCGACGTACTGTGCCACTGGAAAAGGGTGACCACTTGTTCTGCGTCTACGGAGACAATTGGCTGTCGGCAGTGAAATACTCCATCAAGTGCCTGAAGATTGATGAACAGTCACCAGCACTGCGCAGCATCCAGCAGAGTGAGCATGAACTCGTGGAGATCAAGCATGATCTAGACGCTTTGCAAAAGGAGTATGCTGCTGCCAAGAAGGCCTTCGAGGAAGTCTGCTCACGTGTGGAAGCCAAGCAGACCCGCACAGAGGAGCTGCTGCAAGAGCGCGAGCAGTCGTACGAGTTGTTCCTAGCTGGTTGTGACCCCAATCAGGCTGCTGGGGCGTTTGAAGAAGCACGGAGCTCGAATACCTCGCAACATGGACAGAATGGGTCGCTAAACGAAGCTGCCAGTCCTGCCGGCGGCATCCGCAATATCTTTGGCGGATTCCAGAATCGTTTCTTCGCGGGAGGTAAGGAGCGTACGAGCTCTATGGACACTACCAGCAACGCGTCTTCGCACAGCCATTAATGGTGAATGGAAGTAGTGAGAATAGATGCAGTGCAACAAGCTGAGCGAAAATAAGCGAAATCACTGTCTTGAGTGTATCCAACTTAGAAAGTCGAAGACAGCAGTAAATTGGATTGCACAAGAGAGACGCGAAGAACAGCAAGATGATTGGCATATGTTAAAAAATGGTTACGTTTTACAGCTTTTGTTTTCCTTCCCTGTGACAGCTTTACTTACCGTCAGCATTAACTGCACGCACATGCTTTGAGCTCAAAGCTGGATGGAGCTTAGTGATCGCTTAGCAGCCGCTGATGCTTGGGATCGACAGGGTCATCAAGCTTCTTTGCCATGCAATAGGCATGTGTGATCCAGGGCACGAACGCAGCGGCAAACAAAAATTGACCAGCAAAAAAGGCCGTGCCAAACATGGGCAGCTCAACTGCAAGAGCATTGTAAAACCGTGCTAGCTGTGTCATCCGACAATGAGTGGGCAGACCGCCAGACTGAGCAGCAGCTGCAGCGGCATTGGCTGCTTCCTCTAAAGTGCAAGAAATAACGCGTCCCGACTCGTCAGCGAACACTTGGTGACCGAAGGTGGAATACTGCGGCGCCAGTGTAAGCAGTGCAAAAAGCCCCAACATTGCAAGTTGCATCAGCACGAGCGACAACATAGTCATTGTAGCAGGAGACGTAAGTCGCGGCTGCAATCGTCCTAATCGAAAACACAGGAACTGCAGACCGTGGCGCTTGAGCACTATCAATGAGACCGTGAACAAGTAGACGAACAGTACTGCGAAAACCATATAGTCCAGTGGAAAGACGCGCGATGCCAGCACGAGCACTAGATCCATCGGGTTCAAAAACGCTGGTGCGTTCACGAGAAATCCCCGGTTAAAGTCGGAGTGTGTCATCTTGTCGATACTGGTGATGAGCATAGATATCACGATCAGCAGCGACAGTATCATCAGAATCACACCGATCAGAATCTTCCAACAGGACAATTTTCCACTCGTCGCAAATTTCTGCACATTTAGACGCAACACTCCTCGACGTTCTTCAAGAAGCTTTTCACGCGTCTTTAGTTGCGATAGTCGTCTTTGATCTGCGCCACTCATTTGCTGTTCGACAGCATATCGTTGCAGTATCGTTTCTCTTGTCTGCTTTGTTGCCTGTGTCTCCATCGCATTTTCCTGCAGCAATTCTTCAAACATCGTCATATTTTCGTCAATACTATGGTCTTCCATGAGTAAGCCCACCAATGGCACACTTGCAAGTCCTCGGCTACACACGACTAGCCAGAGGTACATTCCAGTGAGTGCAAAAATGCCCACTAATAGTCGTAGAAAAGTCTCAAGATCTGATGAAAATTTGAGCAATGGCCTCAACCAGTCAATATCCGAGCTAGCAGGTTTGCCACAAAGTAATATGACCATAAACATGACCAGAAGCAGCGATAAACCCAGTAGAAAACACGCCGTACGTTTAGCAGCAGCATAAAGTCGATCTTTAGCAGAGAATCTCAGTGTCAAGTGTGCAACTTCTGTCTGTTTAGCGTAATGATAAGCCAGTGGTGCCCCGATAGAGGAATAGAGGACAAATGTGGTAAAATAAACTTGATACATCACTCGGAGTGCTCGAATATTGGCT
This sequence comes from Peronospora destructor, assembly GCA_011800735.1. Taxonomy (NCBI): domain Eukaryota; phylum Oomycota; class Peronosporomycetes; order Peronosporales; family Peronosporaceae; genus Peronospora; species Peronospora destructor. The sequence continues at coordinate 75,326 of WBRY01000048.1, read as the reverse complement.
GGTATATGAGGCAGTGCATTCTCCAGTAGATATACATCAATTGGGGCTGTAAATAAACACAGGAGCGACATATAAAGCGCCAAAGTACAGACACCATTGACAAAGCGAGAGGAGACAGTGAGTGGTGCAGCGCTGAGGGTGGAAGTGCCGGCAAAATCTGCAAGCAACGGTGATGTACCGTGCTTGGGTTGACCACAGAGTACGAATGCTGTGCTTAGGAAGAAAAGAGCCAGTGCTACGCTAGCGTAAAGGAGCCACACGAGAAGCGTCGAGGAGTTCATGAGGTCGAAGGAAGAAGAACGTTGTGTCATGTGGTGGACATCAACTTGTGTGTATGCTGTTGCATAGGTTTTTGGTGTTTGCTAATATTATGCGCAACGGAAGCTTAAGCTACGAGAGGTTTTGTATGGAGGCAGAGCTGCTGCAGAGAAGGTCGCATGAGCTAGCAAGTCGACAGGACGTAGAGGACGCAAAGTGTGTTGCTACGTGGGAGTGGCGACATGGAAATCGACAGGTGTGTAGTGACTTTGTGATAATGTTATGCAATAAATTCATGTCTGATGCAACGTTGAAGCACTTGGTTGGGAACTCGTTCCTCGTGTCAAGTGGAAATACTCGGCAATATCAGTCAAATGCTGAAGATGAGAGTGTGAAGCTTGACAAGGAGATGGATCAAGAGATTGATGAGCTACTGCAGATTGAAGAGGTGAGGCAAATTTCGACTGCTAGCTATATGATGGAAGAAGATCAGTATCAACATGAAAGGACAAGACAGAAAATTCATTTGTAATATTTCAGTATGACTGGACAGGTGACGATCAAGCTCAGACGACGTTGCAGACTCAGGAAGTCAAGATTGCACTGCTTGAATTCCACATCGTCTACCATACCATTTACCAGACGCCGGTGCTGTACTTTCGGGTATCAGCAGTCGACGGTATGCCATTGCCATCGGAAGTTGTCACTCATGACATCAAGTTTCCTGGATCTAATGGTCGGTCGACGTTTGTTGCCATGGAGGAGCACCCGGTATTAGACAAGCCATTCTCATTTCTGCATCCGTGTGAAACTGCTGCTACCATGCAACTATTGCAAGCTCAAATCCCACCTGACGGTAGCACAAAGACTTCATTGGAGATACAAGTGCCTCGGTACCTTGCAAGTTGGCTCAGCTTGGTGCAACCTTTGACAGGTATTCCACCACTCGAGTATTATTCTGTATGATGGGATATTGGAATTTGCTGTATCCATTAGGGGTTAAAATGACCACCCAGGACAAGGACACAGCGACACGCCCCCGCAAAAAGTACGTAGCGATGGGTATAACGATGCCGAAATATCGGCAGTTGCACTCATGTTGGTTATCTTTTTGTGCATCCAGACAACGCGTTGGAGGCGCTCAATCAAGTGCGAACACTCGAGGCAAATTCGCGTTCGGTTCGCGGCTTCCTATTGCTGGGGAGGGCTTCCTAAAGAGGCCAAAGAAGAGCGATAAAGTCAGACTTCATACGTCGGTGCAAAGGCGTCAAGAAAACGCTGTAAGGACATCGAATCTATCCAGAAAACGAAGTAGGTCCTCGTCCCAAGACTCAGATGAAGGAACGTCTAGAACGAAGCCGTCACATCGAACGCTGACAGTGAAGACGGCGTTGCCTCAGAACAGTAATCTGCCGGTTCCAACAAAGGTATCACATCTGTTGAATAGTCCACGTGTGTCATTATCGCATCAGAAGCAGGAAATCAAAGAAGAGCAAGAACCAGTTGCAGACTTGGGTGAGTTGGTATCGTATGGAGTGTGGTGCTGGAACAACTGTGATCATTGATATGTTGATTGTTGTGACTATGGAAGATGCCACTGAACCTGCGTTTTGGATCAAGCGCCGAAAGGTAGTAGAGGCAGCTCTGAAGGAACTGGACTCTATCGGGTATGTGTATCTGCATCTTATTCCAGATTCATGATATCCGTGCTTACTGTCTATCGGTTGTACGAAAACAACGTAGGAAGCAGATCATGGCGATTACTAGCGACATTTAATGCATGAAGACGTCAGAAACACTGACTTGTCGTACGAACATACTAAAGTTGATTAAATTGTTGAATGCCATCGAGCTGATGATCATATCGTTCACCATTCCGCGTTTTCCCTCGACTGCACGCAACAACCGGACTCAGACGACCCAGCGATTACAATCTGACACTGAGACAGAGAGGTATAGGAACATCAACTCAATGGCACTTCGACGGCGGCCGGAGATAAGCAATATCATGGACAAGCAATCACCCCATAGAATTCTTGGGAGGATTCTCCCATGAATTCACAGGTTAGCAGCATCAGCTAAATCCTGATGCTGCTAACCTGTGCACTCACTTACTTACAGCTCACCATCAGATGCGTCATGCATGGCTTGGATTCCAAATGGGCGTACTCGAGTGCTGATAAACTTTCCGTGTCGACTTGTCGTCTTCCAGATTCGCGTGCTGCAAGCTTTTTCTCTCGTACTGGAGCTACTGATTGACAAAGTCTCAAAACTCTGATGAAGTCAAGATGACAGGTAATCCAACGTCACATCCTATCAATCTTGAAACGTTAAATCTATCAATATAATATTTCACTTTAAGAGCTGCAACACCATTCCTCATTCGTTACATTTCTTCACACATAGCAAGCTACTTCCTGACCTAGTTCTTCACCATGGCTACAGCTCCACAGAATGTGCCATCATTGGCCGCATCATGTGTGGCGTTGTTGGCTGTGGGTGCCCCGCAGCGCGTACTGCTCGATATTCTACGGTTTGTTATCCGCTATCATTGTATTTGTATTGAAATGTAGATGGCCAAAAATGCTGACCATGCAAGTGATTCGATGCATTCCACAGTCGTCTGCCTGAAGAGCTGGTACTGACGTTACTTGCCAAGATGATCTAGTCCAAGATCGTCTTGGCAAGAGATCATGAAAAAGGCGTTTGACTGCCTTTTTCATGATCTCACGGCGTGTACTCAACCTCTCGGGCTGCTGCTCCATCCGTCATTCAATCTTACGTCAGATCCCCTTTCGCTGCCCGGAACTGGTACATTGTCAGTTCTTTCAGTATCAATCTTAGTACCAAGACACCCACTGATTCAATCATATTGCTGTCCTTACAGCGCTGTTTGGATTTGTCAAACTGCTCCCAAGTCACAAACACAGTCATTCGTGCGGTCTTACAGGGCTGCTCGAACTTGCAGACGATGCAACTGGATGGATGTCGCCACAGTACAGACGCCGCATTCCAGCCAGATCACTCTCCATTCTACGCACTGTATGCATGCACGTCGCTGAAGGTTGTGAGCTTCGCGCGTTGCTCACAGTTGACCAAGGACATTGTGCTATTCTTGATCAAAGCTTGCCGGTCGCTCACTGACATTGATTTTTCGCGCTGCAGAGTAGGTTTTGATCGGAGAAACGTTGTGTATTGGACCATGGCTGACGCTAATTGTGTTGTGCATTTTCTTTTACTTTGTGTAGCGTATTCACGACGACGCAATCCACCTGCTGCTTCGGTCGGCAACCGACTTGCAACGGATAAACTTGTCCTTTATGAACATTTCCGACAAAACTTTCACAACGGAACCGTCGGACCAACGCAACGGCTTCTATGCCATGGGCCGTGTCTTGCGTGCTATTGATCTCACTCAGAGCAGCGTCACTGATGCAACGCTGTTTGCACTGGCCAAGCACTGCCCTCTTCTTGAGGAGGTGAAGCTTAGCTGCTGCAGTGAGATTACAGACTTAGGTAGTGAAGCGCTTGTGCGCTCCTGCAGACGCCTGCGCTTGTTAGACATGAACAATTGTGCACTGATCACAGATCGTGGCGTGGGCATGCTCGGACCTTACGGCCAACAGCTGGAACATCTGGACCTGTCGTGGTGCATGAACCTCACTGATAAGAGCATTGTGGATGTTGCTCAAGGCTGCAAAAAGCTAAAGGAAGTGCTGCTGGTTTGGTGCATGCAGCTCACCGATGCCTCGATCGACGCATTTCTCCCGAAAGTCAGGTCGACTTTAGAAACGACGGCAAGAGTGAAAGGCTTGAAGGTGAATGTCAGTGGATGCAGGATGATCAGTGACTCTCACATAGAGAAAGCTCGCAAGATGGGGCTCGACATTGTCACAGGAGCTTGACATGATTCACAATTAATTCGTAGACATAAAACAATAATTAATTTATGCAACAAAATGATGACTAAAACCAATAATGGAGCTATTATCTGGTGTAAAGCGAACTTAACCCGAACTTATTTTTCACCACATCCCACGTGGCATTTTGCTCCCAATCACATCATGTCTTGGCGGCACTTCGACCTCAATTCTAAGGGCGTAGAGGGCATCCAGGAGCGCACTATTGGTGGTGGCTTGGTAACATTGGTGAGCTGCATGGTCGTAGCTTTTCTTCTGCTGTCTGAGCTCTCTGTATGGTGGACTTTGAGCGTCACGCATCACATGCACGTCGACACCGATCCTGTAAGTCCAATACTACGTCAATATTTGCAATTATGATGATAATTCTGGTGACAATATTGTTACAATACTTGAATTAATATTGTCCTTTACTTATTATTGTCCATTAATTATTATTGCCCTAATACTTGAATTATTATTGTTCATAATATCGCATGCAAAGCAGCAAGACTTTCCAATCACAGTCGAAGTGGATATTTCATTTCTTCATGAAACCTGCAATGGTGATCAATTATTGCCAAAGAAAATGATGGAAATAGAGTTACACTTATTGTTGCTTTTTGTATGTATTGTCAGACGTGGCATTGGACGTGAGTGATGCCAAGGGCAACAAGGAAGTGCTGCTAAAACAAGACATTGAAGAACAACCATTTGGAGAGAACGGATGCAGACTTTACGGCACAGTGCAAGTACAGAAGGTTGCAGCCGACTTGAGCTTTGCTCATGAAGGTTCGCTCACGATGTTTTCGTTCTTCGACTTTCTCAACTTCAACTCGTCACACGTGATCAATCACTTGCGCTTTGGGCCGCAGATTCCAGATATGGAAACACCATTGATTGACGTTGATAAGATTGTGACGAATAACTGTAAGTGGAGAATGCTGTTGCTGTCTCTCTTAATTGTGGTGACTCATATGGACAATGTACGGTATTGTTTTGTCTGTTTGTAGTGGCAGCATACAAGTATTTTGTGAGTATCGTGCCTACACGCTACATCTATTTGAACGGTAGATCAGTGACGACGTTCCAGTACTCAGTGACGGAACACGAAACAAGCACACGCAGAGCTAACGGCCGAATGTCGTTCCCCGGTGTGATATTCTCATACGATTTTTCGCCCATTGCAGTGGAATACATCGAATCCAAGCCGTCAGTATTGTACTTCTTGACCAGTACAAGTGCCATTGTAGGTGGCGTCTTTGCTGTTGCGCGCATGATCGATAGCGCTATCTACAGCGTCTCTAGGAAGATCGATTAGTTGTGTCCAAGGCTGGCTACTGTTTGAGCTTCGCAGCGCAGGGTAACGATGTAGAAGGGGCCATCGTGTCGACAGTATTGAAGTACTACTACTTTTTGACCAAAATGAGTTTAAAGTGTCTTTCATGCTAGAACTCGCGGCTTACGGTATTGTACATGTGCTGCAACCCAGCTTTTGCTTCCTGTCTTGCACGAAGTCTTAAATGTCGCTTTGTAACGTTTGCGAGGGCATTGTTGCGCTCTTCCTGACAGCCTCTAGTCGCTGTTGAAGCAGTTCTTCTCGCGTGAGTCGTGGTTTCTTCTGTTTGGTTCTGCCATTCAACTCATCATCATCATCTCCATTGTCCACAAGATCGTCATGAAGCGACGACAACAGTGCCATGGCCTGCTGGTCAGGCAGCTCATTTACTACTGCAGCTACGTCAGCTAGAATTTCCTGCGCGAGATTTTGCTTTTGTTCGCGCGTGTCGAATACGATGGCGGCATAGGCCAACGCAGTTTTTTCCACAACGCGAATAACTGAGCCCAACGGCAGGAGACCCACAACGTACAGGTGAAAACTCGCACCGATGTACGTGCGGAAGGAATAGATACCGCTCTGGTTACACTCTATCCCACGATATGAATGCCGACTAGGCGGTTTGTCCGTGGCGTGATTGCGAATAACGTCGTGGATGAGTACGGCTGATACAGCGTACAAGTGAGGATTCTTCAGCAGCTCCTTGCCAAGATCAATATCGCCCTGACCGTTGTCCCCTACGAAGACGAACCGGTGTTCAGCAAAGATTCGCTTGAACCGAACAAAATTCTGCATGCAAAATCAGTTAGAGACTGCTTGAAGTAGCATAACCCGAGCTCAATCCTTGTCACTCACCCGAAGCTTTCCTGATGCAATTCGTTGCGAGCCCCACATGTTTGCAAATCGACCCATCAATACTGCTCAGTTCACAAGAACCATATCAGTTCTCTGATATACAAGTCCCGCAAAGCGATGCATAAAAATACTTCGTACGAGTAAAATGCTGAAAACCGCATGCACGAAGCTCTTGTAAGGACCGCTTTCGTAATACTTCAGGTCTTGCGGTGAGAAAGGCTACGCGCTGCATTTCCTTAAGTTTCGTTGACCGGCCAATTGCAGCCTCAAGGTCTTTATCACTGTCGCTGTCGTCATGCTCGTACTCGCTGTGTTGGTCAGGATAATCTGCTGCGATTATAGCTGATCGCCGAAGTAATTCCTGAGCAAACTGATGGACACCTGGATACACTGTAAGCTCTGGATAGCGTGTATCGAAGAGAGCAGCAAGCATCGTATCGTCGATATCACTGTACGAAAGACACCAAAACATCAGCTGGCCAAGCAAAGTAGGCAAGAAAAATACATTTACCACTTCCTGATCTCACCACAGCAATTTGATCGGTGCAAAATACGTCGACGATGTTCGAAACCTCGCCGCTTCCGCTTCAAAATGTGTCAAAATTGTCTCACGCTCGATTCCCGACTGAATGCAATGGTAAATCAAGTCAAATATAGGGAACTTGGTGTCCACTTTGTCCTTCAGCTGCATGCACGCCATATTCCGTTTTGCACAGAAACAGTCACGGATGCACGTGACCACATCTGGTTCGGCTGCAAACTTTCGCAAGGACAAAATGATCGTTGCTAGCGTCCCGACACTTAACACTGGCAGTTGCAGCTTCGTGCTGCAGAAATGTGCAAAGTGTTGCGCCTTGACCTTGGAGTTTAGTACACGGTGTACATCAATCACTTTAATAAACGCTTCAGTCTCTCGTGGGGTCTTGCATGCCGCTAGTTCCGCGATCGTGTCTGTATACAGTGGCACTTTACCCGTATATCTCACCCCTAAATTGTCAAAAAGAGAATTGTCAAAAATAGTATTATAGTATACGAATTCTACCAATTATTGTAACATACGAGCTTTACGGTCTACTGCCAGTAGCGCCTCGCGCTCTCTGTCGGAAACCGAAATGTGCGGTCGTCGAGGTACTTTGAAGGACGAACGCAACACACGTAGAGGATTGACACCATGACACAGCAACACTACACTGAAGCAAAGAAGGAGCACGATCACAATCACAAAAGGAAGCGCCACTTCGAGCTCCTGTATTGGCTTCATCTTGTGACTAAAAAGAGGTATTTTGGTATTTTTGACGTGAGAAAAGAGTCGACCTTATTTTCGGAACTTTATCCGAAATTAAGACGGTATTTCTGACACAAACAACATGTGGAGCCTATCGACTCGTCAATGGAGAGCATTGACAACACGCAGTGTGGCTTCTCGCTATGGACAAGCGTCAATATTGACTGCAACTTTCTCAAATTTCACTGAAGTGAAAAATGAGAAACTAACGCTGCAAATGAACAAGTGGAAGCAAGAGGAATCCAAAGATAAAACCAAATTTCTATCGGTTCAGATGGATCGGTCAGCCCTCAAGCAACCAAGTGGTGCATTAACGAGTAAATTGTCGATGGATTTACCACATGAAAAGACTAAAGAGAATGTACTAGTGCATGTATTGCGCTCGATGATTGAAGTGAAGGGACCGCTCACAGTAGCGGAGTTTATGACACGGGCGTTGAGTCATCCGGATCAAGGGTATTACATGAAAAAGGATGTTTTTGGCAACCAAGGAGACTTTACTACAGCACCGGAAATCAGTCAAATGTTTGGAGAGCTTATTGCAGTGTGGTGTGTAGCTACATGGAAGCAAATGGGCATGCCTAGCCATATTCAGGTCGTGGAAATGGGGCCGGGAAGAGGGACCCTTATGACTGATTTTCTACGTGCTGCCAAGTCATTTCCGTCGTTTTACAACGCTATCGAGATTCATATGGTGGAGATTAGTCCAGGTATGTCTATTGTGTATTGCGAGAGAGGTTGACATAGTGCTTACTGGTTGTTTGGTTGTTCTTTGGTTCTACAAGCGATGCAAAAGATCCAGCAAGAAACGCTGAAATGCAAGCCAATCGATGACAAGACAGTGCTGGAGAATAGAATGCGTCTGCCTGATAATGGGCCGATGATTTACTGGCATGTGGGCTTTGCAAATGTCCCTCATGGCCCGAGTTTGATGATTGCCCAAGAATTCTTTGACGCCTTACCAGTGCATCAGTTCGAATATACTGACCGGTGCGTTTACTCCTTTTTTTATAAGTCATGGAAGTGGCTTATGTTTACTGTGGTATGATATCGTTCTCTTAATGACATTGCAGTGGTTGGTGCGAACGCCTTGTGGACGTCGATTTTGAAAATGGCGGTGACCATTTCCGCTTTGTGTTGTCGCCTGGCCCAACACCAGCCACACGAGTGTACATCGGCCGCGAGAAACTGTTTGACCCGACGACTGCTTTATCGCATGTGTCTGAGACCCACAGGCCTGGTGTGGAAGATCTTAAGAAGATGGAGGAGACTGTAATTTGGCGCCTGGACGTTGCAGACGTAGCGAGTACTCCTGTGCGCACGGTACAGGCTCAGGTCGGAGACAAGATTGAGATTTCTCCTGTCAGTATCGCGTTAGTGCAGGACATGGCCAAGCGCATCGCGCAGTCGGGCGGCGGCGCGCTGATTGTGGACTACGGCTACGACCACCCGTCAGAGCTTAGTCTGCGTGGCATTAAGAACCATGAGTTTGTGAGTGTGCTACGTGAGCCAGGTGACGTGGACCTGAGTATTGACGTGGATTTTGCCACGCTGCGACGGTTTGCGACAGCAGAGCCTAAAGTCCAGAGCTTTGGTCCCGTTGGCCAGGGCACGTTCTTAAAGAACATGGGCATCGAGCACCGTCTGGCGATGTTGCTGCAAAATACAGAGTCAGACGAGGTCCAGCAGGACCTGTTCTCCTCGTACGAGCGTCTAGTGAGGTCCGAGCAAATGGGAACCATCTTTAAGGTCATGGCGCTGACACACATAGACGTCGGTCATCCTGTAGGTTTTGAAAAAATACCAGGACCTCAACAGCTTGACAATGACGAGGCATAAAGCATAAGAAAGAGAGCTCGGTGCACCAAATGAAGTCGTAATTTATAGCATTGACAGCCTAAACTACTCGGCAACTTGACCGAAAAGCAGGCAGGCACCATCCATATCCAGCAACCTACTTATAGCCGTAGAGGTCCATGGTTAGGTTTGTACTTCTCGTGGTTGCCATCAATCCCGAGCGAGCCATTAGCGCGCATCTCGGCGTACAATTCACGCTCGTACTTGGTGAAACCCCATTTCTTGGAGCCCAGGACTTTCTGACGACCAGGGAATTTAAACTTGGCACGACGAAGAGCTTCAACGACCGAAGGGCCGAACGAGTCCTTCGAACGTACCGAGATAATCGGCTGACCAATAGCCACACGGGCGGCCACACCCGCGGGTTTCCCGTAAGCGTGACGCATACCCGTCTGAAGTCTATCAGCACCAGCACACGAAAGCATCTTGTTGATACGTAGAACCTGGAACGGATGGCATCGAATGCGCATGTGGAAGTTGTCCTTGCCACAATACTTGGTCAGATAACGGTTAGCAGCAATACGTGCAGCTTCAAGAGCTTCCGATGAGAGCTGTTCCTTCTCGTCAGACACCAAATGAGCTACGAATGGAAAGGCGTCCACTGAAGCCTTTTTGTTACCGACATCATAGATACGGATCTTTGAATCAGGTACACCACGGCAGTAGCGCGACTTAATGAACGGCTTCTTGTTCTGAAAACGATAACACTTGGCAGGACGGCGACCCATGTTGACGACTTGGTGGAAATTGCTGAATGAATTGGTGGTGGAGGAAGCGTCTTCATACGTGTGAGAAACTATTCGTCATCGTATTGGCCGATAGATATAGAAACGATGACGTCATCAGCGGCAATGACGCAATCTTAGCGACACGGCTAAAAATAATAATGATGATGGCTTTGGGCTTTGACTCGACATTAAAACTGCTGCCAACGCACTCTTTTTGGAGCAAGATTTTGGCTTAGGTGACGCTTTTAAAAGAAAAGAATCTTTCGTAGAGATGATTAATTCCCGACCAATTATTAGAGGTGAGTTTGAGTTGGAAGCCTTGCAAACCTAGAAACCATTAGGTGCATGTATGATTGCAAACCTAATTAGGTGCATGTACGATTGCAAACCTAATTAGGTGCATGTACGATGCCATTGGAAACTACTACACTCCGACATACACCTTGCCTAGCACGCTCCATAATGCCCTACGTCAATTGTTCGTTCAGTGTAGTCAAGATTATTGTTGTGGACGAGCGTGAAGCTCTTTAGGATGCTGTTTCTGCGCTTCTTGTGTCTTCTCTGTCTTTTGACGTCTCTCAAACTTTATTCCCGGCACTATGAGCTTTTCAGTCTAATTTGGTAGCATCCGAGTCCGTGCCGACTCGTGTCGCTGCTTGCAAGCGAATATCACTGCTGACAGCTGATCGAGGACGCTTTGAGCCCAGCACAGAGCCACGCTTCCTTGAGCTCGACTGCAAGTACATATCCTGCAAGCTTCGCAATGATTCTTCTGTGTCGGCCTGCTCTTCGGGCGTCACCTCGGCGTGGAGCACATAAGTGGAGGAACCGAGCTTCTTGGGGATACGAGTCTCGGCGATTGACTCACTGGAGAGCTTCTTGGAAATGCGCATGGGGTTGCAGCACAGTCGTGACGACAAAAAGGCACGAAGTGTCGTGCCCTCGGCAATGTCCAGTACACCTTTAAAAAAACAGTCGATCAATGCCGCAGCATAGACCTCTTCACCATGAGACCATGGTCCGCTGCGTTGGAAGGAGCGCACAGGGCTTGCGTCAGGCGCACTGGCCACATTAGCTGCTCTTGTACTGGATACACTGGCTGTACCAGACCTGCGCTCACGCTTGTCGAGCGTCAAAGAAGCTTTCTTATGCGCCTCCTCATGAGCTAACCGCAACTCGGTTAGACGGCTTTCCACTTCAAACAGCTCCTCGGAGAAGGTGTCTTTGTCCAAACTAAGTGGTGAGAAAACCCCTGGCTCCTTGCGCATGTATGTAATAGATCCGACGTTGACCGGAAACTTGAATTCACCCATGTGTTGCGGCGCCAATTTCAGGGACAACTGCTTAGACGTGCAGCCTAGTTGTTGGCACAAATACCGTACAAGCTTCGTGCCTTCAGGTAGATCAAGAACACCAGCCATAAAGAACTCGACCATCATTGTAACAAACTCTTCTTCTTCGGGGGACTCGAAGCCTGTGCAGATGATAGTGGGCTTGCCGCGCTTGGCCTTACGTCCAATACGTGCCGACCTTCTCATTTTGTCATGATGGAGGGGGAACGCATGCTTCTCACCATTAGCTTCATCCGAGTTAGAGAGCTTGCCGCATGATTGGCTCTTGTCTCCATCATAGCTGTGGTAGCGGCCGCCCTCAAGACCCAGACTGAAGTTGGCATCTCGAAGTTTTTCTAGCACACGTTTAACCTTCAGGCGGTCCTCATCACTCGGTGGACGCTGAGAAGCTACAAACGCAAAGGCCCCCAATTTGCGCGGAATTCTTTGGCCGGCCAACGATTCCGTAGCTAACTTCATCGAGATACGTCGACGGCTGCAGCATAGTTCGTCCGCCAAGAATTTGTGAAGCGTCGTGCCTTCAGCCAGATCCAGAAGTCCTTGAAGGAAGTACGACACGAGCGCCGACGCATACTCTTCTTCAGCTCGAGACCACACCCCACTGCGTACTTGTTGTGCCTTGTCACCTGAGCAAGTAGTTGACGATTCAGGGCGATGTTGCTTGATAACAGCGTCTGCTTGGACCAGAAGATCCAGCTTAGACACAGTGTCGTCCCCCCACACTCTACTCGACACGTTGTGCTGCTGAAGATCTCCGTTTTTGTTTCCTTCTTCAACTTTACGATCAGCCGTCATGTGGGCCTCGTCGTCGAGACGAAGACTCGATAGCTTCACGTCGTCAGTCTCGTCCAGTTTGTACTCGTGCGTCTGCTTAGCAAAGCAGCGCGCTTGCTTGACGCCACGAACATCTCGCAAATCGCCCTGCAAAGGTGCGGATGACTCTATAGTGGGCTGCTGGAAGTCGTGGAGGATCGACACGGCGCACTGGAGCTCGTCAAAGCTCCAGTTGTGGCCAGGCTCACGTGACTCGCGTGGAGCAGGAGCACGTGGACGTCCGTTCTCCTCTTCCTCGATAGCGGGGCTGAGAATCATGGAGAGATCCATATTATCTTTGTTGTCTTTCGGCTCTTTTTTCTTTCTTTTCTTGGGCTTTGCTTCACCGGGGGGATGCTAGACAGAAACGCGTAAAACCCACCAACCACCCCCTCTCTATCAGGCGCTCACTATACGAGGAGTCGAGCTCCGCAAATTGTCTGCTGGTGTTCGTGCGTGTGTCGCATCACGCTTTATGTTGGGGTGCAACGTCATACAGACGCCAAGCTTAGCATACATATATCAAGAGAAACACTTGCGGTCCCACCAAAGACGCATTTGCAAGTACGTGCATTCTTGGCGATCCTACGTACTCTTGACAATGGTCTATGTATCTTCATAGTCAAGGAATGATTGTTTGTGGCCTTCTCTTCCGTGGACGTGTTTAAATTGTACATTTACGCAATATTAGAGACTCTTATATTGGTCGATCAGGTCCTCTTCGATCTCATAAATGGAAAGGGATTAAGACCGATAGAATCAAAGTTGGTGTCGGACGTTGCGAATGTCTGGACGCGATTAAATACTGGGCGTGAGTTCAAAAGACATGGGTGCCGCATGAATTTCGTCGCCCAGTAAATTGTTCCGCCATCGGCAACGCAATCGCTTCAATGATGGAACGAGTACGCGTGCACTTCACCGAGCACACAATTCGCGCTTTCTGTCTGTCGTTGTCTACGGATGATCCGCAAACAGCATCGCAGTTAAGCGTGGATGAAGTAAAAGTACTACTGTTAGAAGCACGCTGTGAAACGCAGTTTGCGATCCGCACGGCATACCGTGGCGTTTGTACAAACAGATGCGCTATCTGTACGGCTGTCACCTTTGAAGCGGGCCATACAGACCTCTGCATTAGCATCCCTCTTGCTAGTAAATGAAAGACGTACATAAAAGTCCATCAAGATGAGCTGCACTTTGACGGTCGCAACGAACAGACCACACGCGGTCTGTCGCCAACTCAAATCTATGCAACTGCATCATTCCTCATGTATCCGACAACTCCTCCTAGCCGGTTTGAGTTAACGCAACTGAAAGAAAACGCCTGTCGCATCATGTGCATCCGATGTTTGATGTTAGATGCACAAAGGAAATACAATCTTCGTCGGCAACGCTAACATCAATGCTTCAGCTAAGCTCTGGTTGATAAAGTCAAATACCGTTGAAATCTAACAGACAGACACCACACGACTTCTTCCTTTACCAACATTGGATAGCGAATCGCACAAACCTTCTATGGATCAGCATCCTTCGAATATGGCGTCCGAGCGCAAGATACATATTTTTCAAGTTTGCAAACACCTTATACTTTGCATGAGCACGGCTAAGCATCTCCTGCATCTTACATACATCTTTTCGATAGATCGTCGAAGCAGCTCGGAGCAAAATTGCACCTAGCTCATCGTCTCCCGTCAGCCCGTTAAGTTTAGGATCACTGCGTCATTTTCGTTTTTGTAATGGTATCTTGAGATTGTTTAGATTCTGGAGTTTCTAAGAATAACCAACGGCTTTATCATAAGCACCTCTGGGTGCGTGTGACGTGGTGATTAGTGTCAACATAGACTAACTCGCTGATTCGGATTCTTCCAGTATATTAATGCGAACATTACTATGATACTATGCTTGGAGTAGTGAATATAAATACATTCATAAAGATATGACAGCCCTACTAGTCGGTAGTACTACTGCAACAAATAAAGTATCTATGTGTGGGTGTGAACAGACTGACTATTCACCGTTATGGTTTACAAGATTCTAGAAAATGTCTCCTGTCGGTTGTAGCTGTGCATTTTTGGCTGCTGGTTAACGATAGTGTCTTGGAACATTTCTGTTGCTAGGCGGAGGCAAGCGCTACTGCTTACATTCCTATCTCGCCGTTGTTCCTTGATAGTGACCGCTCGGAGTGGGCGAAGAAGAAGTTGCAAACTTCCGCTACCTCTTACTCCGTGGACGCACTTTCCTACTCCTCTTTCATTGAATCCATATCGTGGTTTCGCAGATGGAGCAAGCTATGTCAGCGCGTCTAACAACATGCCCTTTTCAAGAGACGACTCGCAACGAGAAACTCCCACAAGTGAACAGTCTCTAAGTATTAAGTGGACGGGCTCATTTTAGGAACCAATGGAGCATTTTTCATCTGAACACGAAAAGTCTGCTTCTCGACTTTTCCATATCTCATCGTCGACCAAAATTTGGCATGAAGATCTCAATAGAGATTCACGCGCAGGAAAATATCCTCAAGCTCGTGGCAGTTGGTCCTGATAAAATGTATCCCTCATTTGTGCACACTGCTTCCAGATAATCGCTCGATATCCGCCCGCACTCTCCGTGGCAGCTCCGGTGTTGATAGCGATAACGCTGCGTGTTTATACATGAGTGTTTTAGCAAATGATACCTGTATCCGAGCTGTGGCGGTGACTGTGGCATCGAGAAGTGGTTGCCGTTCGGTGAGCCGTCTCGGTGTTGTAGCGTGGTGATAACCGCCGTAAGTGCTGGATGTAGCTTTCGTTTGGTGCGATGGAACCTTTGGAAATTTACCAGCTCTTTTGTTAATCAGTTCCACACCCCTGTCATGTGACCAATGAATGATCCAGGGTCACTTTCACAGATGTACAATGATGTAGCATTAAGAAACACTGCAATCGTGGTGCCGAAGTCAACCCCTTTTTAAGAGGTGTCAGAAACGACATGGGTCTATCTATACCTAACCGCATTGCTGCCAGCAATGGCGTACAAGGCGTGTGAAAAGCGGTGGAAGCGTGCGACAAATGAAGACCTCTCGCACGACTTGGCGCTGCTTGACCCTCGTAACCTGAGCAAGGAACAGCAGACGAAAGTGCAGCAAATTGGATCCTGGAAATGGAATTCAATGGACGAGGAGCGACCCGTGCTGGCCTTTAACGGCTTTGGCACACCGCACCGTGGGTTATACATGATACCCAACGCTTTAGACGCCAAGACACAGCTGCAACTCGCTCGTGCTTGTCTGTACGTGGAGCATGGTATCTGCATAGGCCGTAAGCGCGAGCTGACAACTTTTTGCATGCAGGACCGAGTTTGCAGAGGAGCCGCACGTAACCAACATGCACCTGCAAAACCAAGGAGTGGTCGACATTTGGCACAAGGCACGCGATTCACATCCGCAGGATCCGGCAGAGTCTCCCTTGCTCTCGAAGTTGTGCTGGGCGGTTTCAGGTTACCACTACGATTGGACCGCGAGGAAGTATTGCAAGGAAAGCTTCTCCCCCGTGCCAGAATTGCTACAGGAGCTGGGTGCAAAAAGTGCCGCTGCGTGCGGCATGACGTTGACGGCTGAGGCTGTGATTGTCAATTACTACAAGACTAAGTCGTCCATGGGTGGACATCGGGACGATGTCGAGTACACGATGGATTACCCTGTAGTGTCAGTGTCGCTTGGCTGTCGATGTGTGTTCCTCATGGGCGGCCACCGGAAGGACGATCCTCCACTGGAGTTGCTGCTACAAAGCGGCGACATTGTCGTGATGGGCGGAGAGTCGCGGACGTGCTACCACGGCGTGGCCCGCATATTGCCTACTCCATTCAGCATTGCGAGCGAGGATTTTGATACGCTAATCCACGATAAAGAAGATCGCAAGGAGTACGAGGCAGTTCAAAGATATCTGAACTTCCAGCGCATTAATATCAACATGCGGCAAGTGTACCCCACAGGTCCTTCCACAGGTTGAGCAAGTGGTGGATGAAGTAAATCTTGGCCAGATTGGAGGACCCCTGGCGTGCGTGCGCATTGGCAAACGTTAAACCTCAACGCCTTCATCCACACAAGTCATCCATAACACTATACAGAACGGCACTGGCAGGCCAGATCGAAATAAGGCATAAACGACGTAATGTACGATGCTGAAGTAGGCGCAGTCGATCCTTACAAGTCTACTGGAAGTCGTATGCTATCTACGCAAAGCTCACAGTCGTTTTACCGCCACACTTCGATCCTATCTGGAGCAAGAGATATAAGGCGTACGGTAAGCGTCTTTTTGTGTCGCGCTGTTTTGATTAGCCTGCAGTCAATCCAAGTTGGCTGCAATCAAAGGACGTCAGTGTCCACAGATGATCAGCGACATGTTGCAAGGTGCCGCTGCACTAAACGGGATTGCTACTTTATATATTAAATAACACTGGATACCACCGTCATCACGTCCGTAAAAAAAGTTACACAAATTAATCACAATCATCTACAATTTCATTGTGTCCGAAGTAAATACGAATTCGCTCCAAGTGTTTAATTTTCCATTATACCGGTCTTGTTGGTGCGAGCATTTCATCAGCCATTTCGCCTCACGGTGCACATCGACGGCATCTGATCTTATGGCCCAACCAGCTCTTTCCGTAGACAAAGCCACTCAGATTGAGCGACGACGCAAGCAATGTCGCATGAGCCAGCGGCGCTACCGCGATAAGAGAGGCTCGACCGAGTACAACCTCAAGTTAGATGTCAACAATCTGCGCGAGAGCGTGCAGTCGCTCAAAGGTCTGCGAAAGCTACTGGAAACCAAAATCTGGAGCTCCAAGATGGCGCAGAATGCGGCCGTGCTCAAGGCCGTGAAGCAGTACTATTCTGTGTTTGAACAGGGTCTGCACAACCCAGAGGCCGGTGGAGAGAACGTGCGTAAGTGTTTCCAGATGCAACTGGGCTTCCTTGACGCCTTCCTGGATCCGCACGTTCAGTTTGGAGATGCGCGTGGACTCACAGAGATACTGGAGCAATGGCACCGCTACACGCAGTTTCATGCGTGGATCGAGGCCAGTTTCGTGTCTGCCGAGGTATTCGGCTCTAAGGATTCTGTGGTCGTCGTGGCGCACGGTTTGCTCACGATACTGGTGAACCGTGTCACGCTTGAGAAGGTTTTCCCTTGTGCTCTAAACGAACCGAAGCTTGCAGCTGCAATGCTGGACCATGTGGTTGATTACCGGGCGACCACCACTTTTTCTTTCAATGAGCGTGCGCAGGTCGAGCGTCTTGACTGGGAAGTGGATTTCCTAAGCGGTCTCAGCAACCTTTTCGGTAGCGCCGTTGATGCATCACATGTGCTGCAAGGCGCGCTCCTCACAGAAGGCTCCAAGATGAGCGCCAGTGTTGAGGACGATACGTTGGACGGACGGCGGCAGTGCAGCATGATAGGGCGCGAGTTGGCGCGGGCCACGCAGGACAAAACACTGCGAGCAAGTCTGGACTACATCATGTCCTGACTATTCTAATCCACTTGAGGCTAACTCACTCTGTAGAATGTGCGGCTAGGATCGTGCAAGTCCGCGCAAGTTTGTTAAAGATTGCATTTGTGCGTGAAGATGCGCTAGATGAGAGAGTGTCGAGCCTGCACCGCATGCTTGTTGAACGCACCTCAATAACTACAAGTAGAGGTGATGTGAAAGCGTTTTACCACTTGCTATCATCTGCATTTGCCCGCCAGTGCAGCAGCAATCGTGAAGAATGGATATGATAATAATGCGCAGACGGTCTATTTACAATGAGTAATGGATGTAAATGTGGTAGCAGCTCATCCATCTACCATGACGCGGCCGTTCTCCTCCTCGCGGCTCGTTCTGCTGGCTTGATACTTCGATCGCCACGGGGACACTCCCCGCTGGAAGGAGTTTTCTTCGTGATACCGGGGTTCGCGCTCAGCAAACTAATGGGCGACTTGGTAGATCGTCAAGGGTAGGAATTGACCATGGGTGCAGGGAGAATCAATACTTTGTTAGTGCCCCTCCCAACACTCTGGGAATTCTACGGATCGCTTCTCTTCCGAGTGGCGGACGCTGCACTACCTCCCAAAGCGCCCGCAGCGAGAAAAGGCCTTCCCTCTATATAGATCCCACTATGGAGGACTTTTCGCACAAGGAAGGACAAGTGGCCCGGTTCGCAGGCGCTGCGGAGGTCTCCGGTTTGTCCGTTGTCGCACTTGGCTGCTGTTTGAGAAGTAAAGAATGGATATGTAGATGCACCATACTACACTGCACTGCTAGAAGGGGCGTCGTTCTAAAGAGAATAGGTAGTGCCGCAGCACTGTGAATAAGTAACCCTGACCGAGTACAGCAATCCGAGATTGGCGCAAAACCGCATAATGCGTAAAACAGCGTAGGCAAGTGGCAAAGATACTGGCGGTTGAAATTGACGTCGAGATTCTGGCGCTCTACGTTGTGAACGCTGGTTTTTAGTGAGCAAACGTGGGGAGGCTGCGTGTTTAATCTCGCAGCTTCAAGGACATCTAGTAGTTCTCACGCAAAGTAGTCGGAACCTTTTACTCTGTCCTCTTGCTTAGTAATTAGTAACGGTCATTGCGACGAATTGATCGAGACCCGTGGTGCAGGAACGACCAACGCGCTGTTGTCCGCACACGGTGTCGTGCAGCTTTATTTCAGCTGCACGTGCGGACAACTTTTGCAAGTGGCGCAGATCTACTGGTTCAAACCTAACGGACTAAAATAAAAGTCTTTAACGAGAAAAAGATCAAACAGTCGGACCAACTACCAGAATGTCGGACGAAGAAGACGATGCTACGTCTCGAGCCGAGATCCCGCCGATGCTGTCACAACGTCAGCGAGATGCTCTGGTTTATGCACCACAATGTCGACAGCAATGGGGCGAACGACAGATCGATGGCGTGACGTCAGTACTAAAAGCGGAAGATATCGAGGAATTCCTTACGGAATTTGCGTGGCTCAAAGAGACGGAAGTGGTCCGTTAACTGCTACAGTCCAAATGCAATAGGGCATTATAATAGCGTAATTAGCTGACGTCTGTTGCAACGTTCACAGGCACTACAGTGTCTGTTTACTGGTGGGTTTGCCTTGCCCAAGGCCGTGCAGCTACTGCATGCTGCTCGTCGCGAGCGATACAAAACACAGCGCGATCAAGACGAGCAATTTTGTCCTGCAGCATTTAAAACTGCAATCGAGACTCAAGGCAAAAAGTTTCATCTCGTCAAGGTGCGTTGTGAGGCATTTTGCTGCTACGAGCTCAGGGAAATGTCAAGTGCTGACACTTGTTTACTGTTGTTGTAGCAAGCACTAGGGAAAGGAGTGACAACACGCGATGTAGTGAGCAAGTATTACTTGTGGAAGTGGACGACGGAGTTCAAAAACTGGCGACGACGTCAGACGGTTAAGAAATGCAAGAAGAAAAAGAAGGAGATTGAGCTGCTGCGTTTGGGCAATGCGTTGGATGTAGATTCGAAAGCAAAGGCCTTTCAAGGCTATCACAAGACACAGTGCGAACTTTGCGCTACTGGCGGCAAATTGCTTTGTTGTGACGGTTGCGCGCGTGCGTACCACTTCAGTTGTGTCCAACCCCCGATCACTAAAGTATCCAGGGAAGACGATGAATGGTTCTGTCCGTACTGTCAAAAAGCATTCGATGGCGTGAAGCCCAAAATGATACCGAGTCAGGATAATAAATACTGCCAGGTGTGTTTACCGTTCACAGGCGTGCCACGCACGCTAATCGAATCGATGACGGATGACAGCAGCCAAGAGGAAGATGATAAAGTGGGAGGAAACTCGGACGTCATCAACGACGACGATAACGTTGGTTTGGAATCAAATGACGAAGCCAGCGGTCACGACGCGAAATCATCGGACCCTGGAAGCCTCACACACAATGAGTTGGATGCTACAAGCGCCATAGCTCTGTCGTATTTTTCTAAAACAGACCGAATCAAGAGTGGTAAACAAGAACAGAAGTCCACGATAGTGTTGAAATCGTCCGTGCTAGAGCAGCAGGGTGAAGCAGTTGTTGAATCAGATGGCGGATCATTGCGAGTAATGTCAACAAATTCTGTGGAACGTTCTGTTGAGGCAAATCCTGCAGAGATGAGAAGAGCTTTTGTGGAAAAGGGGGTTTCTGGCAGAAAACGTCACCGGAAAACTATGACACCTCGTCGAATTTCACCATCACGATTTGACAATCGAAGCTAAGGATGTCGAGTGTGATTTATTTTCAGTGATTGTAACGGCTACTCCACGAGCTTACTTACTTAAGTACGAAACAGTTTAGACATGAACAGGCCTAAAACAGGCACGACAGTATTTTTTCCTTCATTTCTCCCAATCGAGCGAGCGGTAGTTTTTTATCATTTAAGAAATGTCGAAAGACGGCGATACTCGAGCACAAATCCCGGCGTTATTGTCCATTGCGCAACAGCAGCAGAACAAACATCTCGACGAGCCCCAATACCGACAACGATGGGGCTGGCAGGATGACAAACGACCGAAACTCGCACTTAATGAAATTACGGCATTTGTACGAACGTATGCTTGGCCAAAAGAGACAGAGCTGGTACGTAGCGCAGCATTTGGTACGAGTGTTTGAAACGTATATACAAACCCTTCCACTTTGATAATGATGGTAGGCACTACAGTGCTTTTTTGAAGCGAGTTATGATGTAACACGAGCAGTGGAGACTCTGCACAAAGCTCGTCGTCAAAAACTGAAGCTGAATCGAGAAGCAACGGAACGGGTACCCACAACTATCTTTGAGAAAGTAGTGGGTAGACATGGCAAAAACTTTCATCTCGTCAAGGTGGGCACTGTACAGAGATGGGTTGATTCGTAAAACCCATGGCTAATTTGTGTGCTGGATAAATAGCGGAGACTTGGTCGGAACGTGACAACGCAAGAGGTGGTGAGCAAGTTTTACTTGTGGAAGACTACCCCAGAGTACAAGAAGTGGCACAACAGCCAGCGAGAGAAAAAGAGAAAGAGGGAAGCCAAACGACTGAAACAACTTTGCCCTGCTGTGGACCAGCATCGAGAATATTGCGAAGTGTGCTTGAAGGGTGGCAAGTTGTTGTGTTGCGATGGCTGTGAGCGGGCATGCCATCTCAACTGTGTACGGCCAGCTCTGTTAGACGTTCCCGAAGGTGAGTGGTTCTGCTTGCACTGTCGAGAAGTAGCACCTTCACCCGCCGGCACCTATCCGGGGTCGGATGGCTCAAAGCCCACTTTAAAAGCGAAGACAAAGGCAAATGATACCAGTCTTAAGTGGAGCAGTAACTTGCAGTTAGCCTGCTGCATTTGCAATGACGAGAAGAAGATTGATGAAAAATACCCCCTGACGATTGAGAAGTATCTTGAGAAAAGTGAATCAACAGCATGCAGCAAGCATGAAGGCACACCCAATCGATTCATCACTGAGGATCTAGATGATATCAGTGACATTACGACCGAGTCCGAGTCTGATGGTGGCGTAGCCAAAGCTATCCAGTCACTTACGTCAAAGCATGTGTTCACGGCACCCTCAAAGAAACGAAATCAGAAATGCTCGAAACTTGGAAGTGATATTGTCCGACCACGCTGCAAGTCATCGGTGCGCTTTCTGGAAAATGAGAGTAGCCGAACCAAAGACGTCCGAGAAAAAGTTCTGCCTTTACGAAAGCAGAAGAACACAAAAAATGAAACGGTTGTTGGCCGACCTCGCTACTCATGCCCGGCACTCTCTCTGGAGTATTGCAGTAGCCAAGTCAAGCCTATATTTCGCGAAGTGAAGCCACTACAGCTTAAGACTGTATCCTCCGGTCGGAAACGGAAACGTCGATTTGATGCTTCATGCAACAGTCCACACTTACTGCCGTAAAAGAAGCCACACACACCGAATCATTATGCTTGCATGAAAGAAAATATTGACAGCAACAGAAGTGAAAGTCCCATTTGCAGCAACAGGAACTATTCCAGTCGAGACATTTAAGATCTGTATAGCTGGGCAATGGCTACAATAACCTACATGATGTATACATTTTCTAACATAAACTAAGTGATGTGTCAACCACTTTCCAATTCGTGCCTTCGAGCAACAACGACCAAGTGACGAAATCTTCAAAGAGCCGATGCACCGGCTCTAGAAAACTAAGAACGCATGACAAAAAAAGACTTTACTTCCGGACGCGTGCCAGACGCGTTTCGACTCGCCGCCGCGAGCTTCCTCATGGCTTACCGATCGCAGACTGATCTATCTCAGTGCAGCAACCTCTGCCGCTGCCACACGTTTGGCAATGCATCGAACATTCTAAAACTACCTAGCAGACTTCACCGAGGCACATCTATTACCCGGCTAGATACGAAATTTAACACCGGCCCTTTTGCCCTGGTAACAATAGTGAAGGATGTGGATAGAGAGTTTTAGACGTTTGACATGGAAGATACTTGCTTTACCTGTTCGAAGAAGTGTCGAAAAGCAAGCACAAGGTCCAGCGACTGCGCGCAATGAAAAACGAAATGAAGGCGCTTGAAGAGCATAACAGTGGACTAGCCATGTCAACACAAAACTGGCTGTCTGGTTCAAGTGGAGTTTTATATCAATCAAGCGTATCCAAGCGGTGAAGTTGTCAAGCTTAAGATTTCGATGGGATTTACGCAGCGTTGAGCAGTCGACTACAGCGAACGTTTGCACCACTAGGCGCAAGGAGTCGATCAATACGTTTTGGCAATTGCAGCAACTGAAGAGTTGGAGACCGAGAATGTGGATACAGCGTCTCTATACGTGAAGTTGACGAAGAGATATCATGGACATACCCGACGGTTTTAAGCACAACGAAAGCCTGTCAAAAGGAGAGGAAGAATAAAGACTCCTGTCGTGAATCAATGCATATACAGAGAGATCTTGATTTGTTCATTATAATCACCTTTACCCACTCGGTCTCAAGTTGAGGTGCGTGTTCGGAGCAAGGCAGTCAGCCTCGAGTCCTTCAAGAAGTTTAACGTCCACTCCCGCGTCTATGAGCAATCGCACCCCCTCACAGATGACAAATGTCTTTGGCTCCACGACACCGATGACCACACGAGTGACCCCCGCAAGAAGACAACTCTGCACACACGGTACATTCCCGGACACTCTTTTGCTGCATGGCTCCATTGTCGTGTATACGGTAGCTCCTTGTGCGTCAAAGTTGAGTTTCTGTAACGCCACCTGCTCTGCGTGCGTGTTGCCCGGTAGCTCGCGCGAGAACCCGGAACTCAGTATTTTACCGTCGCGTACCACAACGCAACCAACACAGTAAGCGTTCTCAGACGGTTGCGAGCAATGCGCCTCCAGGATGGCCAGACGCATGAATGCCACGTCCGACTTGACCATGGCAAAAAATGGATACACTTGGATTCTGCGTATTCTATAGTCGTAAATTTCTGAATTGGAATATAGAGGTAAACTCGTATTTTATACGAGAGTTTTAAATTCTGCATTACTCGTAATTTATCAGGTAGTTGGAAACTCCTCATTGATATGCTCGTGATGAAGCTGCCACTCTTTATCTATCTCTTACTAGAGCTTCTTAAGACGTGGTCGCGAGCGTGGCCAAAGTCTTCTGGTTGGTCAACTCATCCAGTACGTACACAAAAGCACGCTCCATACGGCCGGCGTTTGCTTCCTGCGTGGCCTTAAAGGCTTCGATCGTGAGCGGGTCACCCATGCCATTGGCCATATTGTCCACAATGGAGAACATGGCGAATGGCACTTGCAATTCAATAAAAAGCTCGGCTTCGTTCGCGCCCGTCATGCCGATGAGCTGGCCAAACTGTGCAAAGAAGCGCACTTCGGACTTTGTCTCGAAACGCGGCCCTGCCGTCTGCACGTAGACGCCGCCGTCGTACGGATTAAAGCCTCCGCTCTGCAGAGCCTGTATCACTGCGGTTCTAAGCTTAGCGTTGAGCTCAGGTACCACGTGGGCGTCATAGTCCATCGACACATGCAAGATGTCGAAGGGATTGAAGAAATCTTCCGGCACCACGAAATGTCCGACGTCCATTTTGGTCGTCATGGACCCCACCGAATAAATGCCGATTACGGCCTCGCACTGCAGCGTTTGAAGCGCTAATGCAATGGCACGAAAGTTGATTTGTCGAGGCTGACGGTACTTGCCGTCTGGATCTGCATGATGACGCTGGACGAACACGAGCTGCAAAGCGGGTATTGTTTCGACCTTTGACAACCAAGTGCCGATGTAACACATGACGCTGCCAAACGCAGTATGTACGATCTTTTTCACTAGTCTAGAGGAGAAACTCTTGGCATGGAAGAGACTTGATCCACCAATTACGCCCAAGAAGTGCGTTTTTGACATCATTTTTTACCGACTGCGAGCAAGAAGAGTCGATGGTCAAATTCTGCTGGACGGTATCAAACACATCTTATGTTGCGCGTACGGGAGAATTAGGATTAACATAAACCGCAACTGCTATTGTTTGGTCTATCACGTTTGAAAGGAGTTTACCGTAACAAAGTGTCGACATTACTGTACTTCCGAGCCTAGCTCGTTATAAGTGTCACTGACGGCGTTTAAATGCTGATCACGTGCTTGGAAAAGATGGTGCGGCAGTGTCGGTGGCGCACATTTTGCATTGCCGGCCATCATTCGGTCGATCTGCCGTAGCATCAACTCAGAAATACTGCGCTACTGTAGCCCTTACAAATTGCGTTGAGATTGTTGCAGGCATCATAACGAGATTTTGCTGCCTTGTCGAAGTTTACGCCTTGAACGAAGCTCAGAGCTTATGGTATCGAGAAGACTCATAACTGACATCACATTGACGCAGTAGCTGCGTTTCCACCAAAATCAATGGGACTAGCAAGGTCACTAGTGCGAGACGTATTCGTAGCTCATGCCATCGCAAAAGCATCCCAAGATGCTTGTGCTTCTTGGCGACAATTCTCGACAATAAGGCTACTCGACACCATATGGTTGCATTGAACATGCCGATTACGGCTTGACGACGAGTTCTTGGGAGAACTACTGCTCGCAAGGCGAACTAACGTGGTGAGGTCTCTCCTTCAATTCGCTCCAATTCACTGATAGCATTACCTCGAAACGAGGCGGTAAGAGAACTTCGAGTTTTCAAGTACCCTCGTGATGCGCCATTGTCACATACACTTGACCCGTGTAGTAACTTGTCTACTGACCTCCTTAAATGATGCAGCACACTAAACATCCGGTAGCGAGTGGTATATCAGCAGTGCTCCAAAGCATGACACCTTTTGATACAATGATGCCCTGTGTACAAACAATGCGCTTTACCATCTCATTCGTAAGTACGCGCTGACGCCTCTCATTCGAAAGTAGACTTAAATATAGCGAGCGCACTTTTCTGTGCCTTTTTCATGCGTCCGTAAAGTGATATCGATCCTTTTCTCCCACGTTGCATCACATCTGCCTCGTCGGTGAAACTGCCTCGCACCGGGCTCTCTGATAAACCAGGTGCACTCTTGGTGAATCCTACACCGCCATTGCGTTCGCTGTACGTTTGTTTGACGGACTGCACACGAACCATTGCAGACTGTGGCGAGTTCATACCCTTGCACCATTTGCGTACAATCTGTGCACGAATACAGGAGTGTTCCTTTTCATCAATCTTTCCGCGGAGAAACAAACCCGCTAGGTCCTCCAACTGATCTTCCATCTTCTCTAGATCCTCGCCGAAGCAGCGGTGCGTTTGCAGGACGTCTACTCGCTGGTAGCGCTTGCGATTTTCTTTGTCATCTCCAGTGCCTGTCGTGGTTGTCTTGCTGCCACCACTACTGCGTAGTGGCTTGCTAATATATGAGGACAGCCCCGTCATCAGATTGTGGCCGTTGGACTTGCCCGGCACGATACTCGACGCAGACAGAGTAGATAAACGCTCGGACTTCGAAGGCGATGGCGGTGCACTGGCCATTTTCCGCTGTTTGGCTTTCGCTTTTTCAAGTTGTTGGCGCATTTCAATTTTCTTGGCTTCAAATGCAGCAAATCGCTCCATCACTTCGTCCTTGTGGATTAAACGTAACTCCTCGACAATGTCAGGCTCCAGTTGATCCGTGATAATAAGACAAAAGTGAAGAAATTTGTCCATCTCCACTATGGTCTTTGTCATTTCACGTGCAAAGTACTCGTTGATTGCCAGCAACACCTCACCTGCGTCCTTAGCATCCAACAGGATATCGCGGTGAGTAAAAAAGATTGACATGCCTACCCCAAGTAGCACGCGTGATGCACACTGCTTCTCCTTTGAGCGCGCCAGCAGCATGTCGATCACCTTGAGTCCACAAAAAGAGGGGAGAGAAGTGAGAAAGCAAGTCACAAGCCACTTCGTGCAAAGAATTTCCATGTTCAGCCCAAGCTCGTTAAGGTGGGCATGCAACTCAGGGTCATTCTGACGCAACAACGTGTTCATGACCGCGCAGTCAGTATGCAGCCCAATCATTGAGTCAACGTGATAAGCTGGAAGCAGCACTTCGATCAATAAAGTGAGCCCTCGAAGTGCCTGGTCTTCATCCAAGTACTGCAACAGTACAACCAGAATCTCGTTCATTCCTTGGCAGTATCCCACGCGGCGGTTGCGAATAGCAAACGCCGTGAGAACTTGCCGCATCGGAACCATTTGATCGTTTCTCAAATTCCGTGTCCTCGTAATGTCGTTTTCGATCGATTTAGCAATTTCACGGTCTAACAGAGCTTCTTCATCTTCATTTTTTATCGCCACAAGGTTTTGAGGGAGATCTGGCGGAGCAGGAAGCTGGTTGATTAAAAACGGCCAGACCCACGATCGATGTGCATCAGGCACACCGCTCATACTGTGGCGAACAACAACCTTTGGAATCCCTGATGTTCGCAGGCATTCCCATAACGCATCTTCATCTTCTGGGTACGCATCGCCATCTTCGCTTTCTTTTGTTGATGACGCGTTGCTAAGAATTGAGTTTGACAGAGACAGGCTACGAGAAGAGGCACAGCTCAGCGTGTCGGCTCCTTTCATCGAGAAATTCCTCATCGATGATGTACGTGACCGCCGGCGATTGATCTTGATGATTCCTTGATACACTCTGGCCAACATTTCCTTTTCTGACGGGGTAGTTACAAGCTCAAGCCCTGCTTTTCCATCTTCTTCACCTCGAGTGTCTTCATCGCTGCTAGACAATAAATGCTCTACTTCGCGACTGCGTCTTCTGCTACTGCGGCCACATCGACTTTTCTCGCTGGAATCACTATAACTTACCCTGTTGCTATTCCTCCTCTTTACTTGATGTGTTGAGGCACCAAAGTCATCAAACATGTGCTTCCTCCATTGGATGAGCAGTTCAATACCATTAACTCTGCCTTTTCGTGTGTGACCCTGCTGTTCGAGAGGTCCTTGCTTCTCCATCACAATTTTATTGCTGCTCTTCTCCGTCTGAATCTTCTGCTGCAACGTCTTCCGCTGCTGTTCCTCCTGCGCTAGCTGTGTTTTATACTTATGACGCAGCGTAGCGAGTTCATTGTCGTCAATTTTATCGTGCATGAATTTGACAAGATCTAGAAACGATTCGGCCACTGAGTACTCATTCAGCGTTGTCAAACAAAACTCGTTAATAACCTCGAGCACAACGTTCACATCCTGGATCTCCACAAGCGCTGAGCTCAGATACAACAATACCGCCAAAGACGTCGAAAAAATAATCTTCGAGCCTAAATGATGACTGCAAGTATCGACGAACATGATGTCATAGAGGCGGCAGACAACGTTAAACGGCATGGATTCAGCAAAGAAGGAGAAAAACCACTTCGTGCACAGCAGTTGGATAGATACACCCAGGACTGCAAAGTGTTCACTAAGTGCCGCGTCGTGCTCATGTAACAACTCTTGCAACACAAGGCAATCCGTGTGAAAGTCCACGACTGACTCGTCGAAATACTTGGGCAGCAGAACTTCCAGCAGCATCCGAAAGCTCCAGAAAGCGTCTTCCTCCACTAAAAACATGCTGAGCATGAAGCACGATTCTACCATCCCGTGACAGTAGTAGAAAGCATCTTTTGACTTGGCGTAGGCCAGTAGAATGCGTCGAATTTTGCGTTCCTGAAAAGGATTTAAGTGGTGAAATCTCTCCATCGCGTCCTCTTGAGCTTGATCAAATGAGCTGCTTGTTTCTTCGTCCACCTTGTCCTGCAACTTCTCGTTCATGCTGTTGAGTAATTGACTGTTAATGGCGCTATCTTTTGTCTGCCGTTGGAGTTTCATGCTCTGCACGTGAAAGACGTTAAATAGTTAGAAAAGACGATAAAAGACGTTAAAACTACCAGACTTGCCTGCTCGTGTAGCAAAATGGGCCATACCCACTCGCGGTGCTCACATGGGATGCCGTGGGAGCGGATGGCGTCCCACATGACGCGGCTCTTGGCCAGTGAGTGGTGCTCGCGACCTGACTGGCCAATGTCCTGCATTAGTCGCCGCGCTTCCTCCCGCAGCTGGCTCCATGCGATCTCCATGAGCTGTGTGCTCCAGTGGCAAGATGTCAATAGGCTGCAAGCAAAAAAGGCTTCGACTCGCGCCTATTCCAGCTGGTACAGACGCTCTTTGCCTGGAAGAGCTACGACGACCTTAACGCGATGTGTCAGCAGTTAAGAAACCACTTTTTCAACAATCTGGCCAAACAGATAATCATTGATTTTATCCGTGATAATCCCTGGATAAAGTTAGCATCGAAAAAAGGTACTTTACGCTGCATAAACATTAGTAGGTCAGGTGGTAAAATGACAAAACTAGCTTTCATCCTCCAGTAGCAGCGCTTTCTAGCAAATGTTCTCATTCTCGCAATACCGTATGACCTCCAACACTACCCAAGTAGTGCAGGCATATCAGGCATCGGTGTCCGTTACGACTCAAACTGATGAAGTAAAAGAGAGCTGCAAGACTGTCTACCACATGCTCTCGGCTCACAAGCAGTATTGAACATTCTGCTCAGGTACTTGACACAGAAGTAACGGCGTACACCTTGGTAAAGTGTCAGAATTGAATGTTTGCACATATGGCAAAGTGTACGGAAGCTTTTCTTGCGCGTTGTGCAGAACGCCGTTCCGGAAGAAGGTTGCTGCTCCGGGTAGATTTTGGTAGAACACATTCTTCTGCTTCTACAATAACATGTTATGAACAGACCTCAAAGTGATGATGCGCAGTTGTATTCGAGAGATGAACACTACAATTTGCTGTCTACACGGCCAATACAACAAACAAACAGCAGTCGCAGCTGGACTGTACCTCTCACTCATCAACGACGACACTGACGCTCGCGACGGTTAAAACCTCCGCTACCAAACGCATTGCCACCAGCCGGTGCGGCATCTCCAAATCCAGGCTGGCCACCGGTGAATCCGTTGTTGCCAGTCCGGCCGAAGTTTGCTCTTGCACCCTGCCCACCAATTCCACCAAACGCGTTCCCACCTTGCGCGCCGAATCGCGTCTGCTGCCCGAAGCCGTCCGCACCATTTCCATTGAAGCCGCTCACACCATTTCCGTTGAAGCCGCTCACACCATTTCCGTCGAAGCCGTCCACACCATTTCCGATGAAGCCGCCCATGCCAGCACCAGATCCACCGAACATACCACCACCGAAACCAGGCATCTGATTGCCACCGCCGAAGCCGTCACCGATGGCGCCCGTGGAATTTCCACCAAAACCACCGGTGTTTGAAGGAAACCCGCCAGACGAACGTGAGGCGCCGAGACCAGTTGCACCGAGTCCAGTTCCAACTGCGTTGTTGTTATTTCTGAAGCCTGGTGTCGATGGGGCCCCGGCCATGCCTGCGTCACCAGACTGAGGAACGGCTGTGGCAGCTCCTGGCTGCTGTGCTCGAGATGGACCTGCATTGGCAACGTTCGTTGGTGCCGGCCTCGCCCTCGATCTCCGGGTTGCCGTCGGCGCAGGTGTTGCCACTGGGCGTCCACTTGCAGTCGTCGGAGCTGGCGTGACAGCTGCAGGTCCCAGTGCCACGTTGCTTCCTGCGGCAACGACATTGCTGGAAGCGACATTGGTGGTGGATTCAACGACGGCAGTGCTGGAGCCAGCTACCACTGTGGACGGGATACTGATGGGAACAGGAATGAAATGCGGCACTTCCACAGGCACGGGAATAGCGATTTTCTTGACTTTCTTGACGTGTTCCTCCAGGAAACCCATGTCAATGAGCACGATATTCCAGAATTAACTCGGCTTCATGCAGCACAATGGGGGTACCGCGTTGGCCAGGGAAGTCAGCCACTTTCCTATTGGGGAGCTGCGTCGCACAAGACAGGAGGAGTTGGAATATTGTTGCACTCCAGGTCAAAATTCCGGGAACTTGTACCATGTGCCGAAGACCATTGGACGGACCACTTCATGGCACTGCAGGGAGAAGTTGACAGTCACCCAGTGGTTTTATGTAACGTCTACGCTCCAGTTGAAAAGGCGGCCAGAGAGGCCTTCTACTCGGGGTGGGCCAGCATACAGTTTCCAGCGGCAGCACACCTGTATATTGGAGGTGACTTCAATAGTACGCTGCACCCGGAACATGACAGATCTTTTACTTCAGCCGCTCGCACATACGACTCGCCCGCACTTCGCAGGCTATTGGATAAATGGTGTTTGACAGACTCTACACAGCAGTGCATGCCGGAAGCCTCAGACGCAGCTGGTATCAAAGATTTTCACAAGAGATACCATACGTACTCGTATTCACTGCCAGGGCACAGTTGTGCAACCAGTCGCCTCGACAGGTGGTATGTGCGTGATACGGCAAGATTCTGGGCTACTGCCACGGAATTGGATACATATGGACTAAGTGGAGATCATAAGGGGGTTATCTTACATCTTCGCAACCCGACCAACCCGGTGCGCATCAAAGCGAGAACCCTAAGTCTTCCCAGTCCAGCCTTACGCGACGGAGCGAGTGGACAAATATGTACGGAGTGAGTTAGCTACTTTCGAGTTAGAGCTGGAAAGGGAAGATTCCACTGCAGAGAAAGTGGCCGATGCATGGGACAAACTGAAGCACAGAATAGCACTCGGCATTCTCCGGCACAAGAAAGCGGCCAAGAAGAGCCTGAAAAACACATATCGCAAAAAGCTGAAACGATTGTATCGGAGATATGATCAGCAAATGGATCGCGAAGATGTTGCTGTTCAGACTGGATAGGACGGACGCGGTCATCTGCAAGGCAAAGCCTCCACTGATCTGCTGAACGTGATCTCGGAGACAAAGAGAAACTGGCTAAGGTCAAGACAGCGCAGACTATTTAGGTCCCATACTTGGAGAAGAGGGCAGACTACGAAGGCAATGTTTCAGCGCATCTCCTGTCGGTTTGGGGACAACATTATCCCTACTCTTCGCCCAGCGAAAGGTCACCAAAACGGAGAGTCTTCGAAAAAGCGGAGATATTGGCTGACGCATGGAGCCCCATTCTGTAAGGCTCGGCAACCAGGGCTGGAAAGGCAACAGTGGTTGGATGGATGCAGCAGGACCCACCGATGATGTCGGTGAGCTGGAAACACAGTCACTCTTCGCTAAGGACAGTATCGCTGCTGCTTTCAAGGCATGTAAGCTAGGAAAGGCGTGTGGTCCAGATAGACTTGGTAACGATTTTTATATCCAATATTCTTCGGAACTCATACCTTTGACGCTCAAGCTCTTCCGACTTTGGTACAACGCCTACGTCTGTCCAAAGTCCTTTCTGGAAACTGACGGTTTCTGTCTCAAGAAGACGGGCGACGGCAGCAACCCGCTCAACTACAGGCCACTATCACTAATGAACACTGACTATAAGCTGTTCACACGAGTGATTGCGACGGCGTTCAGGAGGACTTTGAACAGCCGAGTACACCCGCACCAACACGGCTTCGTGCCTTCTCGTGACATCCATGCCGTACTCGACTACTACATGGCGGCTCAAGCCACGGTACCTCTTTTACCGAAACTGCGTGATGCGGTCGTGTTGTTGCTTGACTTTGCGAAGGCTTATGATACCCTCGACAGGGAATTTCTCAATGCAGTACTCAGCCGACACGGGTATCCGCCCCACCTCGTGGAGATTCAGATCTTGGGAGAATTCGGTGCTGCGTCCGGTCTGTTATTGAATGTCTGCAAAACTACAGCAATCGCGCTACATCCGGACGGTCTTTCCAAGGAGGTTAACTGGTTATGGCAGATAACGTTACAGCCTGCTTCGGCTTTCGTAAGGTACCTGGGATTGCAAGTGGGGAGCACAAATGGGGCAGAACACTCCTGGCACATTGCGCTGAATCAATTGAAGACTCGGGTTCGACTTGCCAGTCAGAAAACGCTAACGATCGGGCCCAAATTGCTGTTGACCGTGGTTGTCTGTGTGACCAATCGACCGCGTTTGTCTTTTCGCAAGGTGGTCAAACGGTAGACTGAAAAAATCACTTTGATATATCATTCCAGCGCTTTGACGTCGAGGTGGTAGCGTAGCGGTGGCTCAACAAGACATACTGTTGGAGTAGGTTTCAACTATTCCGCTATACATGTATACATTTAGGTAGAAATCAGTATACGTTGGAGTGGGACTTCGCATACTAGGTACGCTTTGCGAGGTCTCTAAGAGATAGAAATCAGAACGTCAATTACAGTGCTTTAGACTATACGATATCTGTATGCTTCTACCAGGACTACATCAGTTTTCGCCTCGCTGGCTCAGTCTACTGGCTCAAGACGTCGGGCTTCACGGGGGACACTCCGCAAAGGGCACGTGGAAACGGTGATCCAGCCTGGGGTGCATACAGGGCGCTGAGTTCGCGAAAAGTGCCGGGTACCACTCCGATCATTCCCGATGAGCCGCTGACGCACCGGGACTGGTCCGATCACGTTCTAGGCAAGTTCGCTTCGTGGGACCGGGATTCGCGCTCGGCGACCGGGCCGGCGACTTGAAGGCTGAGGTAGAAAGCAGGAACTAGGTGGGGGGTGACAACTGCTGTCGCCGTGCCCCTCACCCCGGGGTGTCGAGGTTGTTGCTCCCTTTGCGGTTTGCACGCTGCGCTGCCTCCTGTAGCGCACGCAGCGGGAAGAAAACCTCCCCCCTATTAACTGGGCTCCCTTTCGGAGGACTTCCCGCCCAGGGCAAGGAGGTCAGTGCGCCGGCTCTTTGGAGGTCTTCGTCGCTTGGCCGTTGTTGCTCGAAAGCGCGAATTGGGAAGTGTTTGCGAGGTCTCTAAGATATCTCCTCTTAATAACAAGTTGATAATTTGCGTGGGAAGCATTCCTTGTTATAGTAAGTCTAATAGGGTTATGAGCCCAAGTCACGCTGACTCGGATGAGAAGAGCAAGGGTTTTACGATTGGTTCGTCGGGAACTCCCGTCCGGTGGGATGGCGAGGACTGGACCTTTTATAAGTATGCTATGCTGAACGCCTTCGAAGAGAGTTTGTTAGATGACATCGCCAAGGGCCATGTGGTGGAGGATGAAGACTGGGATGAAGAGGAAAAAGGGAAGTTCAAGAAGAAACAAGCCAAGATCAAAATTTTGATCCAGTGTTCCCTGTCCATGAGGCTTGCCAAGCAAGTGACGTCCAAGTCGACGGGCACGGAAATGTGGAAGGAACTGGTATCGATATACGAGGGCAAAAATAATCCCGCCATGACGGCACAAAAGGTGTACCGCCTGCAGTGCGAGCTACACAAGACCAACTTACGCGAGCGGGACGACGTGCGGAGTCATCTCTACAAGCTATTTGACATCAAGAACAGACTGGAAGAATTGGATTCGCCGGTGAACGATCTACAAATGGTAGACAGGATGTTGTGAAGTTTGCCAACGATCCCGTGTTACAACGAACTCCGACGCAAAGTGTTGTTTAGCTCCAACATGGCTAAATACACACCGGATTTGGTTCGTGAGTTGATCCTTACTGCAGAGTTACGCAGTAAAGATTGGGATAACAATGCATTTGGGAACAGGCGAGGCAACGAGACGCAGCAAAAGTCAAGTGGTGCTCAGCGAAACCACAGCAAGAAGCAAGCTGCGAGTGATGGTTACCAAAAGAAATTTGAGAAGCCTAATCGTAGAGGGTGTTTTCTTTGTGGTGGAACCGATCACTACAAACGCTATTGTCCGGACTTGGAGGAGAAACCACGCGAAAGAAAGGCACAGGCCAAGTACACAGGCCAAGTACGCGCGATCGGAAAAAGAGTACACACAGCAGGAACAGAAAATGTGTCAAGTTACCCAGCTGAATGACGCTGTAAAGAAACGTGATGTGGAAATCGGTGAAGTTGTGAAACAAGTATCCCAGGATTTTGACTCATCGCGTTGGTATTTTGATACTGGAACTAATGCACACATCACGGCCTGCAAGACGTATTTCACTACATTGCAGAACATGGATGATTGCGATTGGAATCCTCAGATTTCGGGTTTTGCTAATGGAATTGGGGCCAAGGCGGAAGGTTTTGGAACAATCATGCTGGCGGTTATGATTGATGAACAAATGACATTTGTGCTTGTGGAGAACGTGTTGTACGTGCCAAGTGCAGGGTGCAACTTGTTTTCGCCAGGTCTGGCCTTGGATCAAGGATTCCAATTATCCTGGGAACCCAACACACGAATGTTCGGTATGACCAAGGATAATATGGAGGTCATTCGCACGACGCATGAACGTCACCTATGGATATTTACTGCTCGCAATGTCGAGTGCGCTATCTCAAAGAATACCAAGATAGCTACTAAAAAGCAAGTATATGCAAATTTTGCAGTTACAGACGGTGTCGAGGACATCAATGTGTGGCACGAACGACTAGGGCATACCTGCCCCGAGTACATTCGACTAATGGTTGACCGCGGTATGGCCAAGGGGATCATGCTCAAGCGTCGAGGAAAGGTGGACTGTGCAGACTGCCAATTTGGTAAACAGCGGCGCAAGACATTCAAGAAATCGCTCGACCGGCCAATTGAGCAAGTAAACGACATGGCGTTTGCAGATCTTCTAATACCAGGGGTGAACAATGGCTCAAAATTTTCTGCCGTTCTAGTCATCATGGACGGTTTTTCGCGCTGTGTGAAGTTTTGCCTACCCAAATCAAAAACGGAAGGCGAGGTGAACATGTATATGAAGCAATACATTGCATGGGCAGAGCGACAACGTGGAAGTCGAGTAAATGAGATTATTTCTCGCGACTACGATGTTGAACCAGTTAAGCAGGTGCTCACAGACAAAGGTCAAGAATTTTGCAATGGTATCATGGAAAATTGGTACATGCGAAAGGGAATTGTGCACACAAAGGTTGGACCTAGTGCATCCCAATTAAATCTTGTGGAGCGGACGTATCAGACGATGATGCATCAGTCTGGTTTGCCGAAATCGTTCTGGACGAATGCTTTCGAAACCGCCGTTTACGTAAAAAATCGCGTATATTGCAAGGGTGCGGGCCGTACTCCGTACGAAATAATGTTTCGGACCAAGCCAGACATACACCACATTCGCGCTTTTGGATCCCTGGCGTTTTGTCACGTGCCAAAGTCCAAGCAGAAAAAACTCATGGTGAACTGCCGCATGGGGTTTCTGATCGGTTATCGTGAAGATGTAGTCGGATGTAACATTTATTTTCCGACGGAGCACAAGACAGGTTTCGTGTCTGACGTGAAAATTAACGAAACCATCAAATACTGTCATCGCTATGACAGTGGGTACAAGCGAAAAGTTAACACTTGGCTTCAAACTTTTCACGAATTTATTCAAGGAGGTGACATTAAAGACTTTGCCGGTGGCGACGATGGCGACTGTTTCGATATTTCTTCTCACGCGGAATTTAATACTGGGTCAAGCAACTTAAGCAGCGATGTTGACATGGAATCGGTAGCGTCGGAACTTCCAGACTCTCCGGACATGTGGCTTGGATGACTACGCAGCCGGGTGCTACCAGCCGACCCTGTTGGAACTGTGCATCAAAATGTAATATCCAGTGAAGCAAGTGAAAATGGAATATTATGGGATGATATTCTTCGGAACAGCTCCCTGCCTGTTGTTGATGATGCGTTTGAGGAAACGCAGGAGGGCGAAAATGCAGAAAGTAGCTCTCAATCTGTTGCAAGATCACGTTCAAGTGAACAGGGCGATGAATGCAAAACTGGTGAAATTTCTGCTGATGGTATAAGTGGAGATTTGCATGACGCAATTTTAGATGATGAGTCTACTGATGATGAAATTGCCGCTGATAATGATTTTGCTGAATCGGTTGGGCATGTTACGGATATGTCCGCGATTATACTTACTGAAACATCGCTAAGCGAATTGGAAGATTACGATCATTTATTTGATCCAGGTGATCAGCTCGAAATTGAAAGCGACGACGACATTGGTGCATTGGTATCCGCGACGCAGAATGATTTAATAATTATGCCGGAGAAAATTATTGGTCACACGCACCCACGCGACATCGAGATTAAAAGGAGCCGTGACAGAAAACGCACCAAAGTGGACACGAAGCGAGCACGAGCAAATTTGGGGCTCCATGAGTTTGGCTACTTTGATGATTATGTGGTCGGCTCATCTTTTCAAGCACTACATGCCGACATACGAGGCAATGGTGGCATTAACGTAAGGAATGTTAAGATTCCGATGACTTACAGTGCAGCCATGGCATCGAAGTATGCAAAAAAGTGGAAAGAGGCAATGGATGTAGAAATGGCCGCGTTGAAAGACAAGGGCGTACTGGAAATGATCCCCAAATGTGAAATGCCAATTGGAAGTAAAGCAATAAAGACTATGTGGATCTTCGATCTCAAAACGGACCATTTGGACAATGTCGT
Source organism: Peronospora destructor (assembly GCA_011800735.1). Taxonomy (NCBI): domain Eukaryota; phylum Oomycota; class Peronosporomycetes; order Peronosporales; family Peronosporaceae; genus Peronospora; species Peronospora destructor. The sequence goes on along the minus strand of WBRY01000048.1, from coordinate 38,118 downwards.
CAGGTTTCGAGCGCGTATTGTTGCGCGGGGCGACAAACAACGTCCTGGAATTGATTACGGGGAGACATTTACTCCAGTGGATCGCATGGCCATATTCCGATTATTTGTTGCAGTGTGTGTGCAGTTAAAGCTTCCAATTTATCAGGGTGACATCAACACCGCGTATTTGAATGCAACGTTAGATATTAAACAATACCTAGAATCGCTGGAGGGCTACCCGTGCAAGATGGATAACGCGATTTACGTCATAAACAAAGCCCTTTATGGCTTAAAACAATCCAGGCGTGAATGGAATTCAGAAGTAAATGGCTGGTTTATTAGCTTTGGTTTCGAGCGGTGTCACACCGAGCCATGCTTATATTACTATAGGCGTGATGGCGAATTTGCGATTGTTTTACTCTACGTTGATGACATTCTGTGTGCTACAGAAAATGCTGACTTTAAGACGAACATGTTCCAGAAACTGGATAAGGACTATGGACTCAAAGATCAGGGCTTTCTCAACACTTATTTGGGCGTGGAAGTGGAGCAGAATGAGAATTCTATCAAGATTCACCAGACTAAATACTGCGGAGAAATTATAGAGCGATTTAATTTTGGCGACGCACACCCAAGTAGAATTCCGATGGAAACGACATTACGATTGACTGCTAATGACATGGATACTGCGCAGCGCAAGCAAACACCGGTGCATGGAAAATTATTTCCATATCGTGAATTGATTGGATCTTTAATGTATCTGGCTACGTGCACCAGGCCCGATTTGGCTTATGTTGTTGGGCAGCTTAGCAGATACGTACAAAAACCAACCCAACAGCACATCGGTGCGGCCAAGAGAGTATTGCGATACGTTATTGGCACTAAAAGCCTGGGAATAGTATACGCATATACTTCAGAAACTCAGCAAAGTGGCAAGCTGACTGTTGATGGATTTTGCGACTCGGATTGGGGTAATGACCCTGATACCAGAAAAAGCGTCACTGGATATGTATACTGTATCGCAGGAGGTGCCATATCGTGGGCCTCACGACGTCAAAGTATTGTAGCGCAATCAACTGCTGAGGCCGAGTATGTTGCAGCGTGTGAAGCATGCATGGAAGGACAAGGTCTACGCAACTTGTTGATTGAAGTATTTTCGTATCTGGCTATAAACTATCGACTCAGCATTGATAATCAAGCAGCGTTTGTCATGGCGACTAACCCAACATACAGTCGCCGTACTCGACACATTGAACTGCGTTGGCACTATGTTCGAGATCAGGTGGCAAAAAGGACAGTGGAACTGTGGAAAGTCAAGACCGAGATTAATCCATCAGATTTGATGACGAAGCCTCTCGCCAGTGGTCGATTGGAGAAGTTAAGTGGCATAATCGGCATGACGAAGAACCATGTTCCGAAGGGACTGTCTTCGGAGGAGGGCGTGTTGGAGTAGGTTTCAACTATTCCGCTATACATGTATACATTTAGGTAGAAATCAGTATACGTTGGAGTGGGACTTCGCATACTAGGTACGCTTTGCGAGGTCTCCCCTTAGTCTAAGATATCTCCTCTTAATAACAAGTTGATAATTTGCGTGGGACGCATTCCTTGTTATAGTAAGTCTAATACCAAGTACTGCTCAGGTGGCGGAGCCACGGGCAAGTGCGGCAGTCTCCATCTGATCTCAAGCGCGCTTGACGTTTTGGAATACGGCGGGCAACTGCCTTGAGTCGTTTTACCCGTTCACATAGCTCCCTCATAAGACTTGTTAATCAGAGCTTCAGCACAACCAAAATTATAATCAAGATAGCGCACCTCGCGCTTTAACTTTTCGACTGACAACTCCGGTTGAACAAGCTTCCAACAAAGCTCTTATACAACCCTGTCGGCGTCTCAGCCTCCTTACGCGCTGCTCGAAGAGCATGGCAATCTTTACTACCAAAAGAGTGGATCCTGAATCGACGTAGTCGCAAAGATTATAGCTGGTATCTGGTGAAGTGGCGTAATTACCCCAGGGTCGCTTGCAGTACCGGCAATCGATGCGTCGCTCCTCAAACGCTTCCCACCAATAGGTTGGAGAGTGTGAGTGAGAAGGTGAGGTATATTTAGGTACGCAAAAATATCCTGTCGACCGGCAACTTAGGTACCGTGGCGACTTCTACTTTATATACAAGGTAATATTAGTCCTCGAGGCTTCGTCATCAAATCTGATGGATTAATCTCGGTCTTGACTTTCCACAGTTCCACTGTCCTTTTTGCCACCTGATCTCGAACATAGTGCCAACGCAGTTCAATGTGTCGAGTACGGCGACTGTATGTTGGGTTAGTCGCCATGACAAACGCTGCTTGATTATCAATGCTGAGTCGATAGTTTATAGCCAGATACGAAAATACTTCAATCAACAAGTTGCGTAGACCTTGTCCTTCCATGCATGCTTCACACGCTGCAACATACTCGGCCTCAGCAGTTGATTGCGCTACAATACTTTGACGTCGTGAGGCCCACGATATGGCACCTCCTGCGATACAGTATACATATCCAGTGACGCTTTTTCTGGTATCAGGGTCATTACCCCAATCCGAGTCGCAAAATCCATCAACAGTCAGCTTGCCACTTTGCTGAGTTTCTGAAGTATATGCGTATACTATTCCCAGGCTTTTAGTGCCAATAACGTATCGCAATACTCTCTTGGCCGCACCGATGTGCTGTTGGGTTGGTTTTTGTACGTATCTGCTAAGCTGCCCAACAACATAAGCCAAATCGGGCCTGGTGCACGTAGCCAGATACATTAAAGATCCAATCAATTCACGATATGGAAATAATTTTCCATGCACCGGTGTTTGCTTGCGCTGCGCAGTATCCATGTCATTAGCAGTCAATCGTAATGTCGTTTCCATCGGAATTCTACTTGGGTGTGCGTCGCCAAAATTAAATCGCTCTATAATTTCTCCGCAGTATTTAGTCTGGTGAATCTTGATAGAATTCTCATTCTGCTCCACTTCCACGCCCAAATAAGTGTTGAGAAAGCCCTGATCTTTGAGTCCATAGTCCTTATCCAGTTTCTGGAACATGTTCGTCTTAAAGTCAGCATTTTCTGTAGCACACAGAATGTCATCAACGTAGAGTAAAACAATCGCAAATTCGCCATCACGCCTATAGTAATATAAGCATGGCTCGGTGTGACACCGCTCGAAACCAAAGCTAATAAACCAGCCATTTACTTCTGAATTCCATTCACGCCTGGATTGTTTTAAGCCATAAAGGGCTTTGTTTATGACGTAAATCGCGTTATCCATCTTGCACGGGTAGCCCTCCAGCGATTCTAGGTATTGTTTAATATCTAACGTTGCATTCAAATACGCGGTGTTGATGTCACCCTGATAAATTGGAAGCTTTAACTGCACACACACTGCAACAAATAATCGGAATATGGCCATGCGATCCACTGGAGTAAATGTCTCCCCGTAATCAATTCCAGGACGTTGTTTGTCGCCCCGCGCAACAATACGCGCTCGAAACCTGACGACATTGTCCAAATGGTCCGTTTTGAGATCGAAGATCCACATAGTCTTTATTGCTTTACTTCCAATTGGCATTTCACATTTGGGGATCATTTCCAGTACGCCCTTGTCTTTCAACGCGGCCATTTCTACATCCATTGCCTCTTTCCACTTTTTTGCATACTTCGATGCCATGGCTGCACTGTAAGTCATCGGAATCTTAACATTCCTTACGTTAATGCCACCATTGCCTCGTATGTCGGCATGTAGTGCTTGAAAAGATGAGCCGACCACATAATCATCAAAGTAGCCAAACTCATGGAGCCCCAAATTTGCTCGTGCTCGCTTCGTGTCCACTTTGGTGCGTTTTCTGTCACGGCTCCTTTTAATCTCGATGTCGCGTGGGTGCGTGTGACCAATAATTTTCTCCGGCATAATTATTAAATCATTCTGCGTCGCGGATACCAATGCACCAATGTCGTCGTCGCTTTCAATTTCGAGCTGATCACCTGGATCAAATAAATGATCGTAATCTTCCAATTCGCTTAGCGATGTTTCAGTAAGTATAATCGCGGACATATCCGTAACATGCCCAACCGATTCAGCAAAATCATTATCAGCGGCAATTTCATCATCAGTAGACTCATCATCTAAAATTGCGTCATGCAAATCTCCACTTATACCATCAGCAGAAATTTCACCAGTTTTGCATTCATCGCCCTGTTCACTTGAACGTGATCTTGCAACAGATTGAGAGCTACTTTCTGCATTTTCGCCCTCCTGCGTTTCCTCAAACGCATCATCAACAACAGGCAGGGAGCTGTTCCGAAGAATATCATCCCATAATATTCCATTTTCACTTGCTTCACTGGATATTACATTTTGATGCACAGTTCCAACAGGGTCGGCTGGTAGCACCCGGCTGCGTAGTCATCCAAGCCACATGTCCGGAGAGTCTGGAAGTTCCGACGCTACCGATTCCATGTCAACATCGCTGCTTAAGTTGCTTGACCCAGTATTAAATTCCGCGTGAGAAGAAATATCGAAACAGTCGCCATCGTCGCCACCGGCAAAGTCTTTAATGTCACCTCCTTGAATAAATTCGTGAAAAGTTTGAAGCCAAGTGTTAACTTTTCGCTTGTACCCACTGTCATAGCGATGACAGTATTTGATGGTTTCGTTAATTTTCACGTCAGACACGAAACCTGTCTTGTGCTCCGTCGGAAAATAAATGTTACATCCGACTACATCTTCACGATAACCGATCAGAAACCCCATGCGGCAGTTCACCATGAGTTTTTTCTGCTTGGACTTTGGCACGTGACAAAACGCCAGGGATCCAAAAGCGCGAATGTGGTGTATGTCTGGCTTGGTCCGAAACATTATTTCGTACGGAGTACGGCCCGCACCCTTGCAATATACGCGATTTTTTACGTAAACGGCGGTTTCGAAAGCATTCGTCCAGAACGATTTCGGCAAACCAGACTGATGCATCATCGTCTGATACGTCCGCTCCACAAGATTTAATTGGGATGCACTAGGTCCAACCTTTGTGTGCACAATTCCCTTTCGCATGTACCAATTTTCCATGATACCATTGCAAAATTCTTGACCTTTGTCTGTGAGCACCTGCTTAACTGGTTCAACATCGTAGTCGCGAGAAATAATCTCATTTACTCGACTTCCACGTTGTCGCTCTGCCCATGCAATGTATTGCTTCATATACATGTTCACCTCGCCTTCCGTTTTTGATTTGGGTAGGCAAAACTTCACACAGCGCGAAAAACCGTCCATGATGACTAGAACGGCAGAAAATTTTGAGCCATTGTTCACCCCTGGTATTAGAAGATCTGCAAACGCCATGTCGTTTACTTGCTCAATTGGCCGGTCGAGCGATTTCTTGAATGTCTTGCGCCGCTGTTTACCAAATTGGCAGTCTGCACAGTCCACCTTTCCTCGACGCTTGAGCATGATCCCCTTGGCCATACCGCGGTCAACCATTAGTCGAATGTACTCGGGGCAGGTATGCCCTAGTCGTTCGTGCCACACATTGATGTCCTCGACACCGTCTGTAACTGCAAAATTTGCATATACTTGCTTTTTAGTAGCTATCTTGGTATTCTTTGAGATAGCGCACTCGACATTGCGAGCAGTAAATATCCATAGGTGACGTTCATGCGTCGTGCGAATGACCTCCATATTATCCTTGGTCATACCGAACATTCGTGTGTTGGGTTCCCAGGATAATTGGAATCCTTGATCCAAGGCCAGACCTGGCGAAAACAAGTTGCACCCTGCACTTGGCACGTACAACACGTTCTCCACAAGCACAAATGTCATTTGTTCATCAATCATAACCGCCAGCATGATTGTTCCAAAACCTTCCGCCTTGGCCCCAATTCCATTAGCAAAACCCGAAATCTGAGGATTCCAATCGCAATCATCCATGTTCTGCAATGTAGTGAAATACGTCTTGCAGGCCGTGATGTGTGCATTAGTTCCAGTATCAAAATACCAACGCGATGAGTCAAAATCCTGGGATACTTGTTTCACAACTTCACCGATTTCCACATCACGTTTCTTTACAGCGTCATTCAGCTGGGTAACTTGACACATTTTCTGTTCCTGCTGTGTGTACTCTTTTTCCGATCGCGCGTACTTGGCCTGTGTACTTGGCCTGTGCCTTTCTTTCGCGTGGTTTCTCCTCCAAGTCCGGACAATAGCGTTTGTAGTGATCGGTTCCACCACAAAGAAAACACCCTCTACGATTAGGCTTCTCAAATTTCTTTTGGTAACCATCACTCGCAGCTTGCTTCTTGCTGTGGTTTCGCTGAGCACCACTTGACTTTTGCTGCGTCTCGTTGCCTCGCCTGTTCCCAAATGCATTGTTATCCCAATCTTTACTGCGTAACTCTGCAGTAAGGATCAACTCACGAACCAAATCCGGTGTGTATTTAGCCATGTTGGAGCTAAACAACACTTTGCGTCGGAGTTCGTTGTAACACGGGATCGTTGGCAAACTTCACAACATCCTGTCTACCATTTGTAGATCGTTCACCGGCGAATCCAATTCTTCCAGTCTGTTCTTGATGTCAAATAGCTTGTAGAGATGACTCCGCACGTCGTCCCGCTCGCGTAAGTTGGTCTTGTGTAGCTCGCACTGCAGGCGGTACACCTTTTGTGCCGTCATGGCGGGATTATTTTTGCCCTCGTATATCGATACCAGTTCCTTCCACATTTCCGTGCCCGTCGACTTGGACGTCACTTGCTTGGCAAGCCTCATGGACAGGGAACACTGGATCAAAATTTTGATCTTGGCTTGTTTCTTCTTGAACTTCCCTTTTTCCTCTTCATCCCAGTCTTCATCCTCCACCACATGGCCCTTGGCGATGTCATCTAACAAACTCTCTTCGAAGGCGTTCAGCATAGCATACTTATAAAAGGTCCAGTCCTCGCCATCCCACCGGACGGGAGTTCCCGACGAACCAATCGTAAAACCCTTGCTCTTCTCATCCGAGTCAGCGTGACTTGGGCTCATAACCCTATTAGACTTACTATAACAAGGAATGCTTCCCACGCAAATTATCAACTTGTTATTAAGAGGAGATATCTTAGAGACCTCGCAAACACTTCCCAATTCGCGCTTTCGAGCAACAACGGCCAAGCGACGAAGACCTCCAAAGAGCCGGCGCACTGACCTCCTTGCCCTGGGCGGGAAGTCCTCCGAAAGGGAGCCCAGTTAATAGGGGGGAGGTTTTCTTCCCGCTGCGTGCGCTACGGGAGGCAGCGCAGCGTGCAAACCGCAAAGGGAGCAACAACCTCGACACCCCGGGGTGAGGGGCACGGCGACAGCAGTTGTCACCCCCCACCTAGTTCCTGCTTTCTACCTCAGCCTTCAAGTCGCCGGCCCGGTCGCCGAGCGCGAATCCCGGTCCCACGAAGCGAACTTGCCTAGAACGTGATCGGACCAGTCCCGGTGCGTCAGCGGCTCATCGGGAATGATCGGAGTGGTACCCGGCACTTTTCGCGAACTCAGCGCCCTGTATGCACCCCAGGCTGGATCACCGTTTCCACGTGCCCTTTGCGGAGTGTCCCCCGTGAAGCCCGACGTCTTGAGCCAGTAGACTGAGCCAGCGAGGCGAAAACTGATGTAGTCCTGGTAGAAGCATACAGATATCGTATAGTCTAAAGCACTGTAATTGACGTTCTGATTTCTATCTCTTAGAGACCTCGCAAAGCGTACCTAGTATGCGAAGTCCCACTCCAACGTATACTGATTTCTACCTAAATGTATACATGTATAGCGGAATAGTTGAAACCTACTCCAACACTTGGCGCGAGCGCCTCCCATTTTGCAAAAGCCGGATCCAGATCCGGCTTAAGCAAGTAAACGTAAACACAGGATGTATACGCATTGTATGAAGACGGCTTAGCGTTACGCTTGGCTTTTCTTGTCCGACCGTAAAAGGTCCGATAAAGCGCAAACGCAACTTTGTTTTGAAGATGGCAGATTCTGCATGTGTAGGTAGGTTTTCGGCGTTTAGTAATACTTGGTCTCCGAACTTATACTCTTCGCCTTTATCATCCGCCTGTGCTTTAGGTTTTTCTTGGCCATGACCCATTGCGTCACGCATATGTTGTCAAAATTACGGACGCGTTGAGAGAAATGCTTCCACCTATTCCGGACAGCGCTAGGGCTGACATCAGCAAGCCAATTGTCCATCTCTCCACCACAAAGCCCAAAGTCATGGAGTAATGCGTCAACGTGACGCGCAGATGGATTCGCATAAGACGGAGTGAAGATTATAAAGACGTGCACGGCTCTAGTTCGACAACATGCGACTCACCTGCCGTTGAGCCCAGAAAGATTGCACCAACCTTGCCAACAATGAATATTGGGTAAAAAATTTGATTTCGCAAGACCAGTATGGCATGGCAAAATACCCAGCATACGAAGAAGAACCAATACCTCTTCTCCACGATCTCATAGTTGATCTCGTTGGGCTTCAACATACGACTAATAAATGTCACTGACCAATATGCGCCGTCGGATTCTTGGAGCAAAGCTGCTGAGATCACCCACTTGCTGGCGTAGACTACAATCACTGGAGGTCAATCGTGGTCAAATGTTCGAAAGTTGGAGCTGCAGCGATCGTGGCCTTCAGCATTGGGAACGCGATGGCTGCTTTCTCCCAGCGATTCTGCTTTCCTGATCGCGATCGTCTTCACTTTTCGGTTGCGATCGTGATTAGCCCCAATTTTCGAATTGCAATCGCGCTCGTTGCCACTTTTTGAGACGTGATCGCTATCATAGGTGCAACTGATCTCATGAAAGTCGGCTTTCCTCAGCTCATGTAGTATCGCAGCGTAAATAGCAAGTTTTCAATAAACTGGCTACAGCAACTATTCCCAGGAAAGATTGCATCGATCGCAATGTACGAGGATATACGGGAAAAGGAATATTTACGAGCGATCCTAGATCTTTCGGATGAGCTTACAATCCAGCAATTGATACTTGATGACTTAAATAATTCACCTTACGACGTTTTGTCAAGCTGATCGGTAGATTTCACTTGTTGTGCACATCCAGCAATCTCTCAAGAAAACATTTTGTGATCAAATAGTGCGACAAAAATTGCAGATTGCACCTTGTCCGACTATCGGAACTGTATATCTGTATCATGTGTGAATGAGAGCTTGGCCAACAATGGCATAACCGGAGCCTTTCAAGTAGTAAGTAATATAAAATAATGTCCTATCAGCGCGAAGATACAAATGCATAGTAACGAAATGAACCGCACATATGCGTTGCCCAAGCCATACAAATGTGCGTTGAAAGTCTTCTCAGTGGCTATTTGAAAAGCTGGAGGTGTATTTTATACTTCATTCTCCAGCACCAAGTGCTTCGCAGACGGGAGTAAACAGTCCGTGTACAGGGTGATTTTTTGACCGAGGGCGGCATTAACTAATTGACTTTTCCTACTGGTGATTCTTAGCCCGGCGCTCACGCACAGCAGCAGCCAGGTTGCGCAGCACTTCGATGGTGATCTCCCACCCCATGCAAGCGTCCGTCACACTCTTGCCGTACACGAGAGGCTTGCCCGGCGTCAAAGGCTGATTCCCCTCTTCAATGTTAGACTCGAGCATCACCCCGACAATGCGGTCGTCACCGGCGCGCAGTTGGTCGGCAATGTTGGCTGCCACCGTGACCTGATTCTTGTGCTTCTTCTGCGAATTGCCGTGTGAGCAGTCTACCATGATATTATCTACCAGGTTTGTTTTGAGCATGCGAGCAGACGCATCATCAACGTGCTCCTTCTCGAAGTTGGGGCCCGATTTACCGCCACGGAGGATCAAGTGGCACATGTCGTTGCCTGAGGTATTGACGATAGCTGCTAGACCCTGCGAGCTCACGCTGAGAAAGCAATGCGCGTGCTTAGCCGCCACGACGGCATCTACAGCCAGTTGCAGATCGCCGCCCGTGCCGTTCTTGAAGCCGATGGGCATGGAAAGACCCGAGCAGAGCTCACGGTGCAGCTGGCACTCGGTGGTGCGGGCACCAATGGCACCCCAGCTGACCAGGTCCGAGATGAACTGCGGTGACACGGTGTCCAGAAATTCGCAGCCAGCCTATAACGAATCGTCCGAAATAACCTCAGTATTAAACGTTGGTAGCTGACGCTGCAAGTAAACAGACCAACCTACCGGTAGCCCGAGCTCGTTGATAGCAGCCAGCAGCTCACGCGCCACATGCAGCCCCTTGTTGATATTAAACGATCCGTCCAGGTCCGGGTCATTGATCAGACCCTTCCAGCCGATAGTCGTGCGGGGCTTCTCAAAGTACACGCGCATGATGATGAGCAAGTCCTTGCTCAGCTCCTTCTTGAGTTCCAGCAGACGCTTGGCTGCAGTTGACAATACGACACATCAGTCCGTCAGCACTTGTTTATCGACCTCTCCGAACTTCGTTCAAGCTCAGCGCACCGTAGTCCATAGCAGCATCCGTGTCGTGGATGGAGCAGGGCCCCACCACAACCACAAGACGACCGTCCAGACGACGCAGAATGTTGGCCAGACCCTGACGGCCTCGTATAATCTATATACAATACCATTTATTTAGCCATTCAATTGATCACTAGGTCAGTACATTGCGACAGTACTAACTGATTGAGTAACTAGCGCTCTCTTACCGTCTGCACGATTTTCGGAGTGAGTGGGATCTCTTCGAGCAAAATGGCCGGTGGAATGAGCGGCCGGATACCGGAGATACGCACGTCCACAATAGCCTTCTTATCCGTAATCTTTACGTCTTCGCTGGCTGTGCCGCTGGGGATGCGCAGGCGGAGCTTCTGCTCCATCACCGTGGATTCGTGCGACTGCTGCTTCTTGCTCGGCCCGCTCTTAGCCGTTTCCTGCTGCGGCAGCTGGCGACCCAGCATGAAGCCTACGAGGCCCACGCTACCTGTAGTTATGATTGTCATGGTGGCGGCCAGCAGGCCCAGCCCCAGCGTCAGCGAAGTTGACAGATTGTCCCCCTGTCCAGCCATGATCAGAGCTACTCGAATAGTTTTGAGTATCTAAACATCAAGTAAAACGATCTTGAGATATTTCCTCTCCATTGGATATTTGGATATTTTAGGCAGAGTAAAGTATTTTTTTCAGCCTAACATCCGGATGTTTCAAAAGTGTAAAGGAAACTTTTCTCGTTGTTATTAAGTGATCACTTGGTCGTCCTCATGGCATTGGACGACTCACTGACACGTACGCCTCCCTGTTCAGGACCATTATTCTCCATATACATACGACCAGTACTCACAAATCCAATGACGTTAAGCAAATCCGCCTGCTCGGCAATGGACTTGTCCAGCTCCTTGAATGCAGACAAATCCGACACTCGAGGAGCGCTGCTCGTATCGCTGCTCATCAGACATGAGTTGCGCTTTGTCACGTCCAAGGCCTCCTGAGCTCGCTGTGAAATCTCCAGTAACCTGCTGGCCATGTCGTTATCGCGGAATTCTTGAGATCCACGTCGGTCTAGTGACGTGTACTTGTAGCTGCTGATACTGTTGCAGCTCTCCCTCATTAGCTCTTGCGGATCGTACTCGTCCGTGTCCAATGGGACGCCGTACTCATCATTATCAAAGCCGTCGTAAAACTCCATGGGGTCTGTTTCCGATCGAGAACGCCGCTTTTCACGCTCCGTTCGGATGGACAGCGGACTAATAGGCACTTCACCAGCAGACATGTGAATCGCTGTCCCAACGAAGAGAGGTGTACGACCGGAGCGTTTGTCGTTGTGGGCGGCAACCACTGTGCTCGGGCTGGCCACTACCTTCTGCAACGAGCTAGTACTTGTAATGCTGCTCTGGTTAGACGCTTTACCAGCCTTCGAGGGACGGCGATCTCCCTCTTCTGCTGAAGCTGGGCTTATGTTGTTATTGAGGAAGAGGAACGACGGGTTCGCTCGTAGACTCTCTCCCTCGGACTGATTATTCATGTCGCGACGAGCATTAGTTACGCATTTCCTACAAAACATCACCATTTCCGGACGACTACAAGTTGGCGCCGGTACGTCGAAGCTTTCGCTATTAAACGCTTTCGCTCGACTGATTACTTCGCAATCCTTGCACATATTCTCGCCGCAGGCGCTACATTGAAAGCGAGTCCGTATAAGAGAAAACTTCTTGTTGCATACGTGGCACTGTTTACGCTCACTGTTAACATAAAATCACAACTTATCAGCATCATTTTGAGCAATGTCAAACCGCAGCAAATGTTCGCGTACCCGGCGATCATCCGCTGAAACTTATTGCCTTCCACTTGCTGTGCCATGTACTTGGCTTCCTCAACCTTCTTTAGGTTAGAGACGACAGACGTAAAAGTCTCGTTGACAAAATTCACCGGTTTGCCAGGCAAGTGTCCATTTGATCCCATCGATCCCTGCCACAAGACAGAAGTGAAGCGAGACTCTGCGTTCTCCTTAAATAATAGCACGGCCGAGATTTCGATACGATTGAGGCCAAGCGCATTTTCCAGCGACGCGCACTCCGTCAAGTTGACGGAATGGATGACTAAGAACCCGACCTTTGTATTGTTGCTATCCACCGTTGTACCCATACTTCGGAGATAGCAAAAATCTCGGCTCTTGGAGAAGAGACTCGGTGAGCGAATCGTCATCCAGTTGAGACCAAGATAATGGTGCGGCTGCTCCTCCGTCTTCGTCTCCAGTACATTCAGCACAACAGCATCCAAGGCGTCCTCAATGAGAAACGTCGAATTGCTGCGAAAGTCCGTTGTATTGTCCGAGTAGAGCGCGTCAAGACAGTGCTCGATTGGCATCTGCACTTTACCCATACAGCGAAACTCGAGCTGTCGCTGACCGTTGCGCTCGCGAGTCTCGCGTCGTCTGCTGTATGTACGGATTCCGGTCGCTCGGAAGTGCCGCTGCGAATTAGAGAGCTTCCACCCGTTGATGCCGTCCTCGTAGCTCATAGTCCACTTGGCCTTCTGTATAGCCTCGGAGGTTAATCGGTCGGCCTGTTCCTTGAGTAGCGCATGCTGGTTGGCTGAACACGTGACGGTCGGGAAGTACGCGGCGGGTAAAGGGAAGCGTGTACGGTGGGTACACGATACTCGCTCGAGCATCGACGGCCGTGCGTGATGATCATGCCGATTGTCCATGCTGCGTCGATAGCGTCTGCAAATAGAGACGTGCTCGACCTATTAGAGCGATATAGAATACTGCAAGTGGCTGGAGCCACCAACTCTCGTTCGGTCGCGCAGGTGTGGCTGAACTTTGCTCACTTGTTCTTGTTGATACTCCTTACATAAACAGGGGAAGTGGGTAGGGATATTTTTCGTCAGATTATGATGTATTAGCATCTTTTCTACTTGTATTAACTTACAACAGCCCGGCTGCTTAAATCAATCATAAAGGTTACAAAAAAGTGAACTTGCTTTTTGTTACCATTTCTACGCTGAAACAAACGCTCCTACAGTCATGCGATGGTAACTGACTTGAAAAGACGTCTGCTATCCATTGCATCTCAGTGCCATGTCTCGATAACGAAAAATAATCTTTTCAAAAACTCATGTACTGCTGCTACTAATGACGAAATTTGCAGTCACCACCTTTACGCCATCAGAACCTCAAGCTGCCAGAGCGACAACCCCAAGCTGCGAGACCGACATTTTTAAGAAAGTAGACTGTTTATTGGAGTTGCCACAAAAGAACAGAATCGCGCAGCTGTGTCTCTTATGACACTGCCTAAATATCATATCCTGACACATGGTCCGTTTGAAGCACGCAGATCTTCATAAGAAAGGACCGTGTCCTCGGGGCCGAGTGACATCACTAGAGCACTCGGACAAGAAAGAACCGAGCTTGACAGCTTGTCCATTTCGAAAAGCAATGAGAACAGAACAAGATCCACGTGGTTTTCTCTATAGTTCGGTCCTTCCATGCGACGATGGCACAGTGCTGCCTTTCGCCTTTCCTTCGCTGGTCGCCCACAGATCAGCAAGTCGGAGGGTAGCTTGTGCGATTTTACTTAAAAATATATTTATACGAAGTAAGATATAGGGAACCGTATCCCGCCAAAATGTGATTGGTCAGAATGCCAATTTGGATTATCTTATTCATACAACAGTAACGTTTTATGTTAATACATAACAAGAAAATAATCATTTTACTGTATGATTCCGCCCTAAACATTCTTAAACGTCCATTGACACCTCCTTTTCGCTCTTGCTTGTTTCAAGGGAAGCATAGACAAGCTGCCACTCTTAATGCAGCACTAAACATTTCAATGCCTGTATTAGTGTAATCTTCTTCAGACAAGCTAATGGCACTAGTAGTTCGAAGTATCATGGTCCACCTGGCTGAGTACCTTCTAGCTTTGCGTGTCGATGAATAAAACTGTAACTCAGCAGTCGAATCCTTGATTTGAGATTTTCACGTTTTTAATCAGATGTGAGATCTATAAATTTGGCAAATCCAAAATTTCGTGGCGGCAAACGATCTCGCGACTGATGCAGCGACGACGTAGCCTGAAAAAAGACCAATAAAACTGAACTACTCGTTGTAGCCGCTACAGAGGCGTGAACTTTCGCCTCCGTGTGTCCTTGGCTTCCAACGATTTGTGTCGTTTCGGACCAGTCGAGAAATTACGTAGCCCCATATCCATCGGCTCAGAACGGAATTAAGTCAAGCCAGGTCTTGCATCAACGATGATCGTCAGTCGTCGACAAAAAAGAGAGGCGGAAACATATTTTGATATGTTAGTGGCGACCGACTTAGGCGAAGGACGAGCCACGCATCTCCCAAGCGCCATTGCGTCCAACAGACAAGACACCCGACAACGGACGGCAATCGATGCTTGTTGAGGCACTAAATGTGGTACACGACCGAATAAGTCACGTGCGCGCAAGACGGCTACCAACGAGGATTGCGGTCTTTACTGGCCACTAACTTCAGTTACCTGGCATTGAATGAGATTGACTGTTCAAAGCGAGTTTACGCTTGCATAATTACAATTGTTTTAAATGATTGATTAACTTTATTTATTTAAACCGTTTTTATTGCGTAAAACCGCATTACAACAATAATGCCGCAAAAGCCGCTCGAGGACGACGAAGTGGACGTTGAGCCGGACCAGTTCTTGGCTGACTTGCCGCCTTCCGGTCACTCCGAGCGATCGGGTGTCTGTACGTCCAGCTCCATATTGCAGCCTACGCCATCAGCGTCCTTGTCTGTCCCGTCCGAACCTCAGGAGCGCCGAGCCCAAGTGGGGGCCAGTCCATACGTGGCTCCGTTCACGCCCAGCGGGTCTCCGCCCCGGCCCAAAACACCATCCACTGCAGGAGGGCGCTCTAACAACAGCAATCGATTCACCAAGCCGCAACTTGTGCCTATAAACACAGCCGTTGCCACCTTTGGACCAGGCCCCGCGCTGCCTCGAGACGACGTGGTGAAGCACCTGCCGCCCAAATTACTGGAGACACTGGTGGACGTCGTGAGGACGCTCGACCAGCTCACGGACAGCGTGGCGGACTTTCGACCGGACCAGCTGGGCTTTCTCAGTGACAATGTTACGCGATATGTGGAGCTGCTGCAACAGATGGACAAGGCAGCGGCTGAGTACCACGCAGACATCCCGCTGCAAGTGCTGCAGTACGTGTAACTGGAAGCATTTTGGTGTAAAGTTATTAGCTGGCTCCGGTGTTTTTTCACAAGCTGTTACTGTTGTTGTTACTGTGTAGGATGATGGATGCTGAAGAAAACTCGAACCCCGAGTTGTTTACCAAGATGCAGCTTGAGAAGTGTCACGAGGAAAGCCAACATGCGGCCGTGAAAGCAGAAACACTGGAGATGCTGAGAGGAGCTCTACAGACTGGACTAGAGAAGCTGAAGTGACGAGAAGGTTGAAAGTAAGATGAAGTCGGCTGAGTTTTCAAGAGAACTCCGAGGTGACAATGTATGGCCGATGATCCTGGCACCAGCGGCTCACGCATGTCCACCAACTGTTTACAGGCGCAGGTGTTTGCTTGGGCAGCTCTAAACATGACAATGACGAAGAAGATTTCGAAAGAAAGTGTTGAAGAAAAGTAGCTATGTCGAAGTAAACACTAATAACTCTCATGCGTTTTTTAGAACTTGGTTAAACATCTTCTTTTTATTGACGTTAATACGATCCAATTAAATCCGTTAAAATAGCGAAACACATTGCAGAAAATAAAAAATATCTTGAAATAAAAAACACACCACAAATGTAACGGGCTGTATGCTCAAATTCACACTTAACGGGGAGTTCATAAGTACGTGTATACTTAGACCCTTATGTATGATACACACAGGGTATTCACATTGAAAGAAACGACGCCCAGCAGGCATTACTTTGACAATGTATTCGTTCATAGTAGGGCCAAGGACGGGTTGAGCAAATTTGAATGTAGGCGTTTTATACATATTAGCAATTTGAGTCCCAAGCGCCATTTGGACGCTGTGCTGAAGACTTTAGTTGACACCTAATTGTATGCTAACTTGCAAAAGTACGTCATACGGTGCAGGCTTAACGCGCTGACACTGTTTGCAGGATCGAATATAATTGGCCACCCACTGATATGGTACTTAGCTACGCTTTCAGATGCGACGGAAGGGTAACCTTCTGTCCTCTAGAGTGATCCAACAGCAGGAGACAATGTTCATCCCGACTAGAGCTCTCTTTTTTTCGGAGGCCAAAGAGCTCGTCACAGTAGACCTTCATACTGCCAATGTTAACGACACAACTTGTGCCAGAGCACGAAACACACTTACATGTTACGTTATCCACGGAATGATCGGAGGGACTGACAAATGGAGGTCAGTATGGTTCGCCATGTTTAAGCGATCAATTGTGTGTGTTGGCCTCTAACAAGACTTCAAGACTTATTGCGTGGTGCCTTCAGTACGTCATGAAGCGTCTACTACAGCAGCGCTGAGATCTGCTATAGCCGCCTACACTAGTCACGCCAGTTCATGCTGACGGCAACGCAAGCTAACAAAATGATGAGTGACTTGTCGACGATAGAATAGCGGTGTACGTATGGGGAGGGTTGTGTGTGTGTCTTGGGATGGTGTATTTGGTGAGCTTGTTGTTTGTTTTTATGTGTGCTATTTGTTATGGAGGCTAGGGTTATGGCATGTCTGCGTGGTCAATTGGCCGAGCGGTCTAAGGCGCCAGTTTAAGGCACTGGTCCGAAAGGGCGTGGGTTGGAATCCCACATTGGCCAACTCCTTCTTTGGAATGTCGCCTACATCAGCATTTTTTCTTTCGTGCGAAGCGCACGCGGTGCTCTTGCTTGTGTTGTTGTCTGACTGTTGTTTCAGCCAGACCGTTGCACCAAGTACTGACTACTCGTGTTGGCGGGCTCAAGTGCGGCGACAGTACCTACTTTTGCTGTCAACCTTTGTCAAATTCACGTTGCTGTACATCAAGGCTGCTCGCAGCTATGAGATGCTGTAGACTGCGCCTCCATTGGCCTCAATAAGAGGCAACACATCTGTCAAATTGCTATCCTGATTAGCAACGTGACTGGACGCCTCCACGAATGATCGGAGGGACTGACAAATGGAGGTCAATATGGTTCGCCACGTTTAAGCGATCAATTGTGTGTGTTGGCCTCTAACAAGACTTCAAGACTTATTGCGTGGTGCCTTCAGTACGTCATGAAGCGTCTACTACAGCAGCGCTGAGATCTGCTATAGCCGCCTACACTAGTCACGCCAGTTCATGCTGACGGCAACGCAAGCTAACAAAATGATGACGAGGTGACTTGTCGACGATAGAATAGCGGTGTACGTATGGGGAGGGTTGTGTGTGTGTCTTGGGATGGTGTATTTGGCGAGCTTGTTGTTTGTTTTTATGTGTGCTATTTGTTATGGAGGCTAGGGTTATGGCATGTCTGCGTGGTCAATTGGCCGAGCGGTCTAAGGCGCCAGTTTAAGGCACTGGTCCGAAAGGGCGTGGGTTGGAATCCCACATTGGCCAACTCCTTCTTTGGAATGTCGCCTACATCAGCATTTTTTCTTTCGTGCGAAGCGCACGCGGTGCTCTTGCTTGTGTTGTTGTCTGACTGTTGTTTCAGCCAGACCGTTGCACCAAGTACTGACTACTCGTGTTGGCGGGCTCAAGTGCGGCGACAGTACCTACTTTTGCTGTCAACCTTTGTCAAATTCACGTTGCTGTACATCAAGGCTGCTCGCAGCTATGAGATGCTGTAGACTGCGCCTCCATTGGCCTCAATAAGAGGCAACACATCTGTCAAATTGCTATCCTGATTAGCAACGTGACTGGACGCCTCCACGAATGATCGGAGGGACTGACAAATGGAGGTCAATATGGTTCGCCACGTTTAAGCGATCAATTGTGTGTGTTGGCCTCTAACAAGACTTCAAGACTTATTGCGTGGTGCCTTCAGTACGTCATGAAGCGTCTACTACAGCAGCGCTGAGATCTGCTATAGCCGCCTACACTAGTCACGCCAGTTCATGCTGACGGCAACGCAAGCTAACAAAATGATGACGAGGTGACTTGTCGACGATAGAATAGCGGTGTACGTATGGGGAGGGTTGTGTGTGTGTCTTGGGATGGTGTATTTGGCGAGCTTGTTGTTTGTTTTTATGTGTGCTATTTGTTATGGAGGCTAGGGTTATGGCATGTCTGCGTGGTCAATTGGCCGAGCGGTCTAAGGCGCCAGTTTAAGGCACTGGTCCGAAAGGGCGTGGGTTGGAATCCCACATTGGCCAACTCCTTCTTTGGAATGTCGCCTACATCAGCATTTTTTCTTTCGTGCGAAGCGCACGCGGTGCTCTTGCTTGTGTTGTTGTCTGACTGTTGTTTCAGCCAGACCGTTGCACCAAGTACTGACTACTCGTGTTGGCGGGCTCAAGTGCGGCGACAGTACCTACTTTTGCTGTCAACCTTTGTCAAATTCACGTTGCTGTACATCAAGGCTGCTCGCAGCTATGAGATGCTGTAGACTGCGCCTCCATTGGCCTCAATAAGAGGCAACACATCTGTCAAATTGCTATCCTGATTAGCAACGTGACTGGACGCCTCCACGAATGATCGGAGGGACTGACAAATGGAGGTCAATATGGTTCGCCACGTTTAAGCGATCAATTGTGTGTGTTGGCCTCTAACAAGACTTCAAGACTTATTGCGTGGTGCCTTCAGTACGTCATGAAGCGTCTACTACAGCAGCGCTGAGATCTGCTATAGCCGCCTACACTAGTCACGCCAGTTCATGCTGACGGCAACGCAAGCTAACAAAATGATGACGAGGTGACTTGTCGACGATAGAATAGCGGTGTACGTATGGGGAGGGTTGTGTGTGTGTCTTGGGATGGTGTATTTGGCGAGCTTGTTGTTTGTTTTTATGTGTGCTATTTGTTATGGAGGCTAGGGTTATGGCATGTCTGCGTGGTCAATTGGCCGAGCGGTCTAAGGCGCCAGTTTAAGGCACTGATCCGAAAGGGCGTGGGTTGGAATCCCATATTGGCCAACTCCTTCTTTGGAATGTCGCCAACATCAGCATTTTTCCTTTCCGTCGTCTCGTTTAGCAGCTTCACTAGTAAATTAAGTCAAGCGCGTCTGCCGGGAAGCAGCCATAGCATAACTTATAGTCAACCTTTGAAAAATCGACACGCGAGTTGGCGAAATATTAGCGCGGTCAAGGAATCTCGATTCTAAAGTATACTTTGTGAAAATTCCTTGTCATATACACACGTCTCGGCCAAAAGGTTTACGATTACGGACTGTTTTTGAATGCGTTGTCGTAAAAGTCCACGATAAGCATCAACGGTTCATACAGAACGGCGTTGGTAAAACGTCTTATGCGCCGGGTTCTGCATAGACGCGCTCTCTTTCAGCTGGCGGTTCAACAGCTTCATCACGTGGGAGCCCTCCAAAATGTTTTCAATAGTAAATGCTAGTGATTCATTGATAAGGTCCAGTTTGTAGATGCTCTCGTCCATCGAGCCGGATGAGCTGCCCGCCAGTTCCGCACGCAGTGAGTCATTGGACGCCTCTGCCAATACATCAAGGGCTTTCTATTAGTTGCAACTCACGCCCCTATCATTGATTCCTACTCACTAAGCATCGCCAGCTTGTGTTCCAACGGCACTGGCAGCTGCTCCTGCTCAGTCGTGGAGCTCTGCGAGCGAAAAACGAAAGACGACGGCACTGGCATGGAGCTGGAGATAGACGAGGCTGCACGCGCAGCCGTGACAGCCGCCAGCTCCGTGCCTCGCTCTCTGGCCTCCTGCAGCTTCTTAAAGGCGAACTCCCGCAGTGCCGACGTATCCATCGATTCCCTTGGCTAATCACCGATTAGCTACTGATTGGCTCCAAATTGCCCACGTTTTAGTATTATTATAACCTTAAGGGCATGCGCACGCGCATCTGGGAAGACTCGGCTGCTATGAGTGTGGTGAGCGTGTTAGGCTTCATTATGAATGACGAGGGCGAGGTTGTGGGCTCGGAGCGCACGCAGGTGCTTTGTAAGCTCATGCCGTCCATTCACACTCTGTCGCATCGCGCGATTCTGGCGCTGCTAATCGCGCAGCTCGGCGACACCGACGGCCAAGTGTAAGGGGCTCTTAATATATCGTTTTAAGCCATTTGAGAGACTGTACAATTAAGTTTAAATACATTTGGTTACATCTTGTTTCGGCGAGTAGGTTTTACGCAGAGGGAGGGCTAAAAGTGCTGAATGCGTGGCTTGTGGACGGTGTTACTCGACGTGAGGCGGGGTTGTCTAAGGAAAAGAAGCGAATCGAAATGTTCTCTCAAGTGCGCGCGTTGCTTCGAGTGAGGGGTCGCTTGTAATTACGAAGGAACACAATACTGGTTTAATGGCAACTGACACATTGGGATATCTTGGTGGTGCTGTTGTTCTTGCAGATTTTAGATGTGAATGTGCAAACCGATGCAGAAAGGAAGCACAACTCGTACATTATCGGAACGTTTACTATGATCATTGCGCTGCTGGATAAGGCTGGGCCAGGTAACTTGCTCAACTGTGATATCTCAATGCTTTGAACTGCCGAGATAGTTGATTCAGCTTGGCTGTTTTGATTTTTGCTTGTTGCAGAGTATGCGGCTGAATGGAGTCGATTGAATCTTTACCGCCGTCAATTTGAAAGTTCCTGTGGTGTGCCCTCTACTGTCAAGGATGGGCATGGTGAATCTCGACGATCCGCCAGCAGCTACTCGAATGGTAACGGCTTTCGCAACGGCAGCTCCTCGGGTGAAAATCTGACACAGCATTCGTTGATGTCTTCATCCATGGCTACTGCGACTGCGACAAGCGCTTCAGTATCGCGGAAGTCGAGCATCTCGGGGGTATCTGCTGGGGCCACATTCATTACAACTGCGTTCAGCACGAGCACGGCTAGTCAACGGATCACGCCTGCCTCTGTGCTGCAGTACCAACCGAAGTCATTTCTGCAGAAAGATGGAGGCTCCAGCTTTGATCAGGATGATCTTGAGGAATATGTGGAAGACGATGAAGGAGAAACGGTTCTTGCCGATGAGAATGTGATTACTAATGTGAATCAGGCCGCATTAAGTGCATCTCTGGAACAGAAGATCCGGGGGAATGGACACAATATGGAGTATAGGGAGCGTTCGCCATGCCGGAAATGCAAACGCATGGTTTCAAAGCGATGCACTCACTGTGAGTTCTGTGCAAAATGCGGACAAAAGGAAAAATGTGAGCCGATTAGCGCGAACGTAGAAGCACCATCGTTAAGTGGGAACGACGACGGTAGTGTAAATGGCGCGGGTGCTAAATCGCTTTCGGTGAAGGACCGCAATGTACAGGTGCTTGGCTCTGTGATGGATGCGGCTATCTATCATGCTTTTCGCCAGGAAGATTTCCATTCTGTATTCAGTCTAGTCGAGAATGGCATGGACGTGAATTTCCAGCGAATTGAGTCGGATCACTCGTCAGCTTTGATGGCAGCTGCGCATCACGGTCGGGATGATGCTGCTAGCAAACTACTGAGTTTGGGTGCAAACCCGTGCCTTGAAGACCATACAGGGAACAAGGCATGGAACTTTGCTGAGCGACGAGGCCACACGGAGCTAATGGAGAAACTCAAAAAATGCTGCCAAGAGTGGGAACAGAAGCACAAGAACGCTGCAAAAGAACCCTAGTTATTCTACTACGAAGCAGATAATTTTAGTGATAAGAAGGAATCTTCGCAAGATATTACAGTATTAATTACCTAGTAGTACTTAAATACTAGAAGGAAATGTAGCGCGAGTGATCCTAAGTATACTATGCTCATGCTTGCAAATGATGTGGATCGGAGTAGAAATGAATGCAGACCATTCTTACGGTTTATTCACATATAAGTCGATCGCGAAGAGCTACGACGACCATGTCATCCTTCTAAGCCACGTTCTTCAGGTCAAAACTTCCAGTCAGGGTTCACGTCCATGGCCCACACAAATTTTTCTCGTAGCGTCTTGGAGAACACTGCTGAAATCGGGACTTCGTTCTGTTTATTTCACGAAAAAAATAGCAGTGTTAGCCACGCATTCAGGGCAGCACGCAGTCAGCACAAACAAGACTTACCCTTTTGCACCATGCGACCGTGATGCGCGGGTCCATGTAGTTAAGCTTGGACGTACCCAGCGCAACCTCCTTGTTATCCGTCTTGTCCTGAAGACGGAGAGACAAAGCCTTGATTTTCTTCTTCCAGCTTTCCGTCTTCTTAGCAACTTGGTCAGCCGAAGGCGCGCGCTGAAAAAGGTGAGCCTGAGCCTTTTTAGCGAGAGCGTCGTCCTCTTTGCTGTCTGATGCAGTCTTCTCCTTCTTCAACTTAATACTGCTGGACTTGCCCTTCGAAATCAGCGTGTGCATCTGCTTAAGATCTTTCAATTGGTCCTTCAGCTGACCAAGCTGCGCGTTCATCTTGTCAAGCGTACTGTCAAATGACTTTGGCGCTGTGCGCTGGTGATTACACAGAATGGCGACCTTCCGGTTCGCATCATTGTAGAGCACAACCTTCGGGGCTACTTCCATCTTTCCCTTCGGATCCAGCTCTTGTCCTGACGGCCCAGGAAGCTCTTTTTCCAGCGTGACCGACGCATTGAATGTGCGGAACACCTTCGCACTAAGCCCAGGCATTAGCGAGCCCAAGTGCTTGTTCAGCTCTGTGACCGATAGCTCGTGGAAAACTTCCTCATTCTTACCCTTCTTGACGCAAAACTTCTGCAAGTTATGATACACAAGCTTGCCGACGTCACCGTATTGCGCTAGTTCAACGGTGTTGTTATAGGGCATCGAGTCTTTACCGAGGAACGACAGCGTGAGAGCGCAGTTCTCGTCTTTAAAGGACATGTGCTCCACACGAAGACTACAGCAGCCGACTGTATCAGCCTCATCCTCGCCCTTTTCATTTCCCACACGCAGTGCTAGAACATCGATCACCCACATAGCAGTTGAACGCTGCTTGGTGAACATGTCCTTGGCGCGTAAGCCCTTCGTATAGTCCCGTCGGATTTTATCAATACTCTTCTTCAGCCGCCGAGCCTTATCATACTTGGCCAGGTCCGACTTCCCCTTGAAGCTTGAGCTAGCTGCAAAGAATACGTACTTTATGCCGCCCATGACGTTTTCGTTCCAATAGGCAAGCCACGAAACGGTATCACGGTGAATCATTTGTTTCCATGCGTGACCTGGCACGCTGCAAATAGGAACCCGATCTGAGATGCCCACATTGACTGTCACGTCCTCTGGCATCACGCGCTCTTTCAGTGTGCCAGTCTTCGGATGTTCGCCACGTCCGCGGAATAGACCAGGTGGCTCGATGCGAAAGTTACCAACCTTTTCTAAGTGGCCATCGACAAAAGCAAAGCCATTGGTAAACAGCTCCATCTCGCGCTTTTCCTTATCCGGCAGTTTTTCCTCTTTCGTCATGTTTTTCTTCTCCTCGCGCTGCTTCTCCAGGTATGTAACAATGAGAGAAAAGTCACACGCGTCGAAGCTCTTAACTTCATGTTGTTTGCCAAGTATCTTCCTGAAGCTCGCAAAGAAATTCTTGTTGAAAATCTTAGCAGTCTTCGGATTGCCTAGTTGCGGGCCGTCCTTCGGGATAGCCGCATAAAAACTAGCAGCTTCCTCTTGGTTGGGAGTCAGCTCAATCTCCTTCCCATTGTACACTAGTGGCACATGGTGAGGTGTGTACGGGGGCGGGAACATGACGCCGTTGTGTTCTAAAGTACGCCACTGAATGCCCTCAGGCAGCTCCTCAGCATTCCACCAACGGAAGGCCTTGATGGCCATATCCAGCCGCTCGCTCTTGGAGTGGACCTTAAGTTTGCGAACGTTCACTCCCTTTTCTCTCTTCACCTTAGCTTTCCCGTTGGATGCTGAGGTATTGGCCTTAATTTTCCTGCTCTTCACTGACGACGACGACGGCAAAGCCTTTCTCTTGACACCCGTCTCTCTCTTTATTGCCACCTTCTTCGTGTCTGCAGCGATTCGATTGCTATTTACCGTCTTCTTGCTAGCTGAAACCGTTTTCTTTAGTTGTACCAGCGGTATATCGTCCGAGTCCTCGTCGACCATGCGCGATGTCTCCTGCTTTATCACACGCGCGGTGTTGCTCTTGGACGAGAGTGACACTCCGTTGGATGTAGGTGCCATTTTATTTGTCCGTAGCATCGAGATAGGCACCAGATCGTCGTCGCTGCTGTCCATTGGTCCCACTTTCTATTACTGTGAGATCAATATCGATGTTCAGTGCGATCCTTGGAAGAAAACAGCAAATGAACTGCGAGAGTTCGTAGCGTCACGTTCACTGTCACTGTCAGACAACGATAAAACTGGATTCTTCCTACAATGGAAACGCACCTTTAAGTCGCTTTCTGTCGCTTCCTTTTTCCGCGACGCTTGCTGTGCTGGAGAAAATAAAGTAAAATGATGGTGATAAAATGGAATAAACAAATGGGTCTAGTTAATACCAAAAAAGTTGTGTTATTCTATAATCGTACAAACAAAATAGGCAAACTATGTTTCAACAGTGTTTTTATCAAAATCGGTGGCGAAACATCTTACTGGTCATGCATCGAGCAGTACTCAAATCATGACAAGCGGCAATTGGGACGTGGCTACGCAAGTGGCAGTGACGGCGGCTGGGGCTGTTCTGGCCTATTATGTGGGCTCCCGCACCAAGAGCGCAAAACGTGATGCATTTCAGCGTCGTGTCAAGGCGGCGGCTGAAGCGATGGCGGCGACGTTGCCCTCGGATCTAGAACGCCGCAAGCTCACGTCGGTCGTAGTGCGTGTTCCTGCCACAACCGCCAACATGGGCCCAGGATTTGATACCATCGGCATGGCACTGGACATCTGGACGGAGATCTCTGCGGAGATCGTGATGCATCTGGACGGTGACGCGTCTAACGTGAGTCGCGTGACGCTTACGAACGAGGGTGAGGGCGCCAAAGAGTTGCCCACAGACGAGACCAACCTCGTAATTGTGGGTATCAAGGCCGCCTTTGAGGCTGCGGGTGAAGAGCTGCCACGTCGCATCAAAGTACACTGCAAGAACCGGATCCCGTTTGCCCGTGGACTCGGCAGCAGCTCGGCTGGTATCGTCGGTGGAATCATTGCCGGACTCGCCTTAGCTGGCATGCGCTTGCCGGTGCACGGTCGGGAAGAGCTTCTGCAGCTGGTAAGCAGGTGCTGGGTGACCTGAAGATATCGGCGTATGGCAGCTGACGATGTTCTGTTTTGCTTTGATTTTGCTTTAGGCTTCTGAGATCGAAGGCCACCCTGACAATGTGGCACCAGCAATCTACGGCGGTCTACAGCTTGGTATTTTCGCTGATAATCGCTGGTACTCCTCGCGTGTCCAGATACCGGATGATCTGCAGTGCGTCGTGTTCATCCCTGACTCGACAGGCCCTACGAGCGTGGCACGCGCCATTTTGCCACCCAACGTGCCTCGCAAGGACGCCGTGTTCAATATTGGCCGTGCTGCTATCTTTGTAAACGCGTTTCGATCGGGCAACCTTGATGAGCTGCGGTTTGCCACGCAGGACATGTTGCACCAACCGCAGCGTGGTGCTACGCAGTACCCGCATCTCGAGCCACTCATTAAGGCTGCCCTAGAAGCTGGCGCGCACGGCTGCTTTCTCAGTGGTGCCGGACCCACTGTTCTGGCCATTACCAGTGGCCGCGCTGGTGACATCTTCACGCAGCAGCTGGCTGAGCGCCAAGAGAACAAGGTCGCCAATGCTATGCGTGAGGCTGCCGCTGTCTTGGGCGTCTCTGGGTGTGTGTTCATCACCAACCCAGACCACCGCGGCGCCTTCATTGTGCGTGCGGAGCCGCGCTTCTCGGACCGCTCCGTTGCGCGCTACGAAGGCGACATTGCCGACTTATAGAGTCGTGTTACCAGTCAATACACTCTGGCCTAGAAGATGGGACGTTTGATACGTGCATTTTTTATGATGTGAAGATCGTTGCTTAGCGCACAAAATTCTTCTAAGGTTTATAAATTGGTTAGCTAGCAGGTATGGTTGCAAGTGCAAATGCCTGGCAATTTAGGAAACTGCTCTTCGAATATTGAGCGGTCTGAGTGTGTTTGACTTCAGTGACTTCTTGCAATTCGTAACAATCAAAGCTGTTAGCATGCTGTTGGCATGAACAGCCTCGTTACCGCCGGCCATGACGCCCTGCTGTCCGTGTGAAACTGACAACAGCAAAGATCCTTGAGGAAAGGCACTTCCCGCTGCGTCAGCTACCGCTTTCAGACCACCCTGCATCACGCGGTCGTAGCTTATGCCAACGCTCAAGAAACACCCTATCACATCGTGGAGGTCTATTGTTGGAATTAATATCCGAACAGCATCACGTAGCCCACTGCGTGCTTTTGAAGCCACGCCTCGTGGTGACAAAGCCATCATATGCAGCCGCTCACCAACGCACACCTCAGCGCCCAAGTGTAGCGACAGATCCCGCGCTGATGTCTCTGGTTGTAGTATCTGGTAGCGTGAACTGTTCCGCTTGAGGCCACTGGGTACTGCACCACGTCGCTCGCGTGCAACAGGATAGTAAGCAGGGAGCAAATTTGATTCCAGGTTATATTTCTCTGGTCGCTGTATCATCTCCGTCAAGATGCCGT
The DNA here is from genome assembly GCA_011800735.1 of Peronospora destructor. NCBI lineage: Eukaryota > Oomycota > Peronosporomycetes > Peronosporales > Peronosporaceae > Peronospora > Peronospora destructor. The sequence goes on along the minus strand of WBRY01000048.1, from coordinate 10,955 downwards.
CCGTCGCCTCGTTAATAGCTTCCAGTGCAGGTTTGTGATCGAGAGCAAACAAGTCGCGGCCACTTGCCTTCGTCACGACGAAGGTCTTTTCTGTTGCATCGTAGCACGTGAATAACGCGTGCGCAACTTCGACACTAGGGCAGCAAATTGCAAAACACGCGCCGTGCTTCGTCACGCACCCTACATTTCCCCCTTCCGAGCACAACTGAGTAGCATTTTCACCACTATTGCATCGGGATGAGCTGCCGCCAACTACTGTATAGGAGCAGTCCACGATCTCATTCACCGCTCGTATTACTTGTTCTTCTTCTCCATCCCGTTGGTCATCATCATCACAATCATCACCTCTACCTCCTAGTACAGTCCATACAAAATCCGGGCTCTCCCCAGGTTCCATTGCAAGCATTCTCATGCCGTCTAGAAGGCATCTCCTTGCTGCATCACGCGGGCTTTCGACATCCAAATCGGCATTCAAGATTGCATACGACCCTTCCGGGTCATAAATTCCCCACAGTCCCACGTTTTGAGCCTCCGTGTTGCTGTGCTGTCGGTGCCGCGAATTGCTACTGCTTCGATCTCGCTTGCTCACGCCCATCGCTGGTGAAGAAGCACACGCATACACGCCACCGCTGGATGTGCCGCCCATAAAAAGAGTATCTGGAGCGGCCCGGGTAAGCGCTTCATACACTGCGACACCACTGTGATCGTACGAATACGACACCAACATAAAATGAGGCTTCTGATCACTCAATGCACTTATGAGTTTTGCAAACGCGGATGTGGCGGCTGTAAAGGTATCAGGATCGTTTGATACTGTACTTGCAACTTGTACATCACACTTGCCAACATTATCTATGCGAGGCGCGTTAGAGCGACTTCCACCGAGCTGACTTGCGGTAGAATCGTTAACCATCGACGAAAAACGCAAGGAAGCCCCTGCTGGTGATCGACTAAATTCTCCATTTGGCATAAGGCAACTTCTTGCCTGCAATGAACAACTCGTGCATAGTCGCGCCTGCGTCTCAGCTTGGGCTCCAGGCTGCAAAGTCCATTTTCGGCTGCACTGTCCGCAAACAGCTTCACCGCAGGCTCGGCAGTGGTGTTTGGATTTTACTATGGAGAAGGAGCACACACAAATCGCACACTTATTGCTGCGTGCAGGTTTCCACTGCGTTTTCGGCAGCACCGCAATGGGGTGGAAAAGCGTGTTGAACAGTAGCTCGCGGATACCAATGAGCCGCTCCGTGAAGTTTTGGATGATCTTGGCTCCCACAGAGCTTGCAAACTGCTTTTGAAAATCGATTACCATCATACACGTCACTTCATATGTACCCGAGGCATCAGCCGAGGGTGAAACCAGGTAGACACCTTTGTTGATCACAGCGCGCTTGCACTTAGCAACACTGGGAGGAATGGCCACGTCTTCACCTGCAAGTCGAATCGCCAGCTCATCACCTTTGAAAGACTCAACCGACCGAATATAACCGTAACCACGTTTCCTTCCGTCGGCCATAGTATCGATATTTGCGTACTCGACAAAGAAGAAATCCACTGGCTTGACGAATCGTCCAGCGAAACGACTTGCATGCCACTTGACTTGCAAGTGCGGAAACGATTCACCCGAGTCTTCGCACACACTTGACGTGTCGTCATGACTTCCACTCGTATTCGTAGTCGCCAAAGCACCAGATGGAAATTGCGGTGTCTGTCCAGGGCTTGACATGGACGATGTGGCGCGCTCCGGTAGCTCCATGCGCTTGATAACTGCGGCGTGCAGCAGTCCTGGGAAAACCTGCGATTCAATATCAAAGTAACCTTTCGAGTTGCTGGGTGTCAGATATTCCATTATCGTCCCAAGATGCGCCTTGACTTCACACGACACTCGAAAGTAGAGTTTCGTAGAGGCATCTTCTTCCGATGGAGTCGTTGCTGGTCTGTAGATGTGTACGTCCTGTGTACGTTTATTCAATTTCCACGTTACTTTGCCGCACAAATTGGCAACATCGATGGCCTCATGGGCCTTCTCTTCCAGCCTCGAGGCAATGTTAGCCACATCCTTATGCACGGACGAGGACGCAGGTGAGTTTGTCGTGTCATGTCTCTTATGATTCATAGACGACCTTAAGCCGCTGCTGTCAAGCTTTTGCGAGCACGAGCTATCCATGAGCTCCTCCACATGAAGTCTTCCCTTTTGTCCCCTGTCCAGCCTCTTCTCCTCGTCGTTATTAGCGTTGTCGTTGCTCGCATCTTCGCCCTTGATCTGATTCTTGCTGTGGTGTGGGTCGCTGTCCCTACTCAGCCTCTGCATGCGCGGGTAACTGCCTAGAGAGAAGGTCATGTCAAAGGAGCTTGGACGCATGGGCTCTACGGTATCCACACCATCCTGGTCCACGCCGTCCAGACGGAAGCGGTCCATGTACAGCCAGGTAGAGTGTCGGAGGGGTTCCGTCTAATGTGCGTGAGATAAGATAATGTACCGGTTTCTTTCGGGCAAATAAAGTGAAAATGGAAAGTGAATCGTCAGTGCAAAAGGTTTACTTAGTAAAAGTATCGTGTGCACATCACGTTCCGACCCTAGCAAATGTCGTCCCATCGCTGCCCATTTTACGTTGCAGCGTGGCACAATCGCTATTCACGGAACCTCAAGAGCCCTCGTATTACGAAGCGTAATACGACCGCACGTGGTCATTTCTAGACAGTTTCTGTTGCAATGCTGTTTGCTTTCTGGACCGAAGCTGCGTCGTTTAGAGCGCAATGGACAAAAAAATCGCTGGGTAAACACGTTCCAGCTGCCACGCAAGCCACCCCTTGCCTTTTAATCCAGCATGTAATGAAGTCGACACGTTGTACCTAAGCCAACGGTTTTTATACAGCTTGTGATGACTAGCGACGTGTTCGATCGCACTACGAAAGAATAAATCCGGCCTTTTCGACGATCGACTGTCGTCACGTCGATCAGTCAACTTGTATGGCTGCTAGAATGCTTTTTCTCAAGATCACACGTTGACCGGATCACACGTTGACCGGATGGATTTCGATCGCGTGAGACGAAGACTGTTTTGTCTGACGGGTGGCACTTTTATTGCATTACTTGAATATTGCCACCAAAACTGTCATCCAACCGGCCGGTGCAGCTTATGGCTAGTCGAACTTGGTCGTTCCACGTACGTGAGAGGTCCAAACTTTGGCTGCTAGTAGCTCTGAGGTGGTACTTGATCGGATGCGTGCAAGCCAAGATCCGGAATGGCGAGTTGTCCAACGATACGTCGAAGTCGCAGCACTCATTTTAAATAGGAAACGAGAGATTTTGGCCGGAGGGGCAGCATGATTTCAAGGTTAATTGAAAATGCTTGTCGTCCAGTCTCGATTTTTGGTGGTGGTCAGGAACACTTTGTTTGCTTATTAACGTAAGGAACATGACTAATTTGCAACGCTGAATACTAGTACTAATTGTATATTTGCCAAAGTCATCAATCAGTGCCCAGCCACGATTTCAGAACAGTTCATGGTAAGCGAGAAAAACATTACGACCACAAGTAACTGAAGCTTAACTTTATGCGCCAACATCATCTTTGAGCTGAACGATGTACGTTTTTAAAGTGATGACCTTCATAACTTCTGAAAAGCTTGTTTGATTGTAAGGAAGGGAAATGACAGGTAAACGCATATAGCAGAGGAAAGCAACTCTTACCCCTCCTACTTACATTGTCCTTTTGAATCGTTCGGACAACCTACAATCCCCCAATCTTCCCAACATTGACCGCAGTGCTTACTTTTTCGCGACCTCCACCGTTGTCATGTTAGATTAAATCTTAGTACTTCATATCAAGCTTCTAGCTGATAATCCTGTCTCGGTCGTGATTAGCGTTGTAGTGGTGGCAGCAATCTGATATGCTCGAACATGTCAAGGTATCACCGACGCTATCAATAACCGTTCTTGATAAGCACAGCGAAATCTGGTGAAACTGTGGAGTTTTGGCAGTTGTTGTCCTTGCGTTTAGGCTTTCCACGCTTCTAGCGATGCACGTTGCCATATGACAAACTTCAAAAAACGGAAATCGATGCCTTCTTCTTTTTATCATTAGAAAGACAATTGTGTACATGGTAAAATAAAACGTTAGCTCGGCAACTGCGTCATCCCCTCCGAATATGCTTAGCGAATAATTCATCACTGATCTAGCTTATATTCAGCTTTGATGCGCGGGTACAGCTTGAATGTACCATGTTTCAGCTTGAATTGGAGTCGAAGTTTAATCGAAATTGACATGTTTTTGCTGGAAATGATGCAGCTGGGAAAGTTATCTCAAAATACAACAATGTACGGCTAAATTTTTGCCGTTACATCCATCATATGACTCATTTATACTTTCCCGTCCGTACTTCCCCTTAAGAGCAGCAACGGCCAAGCAACAAAGGTCTCCAAAGAGCCAACACACCGGTCTTTTTACCTTGGGCGGGAAGTCCGCCATCATGAGGCCAAGGTTAAAAGGGGGAGACCTTCTCTCCGCTGCGTGTGCCACAGAAGGCAGTGCAGCGTGTGAACATGACGAGGAGCAATAGGCACGAAGTTCCTAGGTGTGAGGCACGCCGATAAAGCATCAAACACCCTCCACCCAGGCATCAACAAGTTCCTGCCCTTCTCCGTTCCGCCTCCTAGTCGCCGGTCTGTTCGCTGAGCGCGAATTTCGGTCCCATCCCGTAGAGCGTGATTCGTCCGTTCCGATTCAGAATCGGAGCTGCTGCATGTCAGGGATAAGTCAGGCTGGCCCGTCTGGGAAAGCTGGTTTGGTACACTGCCTCACTTTCAAGGTGCCGCTGCCTCCTGCATGTGCTCGGGTTTGGTCAAACGGTCCTACGTGTTTTTTGGAGTGTCCTCCGTAAAGCCTGTCGGGTTGAGCTAGCAGAATGAGCTAGTGCATAGGAGAACGACGTAGTCATGGCAGAAGATGATCAGGAGATTTCCTCACAGTCATATCTTAAACAATCGTTAGTATTTAATCGACAGTCTGATCATCATCATTCGTGGTCGGTTTCTGCATAAACTATTCAAAAAAGTACAAAAAAAGCAGAAATGCTAATAGATGGTGATGGCAAGCTTGTACTTCTTCAATACACTCAACCTAGCACTCTCGGCTGCCGACCAAGCGTTACTTGAATAAGGGATGCTGACCTTACTGCCATCCATAAAGTCGAATGTTGCTTGTAGTCAACAACATTGCATCAATTATATATGGTTTTTTATCTTACACACAGACCCCACTCACCTACCCTCCTGGATACGGTGTACCGATTGAAGCTAATTCAGCTTTATTCCAGATCTTGAAATGGTATCTGACGAGATGACGGCACACCCCTCGACGCTCTTAGTGCGCTTCGTCCTGCTTTACACAGCTCTGTGTAGTCTGGTTGATGCTCAGATGATCCCCAGACGACCGCCTGGATTCACTCTGAGCAACGGCAGCGCTGGCGCTGGTGTCCAACTCGAGTCCTATATCGATTTGGTAAGATCGTGCGCAAAATACCTTTCTCAATATTCGTTTTCTTTCTTACTTTACGCATCAATAATTTTGCGACAGTTATGCCCGGACAGCAAGTCAGCGTACCCTGGGTTGAAGAAGATGGTGCAGCATTATGAGACCGATGAAGTGCGTGTTCGCTTCGTGCTGTTCCCACTGCCGTACCACCAACACGCCTTCGCTGCTGCTGAAGCTGCTTACACCATTACCACAGTGTTGAAAGACAAAAGCTTCACCGATTGGCTCGAAGTGATGTACGCTAATCAGGATCTGTAAGACTTCCCTCGGTCAAATGTGTCCCAAATGTTGTGATGGCTATAGTGAAGCTGACATGTTTGTATGGATTGGTTGCAGTTTCTCGAACAAAGCAACGAAGGATTTGAGCCCCATACAAGTGGCTGCAAAGCTCAAAGCTCTGGCTCAGAAGACGTTTCCATCGTTGACTGATGCGGAGTGGGATTCACAAATGACGGGCTATGGGGGCACTGACGCAGATGTCTATAGTCGTGAATCATGGAAGTACACATGCACCAGAAGCATGTCGGGCACACCAATGTACACGTTAAACGGCGTCCCATTCGATGCTGGTGCCGACTGGACTTTTGAGCAATGGCGTAAGGTTATTGACCCACTCGTGAAGGCTAATAAGCCTGCTCTGGATATGCGAGCTGGGACCCAAGCGTGGAAGGACGTTCGTTTGAGCGGAGTTCCTCGTGTCCAGCCAGACCGAGATGTCATGCATCTCGTGCGTGCTGGGGAATGGGCTACTACTACCCAATTTTGTGAGGACATAGCTGGTGGAGCGAGAGCGTGCGAGTATGCATCCGGTCGTGCTATGTGTTGCCATGCGGACGAAGCATGCATTTTTAGCGAAGGGTGTGTGCAACTGCAGTGATGCGAACAGCTATACACATTTGAGATAGCATGTTGCTGGAGATTTACTTTGTGAACGCATAACACAAATTTACAGTGTTGGGGCTAAAATGTTGCCCTTTTTTAGCTAGCGAGATTTAGCCAAGACGCCTTCACGTGTCGGTCGTCGTCAGCATCATTTGGGATACTAGATCAAAATTGAACGGGAACGGTGTTCGCGTAGATGCGTTTGCCGCAAGTTAAAAAGTACATTGCTGGCCTCTTCGTTTGTAAAGGCGTGTGAGCAGGAGTCTATCAAGCGGGCATCAGGCAGCCCAGACTTGACTCTTTGTCAAAAGCGCAGCAGGCGGTGAGCATTTTTCTTTCACGAGTCTCTGTGTACGCCCACTCGTCTACGCCATTTATATGCGTCATTGATGTAGGAGAGCGCTTATTACGCGTTATTCGCATACGAAACACTTTGCTACTTGTCGCCCTTTATTTTTGAATATGATAAGGAGCGGCATGTACTACAAGTGCTCTTCTTGTTAAGCTTCGAGGGCAAACCTTTGGAGCTGAACTAATTGGTAAAAGTGTTTCTTTGTAAAACATCTGTGGTACTCGAATAGCCTTGGCAATTGTGTGCACAGTTATTGGCAAAGCGCTCTCTAAAGCAGCTGGAGGCCATTATTGGGTTTATGTGCAGTCCTATTTTATTAGTGCAACTATCAATCCAGGTTGTTGTTTACCTAATCGTTTTCGTTGATCCAAAAATCTGTACCCATTGAGACTTTTGAAAAGTCAACGTGCAAGAAATGGATGTCATCAAGTACGCTGCTGTTAGCACCGTTATCGTAGGCGGTGGGCTAACCGCCGTTCTAACTGTTTTGTCTCGAAAACTGAGACCTCCGAGCTCTCTAGCGCTTTCCTTAGGAAGCTTCGTGGGTGTGTTTAGGTTATTGGAAGGAACGGGTCGTAAGCTCCCGACCCATAACGGACGGCGTTTCCTCAATGCACCCCAAGCGGCAGCAGTGGCCGCAGCAGTGGCATTGCTTCTGCTAAAAGCTGAGCGGAAAACTGTCGTGGTCTCGTATACGGCTGTTGAAGCGGCGCTAATCCTCATAAAGAAGTTTACATTGCTTGCGGACATCAAGTACATTGGTAGGGGCGTGATACCAAATCCCTGCACGCTTATTACAATTTAGGCTAAAACACTAAAGGTTTGGGAGCGTGTTACGTAAATGGCAGATATCCCCTTAGGGGCATTGGCGACAGGACCGATGATCTATTGATGGATTTATCAGAGCGATGCCTTCGCCAAGTCTCAACTGGCTACACTCGACAGTTTCTGTCAATTGCCTTCGGATGTTTTACGTCGCATGCGAGATGAGATGCCGTCAGAAAAGCTGGTCTCACGCTGCGACGTATTCCACCGTGGTCAGACCTGTACACAGTTCCACAGCAACTACTTTGTCAAAGGCATGAAATTCGCGATTCGACTCTACGTGCCCATATACGCCGTATCGGTGCTCGGACCCAAGTACAAGCGCTGGATTTGGGGACCGCGACCGGCACTCGCATTGCTAGTGATGCGCTACCTACGTACCTGCTGCTGCCTTACCATGCTGTAGCAAGTGCCGCTGGGTGTTTCGTGCCTATCCCCGAGCGATCGACATCGTTCAATCGTCAGGATAGCTCGTGCGCTCACTACGTTGGCCTTCCTTGCTGAGCATAACCACCGGCGTGGCAGCGTCATGAAGGCGGTGGGGGTGTACACAACGGGCACTGTGGCCGCTCGAATGGTGACAGCGATCGGATAAAATTGTGAAGTTGGGGCAGCTCGTGCTGCTGTCTGCCGCTATGGCCGTGATCTTCCAGCACACGACGCCGGACTCGTCTCGGATGGTCCGCATGCTCTACGGGCACAATGACAAGCCTGCTTTAACACCGCAACAACGGATGACGACGAGCCACGAAGCGGTGAGCGAGCCAACCAAGCGAATATCGTGAGCAAATGAGCTCAACTAACTTTTCGAAGGAGCATTGGAGGGGTGGACCGAGCCAACGCAACTCGGCTTTCATCAAGCGAGAGCCAACAAGCTTTAAACCCCTTCTTTTTTCGCGAACATTCCACGCACATCGCACAATTCCACGTTAGTCTCTCCTTCGCTGCGCGAAGACAGTCTGTAATTGAGACAGAGGGTGATCGTCGATCAGCAAACACGTGAGCTAAGCATTTCCGATCGTTTAGAAAGTAACCTCATTGGTCTGAGTGCTCACACCCATCTGTCTCTGCATGGGCGACGTATTGTCGTCACCCGTCTCACCCAGCAAGTCGAGGCGTGTTCGGCTGCAATGGCCAACGACGTGGCCAAGATCGAGTCATTGAATTGCTCGTCGTTACTCAGCAGCGCATCATAATGCGAGGATTGGTTCATAAGGAAGGGCAAGTTGTGTTTGCCACTCATGCGGACGTTGCGCAGCCGCCGCGCAATCTTCTGCCGATACTTCTGAGCGTGAGTGGTGAACCGTGCGTGTGCCCACATGGCTTGCGATGTTCTTCCAGGGCCCGGACGGGAACATCTTGATGCCATGTACAAAGAGCTGATGCTCCTTGGCACTGGTGAAGCAAACACATGTAATATTAAATCAAGTATGAGGCAGTTATTAAGCTGATTTGCTGGTTGTACCAAGGCGCATTGCCGCGATACACAGGAGGAATTCTACTGCATAGAGTGCTGCGTCGAAAGCTAGCTCTACTATGCCCATCAGGCAAGTCGCCTGGGCAATACCACGAGAAGCTTGCAAAGTTGATGCGCATTCACAAAACGCCTGATGATGAAGGACGGCAGAGTTCGATAGCAGGACTATCTACAATAAACAGCCAAGAAGGGGTAGCAACAATAGCAAGCTGTAGCGTAGTCACCCAAACATGTGTTATATAGAAAGCGAGAATAGAGAGGCACATGCGAATGAGTAAATAAGATTGATCCATCACGCAAGGATACCCGCCCTGACATTACTTCGCTCCCTCCGGCAAATTTTCGAAGCATAACAGCAGCAAAGCGAGGCTGGAATCACCTTTGCTCTCATCATCGTGAGGCATTAGCTTCCAACTGCTGACGTTATTATCGATTTTGACATGCGAATTCGATACGGTTGAACCACGCTGTCGAAAAATACTGGCGCGACGACATGCTAATATGTGCGTTGCTTTTTTTCATCTAGTCTGATTATGCATCGCAAACGATGCTGCATGGACAGGACAGTGGTCATGACGTAGTCGGGGCGTCGCCTCGTTGCAGTTCTTGCCTCCTTGGCCATTCTTCGGCTGGTGCGATGATGCTCAGTGTCGATAAGGACGTACATAGCAGCTCCTCGACCGCGACCAGCAGCAGTATCACCAGCCCCGCCATGAGCTCCGTGGACTCCGCGCTCTGGGAGAAAGAGGGCGCACTCAATTCTATCATGTTCCCATACGTGCGCGACCATGCGGATAAGATGATAGCCCAAATTCGACAAGAAGACCCACTCGTTCATTACGTGGCACTTGAGCAGACGCAAGGACGTGTGTCTGTACAAACGCATTACACAGAATCAAGAGATGATAGCTTCCACCACCGTGTCTCCAGTGGGGACGTCGCTATCGTCGTCTTCCATCAGTATCAGGTGGCGACTCAACGGAGAGCGCACACTGTCACGGAGATTTTGAGTTTCGAGGCGTCACGCGCGTTCCTGGTACCGTTGACACGGTGTTGGACTTCTTTGCCAGTGAATCGGCACGCGAGAACTACTGGGTGGCGCTCAACACACTCCGAGACGTTAAGGCCGCGGCCTTGCTGTCTAGTGCACGACTGCAGTCACAGTCCCTCTCGTCGTTGTCTGTCACATTGGAGTCGGACGCAGACGTCACGGCATTTCCGCGCTGGAGTCGTAAGTACGTGGCCACTAAATTTTCCAAACACAATGCACAGGTGCTGGACTGCTGCTATGCGGAATACGCCACAAGCTGCATCGAGACCAACAGCAAAGGCCACTCGCATCTCCGTGGATTTGTCTACCGCCGCTCCGTGTCGGAACGTGCACTGAGCAACACGTCCAGTGTGTCGTCTCAGCCACTGGCCAAGGCTCACGTGCAAGGAGCCGAGAGGTTTTACATCCGTGACTGGCTGTTTGACGTCACGGAGACTCACGACCCCCTGGTTTTGCAAGTTGGTCTTGACCTGTACAGTGTTCGTCCCGCCGACGTTTGGTCGAGGTGCTATCATATCGAGGTCGGACTTCCATGAGTTCTGCACCGAATTAATGGTGGGTTCTCGTCGAGCACTGACCAATCGATGGAAGGACTATGCCGCTCATACTGGCGTGCGTTCGTCGTCAGCATGGCTACCGGAGACACGCTGCTGCTCGGTATGTTCGACACAATTCTCGCTGTTGCGCAAGCGCTACATCTGTCGCTCGTGCGAGTCTGGTACGTGCTCAAAATGCTGCGTCAAGACTGCTCCTGGGCCAGTTTCTCCCGACTTTCCACGTGGCAGTTCGATGGTATCTGGGGCTAAAACACAGCAGCATGGAAGCCACAAGCGT
>WBRY01000047.1:0-193918 GCA_011800735.1 Peronospora destructor | reverse complement strand
TTTTGCTTCATGTTCGCTCCTTGAACTGGCATTCGAGTTATTTGAGATAATAAAAATGCACATCTAGCGCAATGGTGTATGAATCGTTTGCCTCATCGCTCTTGAAACGAGTACTACGATGCTACTTGCCAAATTGCAACCCAACAGCCTTAATGAGACCAAGAGCGCAGCAGAAGCTGGTCTTGAGCGGCGATCTGTCTCGTTCAGAGCTACAACGTTGCGTACAATGTGCCAGACTCGCTGTTTTGAGTGCTATGATGTCCTTACTCCTATACATCCACTTAATGGTCGATTAGATAGATCTTGCATTCAAGGGATTGAAAAGCTCCCGCGCGCCAAGCTATCTCGTTGGATCGCCCGTCATAAACTCATGATGAAGCTCTATCGGTCGGCTTTTCCAAACGTCCATTCTAACATGGTGCACAACGTCCTCAAGATAAAGCCATCATGCAGCACTGAGTGAAGTTAGAGCAAGCAAGGAGTTATACCGTTAACGATGTCGACTCACATCGTATGGGCATGAAAAGAAAATGTAGCACTTTTATAGGTGCAGATTACTGTGACGCGGCCAGCAGGTTTCTAGCCCTGCTTGCCTTCAAGCAACTTGTGTTATCCTGAGCACCCCCAACTTGCAGAGATTGAGATTTGCATACTCACTTAGTGTAGTGATTATCACCACCTTCAATAGTTGGTTAGAGCACGAATGTCTATATAGAGATCAGTGAAAGAGAGAATTGGTCCGACCACTGCGTGAAAATCTTGAAGAGATGCAGATCAGGCCACACTATCTCGGTTGTTGAAAGAGTTTATTACCCATCCTTGCTTACATTCTGGACTAAAATTACTAAAAGAACAGTCGTCAATAGAATGGTTCCACTGCCACTAACCTCTTGACAATCGAACGCTTTAAACATGCACGTACATGCACACATTACATCACCCGTCGATTGATATCATCCATCAAACCTTGCACCATTGCCAAGCGTCATAAGACGAAAATAGCATCGCCACTCTTGGCTTACATCTTGGACAATTGTGGCTTTGGTTTGCGCAGGAGAGCTGAACTTGTCGAAATCTAGAGTTGAAACGGTGTCGCGCTTTTTGTTCCCCTTCCGCTTGATCATGAAAAAGTACGCAGCAACAGCCAAAGCGGCAATGCATGCAGCGGCTAATACCCCAATCAACGCGATGAGCGGAGGGCTGGTGCCAGGACGCGTCGCCCTGTTGCTGAGTATCGACTTCTTTGTCGTTTTCCTCCCGAATCGATACACTGCTCGAAGACTCATTGGGTGCTTCCACCGTACCGGCCTGGTAACTGGTGGTGCTGTTACTTGACTTGAGAGTGTCAAAGGAGTTCTTACCATTTGTGGGACAGTTGACGAGTTTCCAGTCCAAAGTGTACGCGGACGGCTTGTCAATACCCGTTACTTTCTTGAACAATTCAAGGGGCAAGTCCAATCCTTCGTCCTCGCAATCGGTGCACTGGTCCACGATGTAAGCCGTCACGGGAGCAGACGTTTCACTGCATCGGTCGTCAGTGCACACGAGTTCAACGCATTTGCACAGTTAAGTGCCACGTTCCACTGGTCACTGTTCACAGCGACGTAATTGTCACCAATGCCGGCGTTGCACGCGTCAGCTGCGGCCTTCTCCACAACGCTTACTGTTCCATCACCAGTGAAGTAACCGTCGACGGCAGGGTCTGCAAGAACTAGAACGGGGACTTGCGGTCGCCAATAGCCAAAAGTGTCGAAACATCACTTGTCACTTTATGTTTCAACTTGTCAAACTAAAATGAAGTCTTCATGAGTGCATAAGAAAAGTGAGCAGTTCGACGACGTGACAAAAGCAAGGTCGAAGGTCCGAGAGCAAATCGAACACATGAACTTTTTTTTCTTGCATATGTATAGGAGTTGAACAGCAGTAATGTGCGTCCAGTTGTGTTTCAAGTGACGTTGTCTATTCTTTAGTACAAGGTCGTTGCTATACAGCACTAGTGTATGATAACTAGCGTGAATCGTGAGAGTATAATAGGCCTATAGTTCTTGCTAACAAAGCTGCTACTTGTGAAGCTTATACATGAAGTAGCTCTTGGCAACGAAACTAATTGTTTCGTTCAACGCTGCTTATAAGTTTGTGCTGGCATTCCCGGCGTTTATTCATCACTTTAGTTAGTTTAGATCTTGGTGATGGAGTCACGGAGAATCGCAGGACAGCTGGAGGTACTGAAGGGTCTAATGCCAGAATTACGTTCTTCAGCCAATTTCTTCCTCTTGGTGGCGTAGGCAAAGGCACCCGCGACGATGCTACCCAAAGCAGCCAAAATCACGGGGGCAACGAGTAAGGCTTGATCTGACGAAGATGCTGCGGCCGTCGTGGTAACACGCATTGTGTCGCTCGCTGGATCTACGTTCCCTGGCTCATAGATTGCTCGACTTAAGAGTGTCGAAGTTCAGTGCGATGTGTCTGAAGTTTGAAGTACCAGCGGTGCACTTACGGCGGTAGTGACAACTTCTCACCTGAGATTGAAATGAGCTCGATTGTCTGCGGCTGACATATCGACGTTCGATCCGCCCTTCAGCAGGAAGTAGTAGCCCGAGTCTAGCATGGTCACGTCTTGGTTGTTGATTCTCATTCTTGCTTCTCCAGTGATAGAATTAGCTGGTTGCACGGCCAACCACGAACTGTTGCTCAGGCTATTAACACAGTACTCAATGTTGCCACGCGATGAACTGCCATGCGATGTTGTTTCCGGGTGAGTCGCCGTTCAAACGCTGCAAGACTGTTGGGGACAGACCGAGATCCTCCGTCTCGCACTCTAAAAACTCGTCTACAATGTAAACCGTGGCGGCGATACTTGCATCACCGCTTGAAACATCGGCACATCGGCTACAGTTGAGTGCAGAGGTCCACTGTTCACTGTTAATTACAGCGTAGTAGTCGCTAACCGCGGAATCGTACATAAAGCTACATGTACCAGCTGAGAACACCCAAGAATGTACGGTGTACTGTGACCGGAATAAAGTGTGTTGTCAATTTTGCGAAGACCAGTGCAGGGATCACCGCTAACGACGTTAGAAACCACAGTCGATAGCACATTAGTTCCTAAATAGACTGAAGTGATTGCTTTCAATGCTTGATTCTTGCGTGTAAGAGTTTGCGACGAGAGTGTGCTCAGTCAAGGACATTCGGTCACGATATCGCGACAAATAGAAAGTGTAATGTGCCAATCTACCTTCCCGTCGACACATGTTAAGTCTATCTCCATTACATTGTACGATGTAAGAAGCACCAAGCGGAATTATCTTTGTAATATTCAGGAGACCAATGACCGAAGACCACTATCACGAACTTGCCATGGCTCTCGGGGACGAACAGGTGGTCAATGGGATGCCTGACAATCTGTTTACTTGTCGGTGAACAACACGGAGGGGTACCCAGCTGCAGTTTGTGATAAACTCACTGGCGGAGTTCATTTTGATGTTGTGGCGTATTGGGAGTCGCACTGCCTAAATTGGAGCGGGAATGGCAGGCAAGCAGTCTCGAGGACAAGCTTGTCAACAAACTGCACGTGTACGTAGGCGTTACCGACAGCTACTACCTGAACAACGTGGTTTTTCTTGCTTGAAGTGGATCATACTGATCCAGCCTAGCGAACGGGTTCTCAGCAACTTACAAGTAGCCTCCTCATTATACTTAAATTTTGTCTGTCTGGCTACTCGCTCTGCAAGCTCGACCAACGCAGCACTTGATTGCTCAAATAGCATCTCGTTTCGAGTAATCTGAAATGCGCTTTCTGATAGCGCATTACACTCGCAACTTCGGCAAACAGTTACCAGATGCTGCTTGAGTCGTTTTTCCGGTAACAACAAGGTAAATTGATGTTGCCTCCTGCAGTCCACACACATGTGATGCATGCAGATATTGCATTGCCTTTTCTTCTGTAGTATCTTGGAGCCACGGCTAGTTTGGTTTGCAGCTTGAACAAAACTCGTTTAGGTTCCAAACAAAACGAATACGATTTTGACGAGGGGCTTTCATAAGGAAACAGAAACCTGTCCTCAGTTGAGACGAGACCTCAGGTGCAGCAGCTTCTTGTACATACGTTACGAAACACACGTAGTGTAAGCATAACGCGACATCAACTGATGTCGGTGGAACAGCTGATGAGCACAAGCATAATTCTTCAAGCAGGTCACACACACGGCGGCAAAGTCATCCCAGTCGTACCTATCCATCATCGGATACAATTGCCATAAATGCTCCATATCAGCTTCTGTATCTGCGCACAATGGAAACTCAGACAGCAACGCTTTCGGTGAGCGCATTAGCTGAATAAGAAACTCCATGATGAACACGTTTCGACGTTGTGTACAACGAGCGCTTATCGACATGTTACTATGAATGACGGAGTTACGCGCAGATGTCTTGGACTCAAGCTGGTACCTAATACGCTCCGTATTGCAAAAATACCGAGTATGAGGAACTCTGTGTAGCTAAAGCCGTGGCTCATGATCACACTAACCCCACTTAATGCTGACCGAAGACAGACCGGGGCTTCCGCTCTAAAGGTCACATCCATGATGCTAACATACAGGCATGGGGTCTTGGATGTACGATGCATCATTTACACACAAAGCCGGAGTTGATGTACCTTTGATGGTGCCGGCCACAAGACGATTAGGAGAGCTCGATCTCGACGCAATGATAATGAATGCGAACAACGACACGACTCTGCTCACGTGATGGTGACGAGAACGCAGTGCGTCAGTGTACAACTTCATGTTGTCCTCTTAGTATATGAACCTTATCCACGATACAATTTTCAAAACAAAGGAAGTGCTTGCATGTGCGTATACTCTCCAACACGAACATGTGCTAGCGTCTAGAGTTTCGAAGCAGCTCAGGCGATAAGTCTAGCGGCTTGAACGGGTTCATGAACTGCTTATTTCTCTTCCAATCCATAGTACTTGCTGGTTCGGAGTCAATGTAAGACTCATTGACACAAATACGTTGGACAGCAAGCAAAAACTCACCCGACCTACGTAGATTGATAATAGTGTACTCTGACAGCTGTACAAGCTTGAGAACGACCATCATAATCATGATCATCCTGAAGTGCTGACCAAGTCTCAATAAACTCGCGACAGGCTAAAGATGTCGTCTACGAAAAGAGACGGACCATTCGGTGAATCCAACGCCGTTGCGACCCCACACATCCTGGACAGGCCACATGCCCCACCGAATTTTGACACGGAAGGTGAAGCTGCTCATGATGTGTCGGTGATACGTGTAGGCGGTATACTAGTACTGCTCTGATTGAAGCGCCCTACCGAGCATGACCTCCAGTACATGCATAGACCAAGACGTTGTTGCTGGGTTGTATGGACTAGCATATCCCGCTTTTTCTGTGTCGTGCCGACATATCGGGCAAATATTGTCGATCGCAGCGATTCCTTACTCTGAACCATGTCTTAATGCTTTCCACGCACCTCATGCACAATCGAAAGTTTGTTACGATTGACGGTTGCTCGGTGGAAGAGTGCCTCAAAATCCTGGTGCTGCAATTACGGACATGTTTAGTGTACGGTAGCCGCCTACGTATGCTACCATCCTTTTTCTTTCTAAGTCATGCTAGTCAAAGATGTATCTACTAGACCAATCTCCTGTTGCTTCGAGGGACACTTCCAGATTTGCGGCTTAGTACGCAGACGATTTAACTTGGCACTGGGAAGGATGCCTTTTAAACCATGAGCACTGCCGAAGGCGGTTGTGATGAAGAGCGATGCTCTCCCGCCACCCGGGAGACAGGGTGCGCACGTGCGGTGGAAACACGGGCCCGGTCCCCCAGTGGAGCGGGGGCGCCCTGCCGGCAGCGGCGGTGCCGAGCCCATGTGTGCCGAGGCCGCGGGGGAGGCGCGCACCGGACAAGGGATGGGCGGGTGCGGACCGACGACCGCGAATTTGCCCGGTGGTCCTGGTCTGTCGGCGGATGGGACAAGCGGTCCGGAGATCGCACTTACCGCGGCGGCTGATCGAGTTTTGTTCGCGGCTGCGGTCAAAGGTTTCGGCTACCGCACCGGCCCCGACGAACCTAACGGCTTCAACGAATGTCTCGACCCTGGCGCACCCAACGGCCCCGGCGATAGAACCGGCCCCAACGAACCTAACGGTCCCGGCGAAAGAAATGGCCCCGGCGACCGCAACGCCTCTGCTGATGCGGGGGTCGAGGCAAACACCGATCGCAGTGCTATACTGGTTCACACTGCTATCAGGGCGTGGAACGAAAGCCGGACGATGATCTGCGACCGATGATTCCTCTGGAGGAAGAGGCGCTGGCGGCCTGAATGATGGGCGGCATTGTCCTCCAGTCGCCGCCAGGTTTTTTGGTATGCACGCACCCGCGAGCTACGCGGGTTGTGATGCTCGATTTTTTGAGGAATACCTCGAAGGCAAGGTTCATCGCGGTCGTGCCTCCTTCCGTGCGTATGCCTCAACATATTGCTGAGAAAACGTTGCTCCTGCAACTGTTGGAACGCCGCGAAGGGGAGACGGTTTCCGATCCATTGAATCGGGAACTAGTCAAGGGGGCAAAGCGCACGCGTTACGATTCGGACACTAGACGTTTCACCTTTGTCCTGCCTGATCAGGCGGCTGCGGCGAGCTGGCATGCAAAATTCATTTCGTTTCGTGGTACTCAACTTCAACTATTGTGTCCAGCGACCATGGAGAGAGAAGACATCGCTACTTCCTCGACCTCCGGTACTACATCGATTCGCAACATTCTGCAGTATCAAGTGAAGATTTTGGTGCATGGCGTGGCGGCGAGCACTGTCCAAGCTATTTTCTCGTCGAGTGTGTCATGCTTGGTGACGTCGGTGGTTCGAGGGTGTCTCAATGGGGCTGAGGCGTATGATTCCAACTTCTTCGTCGCAACTTTTGATACCGTTTTCATGCTCCGAAGAGATCAAGTTGGTGACGCACATCACGACTCCCGACACGACACTGTTCATCCATCATCACCGGCATTTCCAACGGGTTCCCTGTTTCTCATGTTACTCACCGTATCATTCAAGTGCGAAATACGCGGCCCGGAAGGGTGAATTCCTATTTGACCATCACCGCGCGTTCATCGGTACGCATCACGTTGCCAAAAAAGTCAGTGGACTGACGTTCCAGCACCTCGACGTGTCCGGACGCATGTAGCATTGCTGGACTTGCAGAGACATTACAGGCAACTACAGCCAAGCTAAGGATGATGCCTGCAAGGCACCACTGTTAACCAAGGTATCCCAGTCATCTCCGTGGGACAGTCCAAGAGAGGAAACCTCCCCCTCCCCTCCCTTGGACAGCCAGCAGCGAGTGGTGGTGCCACACGTGCCGCCGGTCCTTCGACTGACAGGTGGTTCAACCCAGGTGCAAACAAGAAAAAACGGGAGTCACGATCCACTACGGATCCTACGAGTCCTCCTGCTGTCCCCACGGCTCAACCGCCCCAACGATCGCAGCTGAACCAAGTTAGTAGAACAGGCAAACCGCCTATTCCGGGTCCGACACCTCCTGGTCGACCGAATGCTCGGACCTCGATCAAAGGCGCCAAGAAATCATCACCACCGACTAAGGCCAAGGTGCCTCCGAACGGACGACCGGAAGCGCTCGCACAACCTTCTGCTGCTTCAGCATTGTCGAAGACAGCCAAACAACGTGCGACGGCGATTAACGAACTTGACCAACTACTAGAAGGGGAATCTAAGGCCGCCGCGGCAGATTCGCCATCAGAAAGGGGAAGTATCGCTCCTACAAAGAACATCTCCCAAAGGAACTGGCTCTGGAGGAAGCTCGCGCGCAAGTGGACGAAGCCAAACGGAAAGTCGATGTGCTGACCTCTACGGCCGCAGAGAAGAAGCGCGCTACCGAATTCAAGGAAACTTGCTACTTTGAGGCCCATGCTCAGGCGCTGGAAGTGGCTATCGCTCGTGACGCAGCAGGTGAAGGAGAACCTACTTCACTCGAAGACGCGAGGGACATCTGCCTAGTTTGGAGTACGAATACCGCACCGCTGGTGCAGTGGCAAACCGAGCGAAGGAAGAAGCAACGAATGCTACGAACAAACTTAAGACATTGACACGCCGGTTGGCGAAGATTACACCGAAAGAGAAGTCTGAGAGCGAGGCTGCCGTCACGCGCATTGCGACACAGCTCAGCGAGATGCCTGCTGCGACGGCGAAAAAGATTAGGGAGCGGAGTCACTCGACGATTCAACGCTTGTTGACGTCTTATGTCCGCCGTAAACGGGTCATCTCCGGTGTGACTTCTGAATCACCAGCTGGTGCGGCACCTACTGCGGCGGTACCCCACGATCCGGCTCCATCGGACATGCCACCGACGTGTCCCCCGAGATCCAGACGAGCTGGACACCCGGAATATGGATGTGACTATGGTGGAAAGTACCCTTTCGTTGGAATACCATGTGCATGGATGATCTGGGTGGAGGGGCTGTTACTCCTCCCCCCTGCGCCGCTAGTGTTCCCATACCAGCGGAGCTAGCTAAGGCTATTGAGGACGAGATCAAGGCCTCTTCAGGCATTTTATCAGACCCAGCCGTAGGCAATTATGGTCCGATGACCCATCCTACCGGCTTCCCGGGGGATCCATGTACACAGGTGGCGGTAAGATCCTCGATGGACCACATCCGCAATCAAAATAATCACGATCAGACGTTACGTGCTACCAGAGTTCGCAAGGTCCCGGAGACCGCATCGGCTGCGATAGCTGCTGCAGCGGTGCCGGAAAGCACGAAACAAATCTCGGCGAACACAGCCGCGATTCGGCGGTGGGTCAGCCAGCACACAGCGGTGTCCGCGGTGCCTGCTACTCTGCCAGTTGGTCCGAAGAGTCAAACAACGTGGATTCATTCGTGTGTGTTGGAACTGGCGGCACTCGTCAGTGAGCTGCCTTACCCGGTTGCTTATCTAGCCTCCATGCCTGGTGAACCCTTGAAGCCTTTGGACATTCCATCAACAGCGAGTCTCAACTGGCTGTGATACGTCAACATACCACACACGCAGATGAGAAGCTTCGAGAGTTGTGCACGGGGTTGGGCCGCAACGGCCGACGGTCAGTCTGGACATATTCGATGTAAAACGACTGACAACATCCAGCGCTGGAGACGATCCAGCAAATTACAGCCGGAGTTGTTGTGCGCGACCATCGTCGACCCGCTGGCGGACTTGGATCACTGGGGCGTCCTCAATGTTTTATGTGTCTTATTGCCAAAGCTCGCACCAGTGGAGGGTGAGACCAAGGTGGTGATGCCACAGACCAAGGCTGTGCTATACCACCTTTCCAAAGAGGTGCGTGCGGCAGTTTTCCAGCATTATCTGCAAACCTGCCAACTGGCAACCGGCGCTTGACCTTATCGCCCGCGATGGTCAACTGCTGGACTCTCGGTACTGAGGGCACCTCGGCTGCCTTAGGGGGCCGATTCGTCACGGTACGCGGTTCAGCCTTCCTCTTCTCCCATTCCTGTAAGGCGAGCTCGTTCGATAGACGGGAGGGAGACAAATCACGTTTCTCCCAATCCACCAGGCCCGCCTCGACGTCGACGGCGGCATTTGTTGAAGGCTTCCAGAGACCACGCGAAAACAGCCTCGGT
Organism: Peronospora destructor; assembly: GCA_011800735.1. Classification (NCBI taxonomy): domain Eukaryota; phylum Oomycota; class Peronosporomycetes; order Peronosporales; family Peronosporaceae; genus Peronospora; species Peronospora destructor. The sequence goes on along the minus strand of WBRY01000047.1, from coordinate 184,263 downwards.
CTGCATTTGCAAAATGTAGCTGGCTTCCCCAAGCATCCGGAACGCTGTGCAGACTGGTTCGGCCATTTTCGGCAGCGCGAATCAAGGGGCTCTATTGACTTGGTCCTTCTACAGGAAACGCAGGTCACTCTTGGTGAAGCAGCAAGTATGGAAAAGCTGTACAACACCAAATGGGGCTTCGTGGACAAGCCCGATCGCACGATGTGGACAGAGTCCGAGGAACCACGTGGAGGGGTTGCCATTTACTGAATCCGTACTCGTCGATTACTGAGATGGAGCCTTGACAAGAGGAACATTGGATACCGCACTGGATGGCCGCTCGTATTGCCCTCATGGGCGAAACCGTCCTCGTCGTCAACGTTTATGCCCCAAGTGACAAGAGTGAACGGGAGGCGTTTTTCGAGATGCTTCGCCATCACCTTCTGGGATATAACGGATCCGTGTTCATGGGAGGAGATTTCAATTGCACGTTAGTCCCACGGCTTGACCGTTCTTTTGCCTCACCACCCGGCAGACATGATTCTTTGGCGTTGAGACGGCTTCTAGAACGGGCGCAGCTTAGCGATGTGCTCGACGATGAAATGGAGCGAGCGGAAGAAAAGCGGGCCATATCAGCATTTCATGCGGCGGCGCACACTTTATCAGGCGGTGGCTCCGCCAGTTCTCGGCTTGATCGGTGGTATGTTAGTGCTCTTCATGATGATTGGGTTCGAGACGTCGATCTTTCGGTACCTGGTCCAGCAGCTGACTATAATGGCATAACTATCCGGATTGGGGCGCCACGTCATGTCGTGCGCGTACGTAAGCCCCGGCGAGTATATCTCGTTCCGGGATGTGCACAAGCGGTCGCAAATCGAGCAATATTTGCGGCCCTTGAGACGGCACAGATTGCAGTTAATGACATCCATTCTGTTCCGCCGTCGGAGCATGCCACAGCCCGTAGTCTGGCCGACTGGTGGGACGAATGGAAGATAAGTTTACGCAAAGTTCTCTTGGCGACTACCAAGAAAGCTCGCCAAGGTCTGACAAGGAGCTATCGGCAGCGGTTGAGTCGCCCGCCTATACGTCCGACTAGATGCGGCGCTTTTAGAGGCGCGCTCTGCGGATGACTCGCCAGCGAGGGCTCCAGAGCGATGCGACCAAACTATCCGTGTCGATACCCCGGGGGAACTTCGACGAAATGTTGCGGAGTGTCGTCGGTTATGGCAAAGAACCAAAAAAGAGCGACTACTCACTCAACATACGTACTCTCCGGGCGAGGCATCCCGAAGATTTTTCGCCCGGGTGTCGACTAAATTTCAAGACAACACGATTATTTCCCTGGGTGGCAAAGCTGCCTACGGGCCGAATCGGTCTCAGGAATTGGCTGATGAAATGGCAGACGGCTGGGAGCATATTATGGCTCGTTCTTTCGATTGTCCCGGTGCTACCGCCGCATTTCTTGAAAGGGCCTCCACACCGGACCGGGTTGATGACTCTACCGTGACGTCAGCCATCTCTCCAGACGATGTGAGTGCGGCTTTGAAGAGGCTCAAACGTGGGAAAGCTACGGGGCCGAATGAAATCAACAACACTTTCTACCGCGATTACGCCTGTTGTTACAATTCTCGATGATTTTGCTAGGGTTTCAGGCCTACAGACGAATCGAGCGAAGTCTATGGTCATTGAACTTGACCCTCGCGGATCGGCACTGCCTTTGGACACCTGCGGCCTCACTCTTCAAGCTTCCTGCGAGTCCTGCAGGTACCTTGGTGTTCTGGTTGGGCAACAGGATGTGGTGGCTGAAAACTGGACGAAGTGCATCCGATCCTTATGGAGTCGGCTTGTCCTCGCCAGAGAAAAGACTCACACTGTCGAGCAGCGGTCTCGCCTTGCGAGTGCCATAGCGGTGCCAAAAATTACCTTTCTCGCACGACATTGTTGGCCTCCTCCAGCGACTGTGACCCGATTGCAAGGCTTGATTACGGATTTTGTATGGGGCACCCGCGACGGCAGGAGATCCCGACCTTGGGTGCCCTCCGAGATGGCTTCACTACCGATACAGCAAGGTGGACTTGCGGTGCCGTGTATTCGAACGGAACTGATGACTATGGCGGCGACAGCCGTTGGTCACTGGGCAGCTATGGTTTCCTCGAGAGATTTACTTGCCCCCCCCAGATGGACCTGCAGCCGCGGAGGAGGCCGCCGGAGGATGAACCATACCCTTGAGAGGCCCACAGGAGAAATCAGCATGACCTAACTCCGCCGCGAGGATAGCCCGACTCTGACGGTAGTCGACCTGCCACCGCAGATTTTCGACCAGCGCCGTCTCGTGCTGAAGACCCTCGCGGAGCTGGACCACGAGACTGGAGCTGTCGCCTAGCTCTTTCTCGAGGCGCTCACACCTGGCCGTTCAGTAGGCGGCGGAAGGGGAGACTAGAGCTAGCCGACCTTCGCAAGCCTCAACACGGCGGGCCTGCGCAGCCACGCCGACCTGCAGGTCACACAAGGCTCGGCATATACGGGAAGAAACTGGTGAGTCCTCGTCGCAGGCAGCCTCGGCCGGGCTCACCATCGACGCTGCCGGCACGAATAAGTCGTGGAGAGGGTTGACCAGAGGCGCAGGGACGACCGAGGCCAGTTCTTCGAGCGGTGGGTCTGACCCGGGTGAAGATATTGCTGGAATGACACAAATTAGACGAGGACCACCCAACACAGAGCAAGCAGAAGGACTTACGCGATTTACGCGGTGAAGACATGCGCGTGCTCAAACCGCTGTACGGCTGAGCAAGTGCAGGGGCGGCTGTGGTGAAGTGCTTTTCAAAAGTGGTGGTCCTAGAGGCCAATGGATTGAAGGAACGCGCATCAGGGAAAGGGTACCGGAGAGAAAGGGGACCACGGAGGCGAAGCGACCCTTGGATGAGAAGAATTTGCAGAATCAACGGGAAGATCATTGCCAGGGTACCGGTTAAACGGTACCGAAAGGAGTCGACCACGGCCCTCATTGGTAGCCCAGTTCCTAGGGGTAGACCTCGGTTCCTCATTGGTAGGCCCGGTCCCTCATCGGTAGACCTCGGCCCCTCAGGGTCGACCGCAGCCCCTCATCGGTAGACTTCGGCCCCTCAAGGTCAAGCTACTCCTGGCCAGTCAAAATAAGGGATCAGGGCATAAGGCAAGGATTAGAGTAGAGAAGTTACAGGATAGGACTATATTAAAGATCACTCAATTTGCGATCTACGTGGCACGACTTCGTCACGCTTAACGGAGCTTGTTAAGTCTGCCCGCCTGTTCGAGGGAAGGGATGCACTTTGGCCCCCCCGTTGAAGACAGTCGCGTAGCAAGACCCAAGTGCGAATAGAACCCCACGAAGTATTTGGCCTGTGGGCTCGTCTCGAGTAGCCCCCCAAAGATCCGCTATCGGAAGCGGCCTCCCCCACCTAGTGGTTAGGGAGAAAAGTAAAGGCCAGGTGGTTAACACCTCTGATACAACCAAGGAAAAGTCCAGGGGCGACAAGCTCCCTGAAGAATGTGGTTATAAGTCCACTCTTGACCAGGTCGATCGAGTGGCCACCTACTGGCTCACCGAGTGAAGTATATCCACTCGAGGGCTCCCAGGTCTTCCTCTTTCAAGGCCGACATCTACATCCTCACCCAAGTCTTCCGAGGAGTGCGACCCGCCAGCCTACGGGTACACAAGGTGAGAGAAAGTCCATACGCGGCGTCGGGGTACCCCCTCCGTAAGTCGGCAGTCCGGCACAGTGAGTGGTTTGGGGTCATATCACACAGTTTTAGGAGCCTATTCCACCACAACTGTCTTCAATGGGGGTCCCTTGTTCCTTCAATCCACTGGCTCCTAGGTCCACCACTTTTAAAAAGCACTTCACCACACAAGTGCAAAGGCTGTTTTGGCTATTGCGTGGATTTGGCGTACACCAGCTAGGCATTTCGACGTGCCAAGTGCTTATGTGCGAGCTGCTAAAGATGATGGAGTGGATATACATCTTCATATTCCTAAAGGAATGATTTTTACGTCGGAGGAGCTATCCGAGTATGGTGTGGATACCGCCAAGGATCTTTTTCTTTGTTTGGAAAGAAGCCTTTATGGCTTAAAGCAGGCTGGAAGACTGTGGCAGCACCTCCTCCATGCAACGCTGACAAATATTGGATTTTTGCAATGCATTACAGACACATGTTTGTACTTTATGTCAGACCTACCCTTGTTGGCACCTATGTGGATGATCTCTTGGTGACCGGGGCCAGTACCCAGCGTGGTAATGTTTTCTTTACGCAGATGGCATGCCTTGAGCTGAAGGATCTTGGACATGCTGAGAAATTTCTTGGAATGCGAGTACATTACGATTCCGAGTCGGGTTATAAGATCAATCAAGAACCAACTATCCTTGAGTTGCTGTCCAAGCATGGGCTCGATAAAGCAAACTCAGTGCGAGCTCCAATGAGAGGAGACCTTTTGGATGATGATCAATCTGGAGGAGGGTCGCTACTGCCGGCAAATGGGCCTGGTACACCTGAGCGCCCGACCATCAAAACATTCAGTCACTGCTTGGAAGTTTGCTTTGAATTGCTCGCTGCACGAGACCGGACATATCTTTTGCACCATGCTTCTCGGCGTACGCACGCGCCAACCATCGGAGATTTGAAGTTGGCGAAACGTATTGTGCGCTACTTGGCTGGAAGTGCTGATCTCAAATTGTGCATGAACTGCGACGGTGGCCCATATTTACCGCTACGCATCGAGTTTCACTGATGCTGATTTTGCTGGAGATAAGCGAGACAGAAAGTCCATGAGTGGTGGAATAGTTCGGATCAATGGAATGATCGTGGGTTGGCATTGCACGAAGCAAACGACAGTGGCGTTGTCGACTGCTGAGTCAGAATATGTGGCTGCGGTCCATTGGCGCCAAAGAGCTTCTCGGTTTAAAGGAGTTAGCGGGAGAAATTGGATTTCAGGTTGCGCTTCCCATGGTCATGAAGATGGACAACCAAGCTGCTATCAAACAAGTGGAAAATGAAGCAAGCTCAAGCCAGGCAAAGCATGTGGACGTTCGTCTCAAGTTTATTGGTGACTACTACAAGAAAGGCGCAATCAAACCGACTTACGTGACTACGAACGACATGCTGGCTGATATCCTGACCAAGCCACCCCCAGCGCCTCGACTACAAGCTTTACGTACTCTCGTTGGACTTGAAAAGGCATGATCTCTGGGAGGAGTGTTGGAAAACGGTGTTTTACCGGCTGAAATACCGCCAGATCCCAAGCCATCAAGAAACTACCGTTCTCCAGGATTGTCTTTTGCATCGTATATTTTGGTGTTGCAGGTGACAGAAAAGACGGAAGGTGAGCATATCTCGTGCTACCATCGCGCAGGAGCAAGGAGCAGCTGCAATCAGGGTGGTGATAGGTATGACACAGATAATGTTTGTAATAAAAATCACTCTTCGAAAACACTTCTTTGTAGACCTTCCTATCCTTGTTGTAATAAAACATATATAAGCTCGCCACGTAGGGACGCGTCTGAACAGACGAGCGTCCAATCATTACATATTAGCCAATCATCTTTTCGACTTAAATTATAAACATTAAAAATAAATCATTCTTACACCTTTAAGTGCGCGCAGAGAAGACAGGAAACCGCTGCCGCGACGCCACTAGTGACAAGTATCTAGTTCTCAAATGAGGCAGCCTTTGGTGCCCACCAACTACCTCGCTGCAAGCGAGAGAAGAAGATTTTACTGCTTCCTCGTTAGTGCCTCAAGGTATGTACTTGTAGTGCATAACAGCTTTTAAAGTGCCCGCCTACACCCATGGCGATTTCGTGGCTGCAGGCGGCCGAGTCAATCAGCAACGTCTCGCCATTCACGAAATGTCAACTTGCGCCATTGTTGAGGATCTCGTTTACCTCGATCGCCGTCACCGATGTTGCTGACTGCAAAGACCATCCCGGGCTTTCTCTTCTTGCTGCGATGGACGTGCGTCGCTCGCTCTCTTATCATCTGCTCGGTCAGTGCGAGGATTACGCCGCCACCGCCGTTGCTATTGTTCGGCTTGCCGCTGGTGCTTTGTCTTTCAGGCGTAGCAGGAGCGTGTTTTCTTTAGTCGTATTGACGTGTGTAGCGACGACTTCGCGTCCGAATGCGCCGTTGTAGAGCTCGATTGACTGCGCAAAATGTGCCAACTCTTTGGCGTGGTACAGGTAGTCGACACAATCGGGTTGTAGTTGACGCGCATGATGTTCATCAGTTATGGCAACACGTGGTGGTCGAAAATGTTTAAAGCGAGCGAGCCTACGCCTCTGCGTGCGTCGCTGACAGCCACTATTAAAAAATGCTCACCCCAGGTGCACTTTGAGCTTCTTTCTACGAAAAGCGTTTCGTGGCCTGGCTAGCCGTGATCGTCGTTTTTCATGTTACGAGGAGCTAGCACATGACTTAGCCGAGCACGGCCTCTGATTCCATTACATGTCCGCCTGTTTGTGATATTACCGCTCAGTCGTGCCGCTGAGGTGGTGGCGGAGCAGGTTGACCTCCACGTGAAGCTGCAAGAGGACTCGGTCAGAATGACGACGCGAAAGAAGGTGCGACCTCGGTCAAAACCCCCGGATCTAAGTCCCTTGTAGAGATCAGAGCCGTCAAACTTTCAAATCGACAGCCTGCGCTGGATTGCATTCGGCTTTCTAAAGAACCCTAGTGTCGCAAGCGGCTGCTGCGGCAGGCGTAGCTTGGGCTTCTTCGGGCTGATGCAGTGACGTCGGTCCGTATGGCGACGCAAATAGCGACTCTCCGAGGTCAGGCATGCGCTGCGCGGCTGCCGCAGCTGGCTTCTGCTCGGGGCTAGTCCATGAGCGCGTTGATCGTCATCGGCGGTATGCACATGCTCACACCTAGCGCCGATGTGAACATGCTACTCTCGGCAGCACACAACATTCGTTCGTTTTCGTCGCGCTCGCGCTGTGAAGACAACATCTTTGCCATGCGGTCGGTCCGAGCGATGAGGGTCGCGAAGATCTGTCGTCAGTTGCCGAGAGTTTCTAGCGAATACGGCGGCGCGTGTCGGCGAGGCCCTTGCGTGACCTGTTGTTGCCGGTAAGGGCTTCTTGTCAATCATTTCAGCTATTGGGCTCACAACCTGTAGGCAAATATACGTTGCAGTGAAGTAGTTTACGATTAGATTTTGTGTTCTAGCTACTCTTTCTTCTAACGGTCTCCGCTTCAACCAGTCCCAATGGTTGGCTGCTAGTCAACTTGCCTGCTAACTACTTCCACTGACTTTGAGTGATGAAAATAACGGCTAATTGCAATTACACATACTACAAAAATTGTCCATATCTTCAACACTCAGCTTCCAACAGCCGCAACGAAAGAGAAGCATAGGAAGCCTTCAACTTGACCTGGAGTGGCGTTTTGTCATTGCAACTGTGACGCTACACATATTCTGTACATATATTAGCTTAGACTCTGACAATATTAGACCATATTTATTGTTTTAAGTGAAAGGCAGCAACCACCGAGCTTACTACTCGAATAAAAAATAAGTAAAGAGTTAAGGAGCTACAACGCTGACGGCGCTGGACTTGAGCACCTCTCAAGGCTGACATACAAGAGAAGCTTATTTCTGCGCAGCGGTCAAGGTCACGACCTGCTGCAAGGTATAACGATCCAAGTACAACGGTAACCAAAAGTATCTAATGTCCTTACACTCACCGGCTCCGGTATCAGTTCCTTGCATTAACACGCGCAGGACGAATCTCGAGCAGTCCACGCAGTCCACGCAGATCCGCGAACCCTTCAACCCATTCGTCCGTAACATGTTCCTGCGAGTTTCGTTCTTCTGCCGCTCCGCTGTGTACAGTTTTGCCTTCATCATGACTTCCTGCATCACTTCTTTGTATGTCTTCCTCTTCCCATTTCCTTCCTCATTTCTGGCGCATCAGTGTCTCCCTTGCTACCTCCAAAGTGGAGTTGCTGACAATGTCCATGTCAATCTTCTTACCTTCCTCCGAGTCATCCTCATCGTCTGACAACCCGTTCACATTGAGAATATCGTAGCCATCGTTGGTAATTTTGCCCCTTTGTGCGTTAAGAATGGCGCATCATCGTGTTCTTCTTGCTCCGAGTCTGAGTCGTGTAGTGCAAACGTCGACGCGTTGCGCATCTTGCGCTTGCGCTCCGTCTGAAACCGAGCCATCATCTTATCCTTCATCAACCATGTCGGGTCCTATTCACCGAGACGCTTGTCCTTCAACACGTTGCTCTTGTTGTGGGCCTTACTTAAACTCAGCGCCGAGCGTCTTGTAACGCTTACGTTCGGCTTCAGCACGAGCGGCTGACACGTTGCGGCCTGTGCCTTTCACCTAACGATGAATGGCCTCGTGCTTTGCTTGGTTGCGTTGCTGCACGTGGCAAACGGATTACCGTGAGATACTCAGTATTAGTGTGCAACTACGAGTCAATGATGCTCAGGTCAATGGAATCATACCTCGCGTTCAAGTGTACGTGCGTCGTGGACTGATATGCTGCAGTAATAGCGCTGCAGATAGGGCAGGTAGACAAGAAGAAACTAGGGAAGCTTGTCTTGGCCACTCCGACCATTCGTATCGGTGCAACGATCTTCGTCGAATGCCGGACTAAGTCTGAAACGTATGATGCTACGCACATATCTCATCATCGGATAAAGAATGTCGACGAGCTTGATGTTCTTCACGGGGTGGTCATCGCATAGGAATGTGTTAATATTGCTGTTGATGGTCGTGACTCAGGGCTACTTTACCTCTTATGAGTGATTGTGTCACCATAACTTTGTGCTTCCACTCAAAGATAGCAAGAGGGACACCTGACGTACCGCTAGAGACAGATCTCCGATAATCGTGCACCAAGATGCAGGGCTCGACACCTTAACTCCCTTGTATTCAACAAAACGCTGTTGATACGTCACATCTGTAGTCATGACACTAAACTAAAAGCTAGACCGCTACTAATTACGTCCTACACAACAGCCATGACCACGACTGCCACGCAAACCACGATCGTCATTACTTGACGCACCGTCAGCAGCAGATACGGTGAAACCGTGCTCATCGACGACTCTGCCCTAAGGCGGCAATTATTTTTCTCTTCTTGTTGGATCTCCGAGTTGCTCTTGCTGGCCACGCACTGGTACGTCTCATCCTAGTCATCCAGCTCCCAGAATTATTCGTACTCCTTCGAAGAGCAACCTCAATCTCGGCGAAGCGGTGCTTATTCGAGTGCTGAGCTCCAGTACTCGAATAAGCACCGCTTCGCCGAGATTGAAGTTGCCGCACTTACTGCAGAGTGAAATAACCAGGCAGTAGTCGGAAGCCCTCACAAGCAAGACACAGTGAAAACGATGGCAGTTGCACCCACACTCCAAACCTCAAACTGCCGACCCAAAATCCGCTGCCACTCTCTCTCTATGTACGGCATCTCCGTCACTCATTGAACTCCTTGAAGTCAGTTTACGGATGGGCAAGAAGCAATTGATATTCTATATATTGGATGCTAATCGAAACTTCTACATTTCTGATAAAAATGGGCAAAAGAGACTAACAGTTTTTACTGAAGAGACAACAAACTATCCTGCAAGTTGCAGTAGTATTCACCTCCGTGAGGCACACTGATGGCACGTAGTGATTGAACACTTCAACATATAGTTCATATTGGATTTTTGCTATGTCTTAACGAAAATCGACGTAGAATCGAAAGCAAATGTCGCGATTTACAAAACAAAACATTACCATGTTTGTATAAGAGTGCTTTGTTGAAAAGTGGTGGGTCACGTTGAAAGCCCGCTATGGACCGTTTTATCATCCGCATGGATGAACCGGGTACGACGACCAACGAGATGCCGATGTCAGAGCCATGGCGGAGCTGGCCTTAGCGAATTGGTATATCCGTAGTTTCGGAAGAATGTCTCAGCTTAGTATCCTGTCTAGCCAATCTTGTCGACACACAGCAGAATCCTCTGTAGAACAAAGACAAATTGGCGTCTCATCCATATGCGATGACAGACATGATGTGTCTCGCTTTAAAACATGTGAACTTGTCGACTGGGATTGGCAATCCAATTGTAAAGGTAGTTTCAGCAATACAAGTATTCAACTTCTATTTCTGCACGTGTACACGACAGTTTAACCACTATACAGGCTCGCTTCACTTAAATTGGTCAATACTCCACCGGAAAGATCACCGCAATCCTGTTTATGATCCGTCTCCGGGCGTTTGTAGCCTTCGTCAATGATGTGCTGTAGTCCCAATTCTACCCGCCTGCATTCTGGGTGTGGTACCTTTCCCGTTGATTGGTGTTGGCTGCCAAATTTGTGCACAGAACCGCAAATCTCGTCACCCATTGTGTGAAAGTCTGCATCTACGTCTGCAACTACGTCTGCATCTACATACGTGTCTTCTCTTTACCGTGCTTCCTTCTCTCTCTCTCGTTGTCATGGTGATCAAAAAGGGCGGCGGTAAAAAATTGTCTACTAGGAAGAAGCAGAAGCATGGCTTCATGCGCGCTACAACGGGATCGCCTACGCTCCTACAGCACAAACAACAACATAGTAACAATAAAAGCATGAGCAATGTTTATTTTGTCAGGATAACGGACGCACCCCAACAGGATTATAACAATGTGACATGGGGTGTCTGCGTGACCTCCGGATTCAGTTTACAGCAGACGGACACCAAGTCTACATGTAGCCAACTGAGATATCAACTAGTTCACAAGACAGCGCTGGAGTCGTGGTGAAGGTGAACGGGCATCTGGATGTCATCGGCAACGCAATGCTCCTGTGCCTTATCGAGTAGGGCGGAAATTTCCGCAGCGCTGATCGCAGCAATGCCAGTACTCCTTTGCAAAAGGACCATCATGTATTGATCAATTAAGATGTCGACTTCAACTCTACTTGTCGGATTTCCAATACGAAGAAGCTCTCGGTGACGCAGCACGGCTACTGACACTGCGAAGATAAAGACGCGGCACATTCTCTTCATAGCAAAAGCACTGTTGCTATTTGTAGGTTCGTACACGTTGCAAAGCGCGTCTAGGGCGTACTTGACACTACAGTGGTTTGACCACAGATGGTTTGAAATGCTAACTTCTGTTAGGTCATGATTATGCAGATTATGCAAGAATTCTTGCAACTTCATTACCCGCACATGCAATGGGGTCGCACGTGGGTTAATCGGCCACGCTTCACGATCACTCGAACCGTGCGGACCATCGTATAGAACGTGGTTTTCAAATTTCCGCTGATCTTTCGTCCCTAAAGATTAAAGCGTAAAGCTGTACTCTAGCGCAATGTTGCTCGCATCAACTGAGACATCGTGCAGCCAACTGAGATTGGCCTGTTCCACGGACGCAGAACAAACTTACAGCTTTCGTGTACTGTATAAGTGCAACGATCCTACGAGTATGAAATCATTTTGGACACGAGATCTCTCTTCAGCGCAGAACACACACATGGACAGCTTTACATACAGCTTGTTCTTCATATAATCTTCAATACGTTGCGTTAGGCATGCAGGTATCCCTCAACGTTACTTTCGGCTTCGTAAACGTGTAGATCACACACCTCATGTAACGAACGTGTATGATCAACCCTCGAACAATGACGAAGTCTGCTAACGTATTGCTGTCGACTCTCCTCTTTGGTAACATAGGTACACTAGTGCCTGGAACACTGTGTATCCATCTTTAGTCATACTTGGTTATACGCTGACATCGGGTCCATGCACGATCAATAGTACTCACCAGCAATGCTGTCGAAACCGTTCTCCATTAGCATACCCTGTCACATTGTGTCGCGGTAGTCGTGGATGATATGGTATTCCAGACTTTCATGCTGAAGATTGGAGCCGTGTACGGATCCGTTCGCAATCATCTCGCCTATCGATCCAGCACAGCGAGTGACATCACTGCCTTTTCTATAATAATTTGGCTATTTTGAACGTCCAGTCAGTGCCTGGATTGCTGTGTGTCTACGAGCCGGCCACCATCTTTGAGTATGTTGCTACCTTGCGCACTTACTGGTTGCTCGTAACGTATTGTTCTTCGTCCAGCGAGCGACAAATGTCTTTTTAGTTTCTTCTCCTTGTCTACCAGTCTCGCCTCCTGCTCCTTCTCACTTTCACGTGGAGAAACTCGGCATGGCGACGAAGTTCGCGTGCTGCACTCTTGCGTGCACGCTCAACTTGGCGTTGCAACCGAGTTGCGCTCTATTCTAAGGTGCCTTTTTTCCTTTCGCTCCGTGCAGTTCTCGTCAAACCGTGGAGCGAATGTCGGCAAAGTCGTTGGCGCAAAGCGCTGCCAGCGAAACGACGACGTGCTTTTCAGCAAGACTCGAGATGTGTGTGACGTTTCAAAATGACGACGTTGACTTCAAATGTCTTAATGTCTTCCAACTGCTTCACCAGAGCATGCCATAGTAGGTAGAGCAGGTAAAAAGCGTTCATCGAATGATGACAGCGCCGCGTGCTGAGCCGATGAAGTATCCAGTAGAGCCAGCACCGCGACATGCCGAGTTATCAGCCACACAGACGTGGCAATGCAGATATCTTCTCTTCAGAGCAAGTGAACACCCACTCCAGCAGGTCACCACGCAGCCAATGGATTGAAGTATGTTCTCGTCCTTTGACTCACCGGTACCCGACATCATGAAAGCACGGAAACAGCGAGCGAGGAATATCACGACCTCAGACATATAGCGCTTTTTCAAACGCATTATGTGCAGCGATAATGAAGCGGCGAACAGTACCTGTGTAACCTCCTGTGGCGAACTCACTACTCCACGAGCTAAGCTCTCTCCAAGCAGTGTCTCCATTAGAGATATCACATTTTAGCGCAAGTCGGACGTCGGGGAAAAATGCACGTCAGGCATTGAATAGAAGGAGCTCTGACAGCATAGGCACGCTTGTGCAGACGCTTGAAAAGCTGGGCAAGCAAGCAGCTCACGCACTACCATGCCTGCAGTGTTGCCCATCTGTTAGGCTAACGTGCACATGGTCTTTGCAAGCAAGTGAAGCTGCACCAAACACAGCACATGATAAGCATAGTTAGCTCAAACTACAGCCTATCCTTGTGTGCAGCATATCGAACTGCAAAGATTAGGAACTGGCGCACCAATCACCGCGAAGAAACGCTTCATTTCTTCTCGTTTTCCACACACAGTCGTGAGTTGTAGTATGTCACAATGCACTCCAAAATAAAACCACGCTTCCCATCCGATGTTTCTTAAAAAATGCTGCCAGCACTTCTACGAGACTCCGACAGTAAAACACAAATGGAAGCTCAGCTGCAGTCTCCTCCGCACCCTGCAATCACTTTTACTTTTTCATTGCGTTGTCGCTTTCGTCTACCTCCTCTTCCCGTGCTTCTTCCATTTTCACCTTGTCTTCATTCCCAATGTCCGAATTCCTTACAGATTCTGCCTCGAATTCTTCCTCCTCGCTGTCGCCCAGTTCTTCATTATCATCTTCATCCTCGGCTTCTTTCTCTACCTATTCTTCTTCGGCACCGGCAGCAAAACGATTTGCAGCCGCGATCGTCATCAGTAGGCGGTATCACGATAAGCTGCGGAGTTTTTTTCTCTTTTGGCTCTCTTTTGGCTCTCTTCGTACCCTTCTTCCTCTTGCGCTTTCCTGCGTCGTCGCTGTCAATATCATCAACATCAGCGCCGTTCATACGCAACACACGCTCCTTTTCACCTTAAGCAAGACGGTCATGTTCCTTCACAGCAGCCTCCTCCGGCGACATTCGTCGCAAAGTCGCCCATCGGCTCCGGTATCACTTCCTTGCATTGTCACGCGTAGGACGAAACTCGAGCAGTCCACGCAGATCCGCGAACCCTTCAACCCATTTTCCGTAACATGTTCCTGCGAGTTTTCGTTCTTCTGCCGCTCCGCCGTGTACAGCTTTGCCTTCATCATGACTTCTTACATCACTTCGTCGTATGTCTTCCTCTTCCCATGTCCTTCCTCAATTTCTGGTGCATCAGTGTCTCCCTTGCTACCTCCAAAGTGGAGTTGCTGACAATGTCCATGTCAATCTTCTTACCTTCCTCCGAGTCATCCTCATCGTCTGACAACCCGTTCACATTGAGAATATCGTAGCCATCGTTGGTAATTTTGCCCCTTTGTGCGTCAAGAATGGCGCATCATCGTGTTCTTCTTGCTCCGAGTCTGAGTCGTGTAGTGCAAACGTCGACGCGTTGCGCATCTTGCGCTTGCGCTCCGTCTGAAACCGAGCCATCATCTTATCCTTCATCAACCATGTCGGGTCCTATTCACCGAGACGCTTGTCCTTCAACACGTTGCTCTTGTTGTGGGCCTTACTTAAACTCAGCGCCGAGCGTCTTGTAACGCTTACGTTCGGCTTCAGCACGAGCGGCTGACACGTTGCGGCCTGTGCCTTTCACCTAACGATGAATGGCCTCGTGCTTTGCTTGGTTGCGTTGCTGCACGTGTCAAACGGTAATCCGTGAGTTACTAGCGCGCATGAAGCCGTGCTTCTGCTTCTTCCTAGTAGACAATTTTTTACCGCCGCCCTTTTTGATCACCATGACAACGAGAGAGAGAGAAGGAAGCACGGTAAAGAGAAGACACGTATGTAGATGCAGACGTAGTTGCAGACGTAGATGCAGACTTTCACACAATGGGTGACGAGATTTGCGGTTCTGTGCACAAATTTGGCAGCCAACACCAATCAACGGGAAAGGTACCACACCCAGAATGCAGGCGGGTAGAATTGGGACTACAGCACATCATTGACGAAGGCTACAAACGCCCGGAGACGGATCATAAACAGGATTGCGGTGATCTTTCCGGTGGAGTATTGACCAATTTAAGTGAAGCGAGCCTGTATAGTGGTTAAACTGTCGTGTACACGTGCAGAAATAGAAGTTGAATACTTGTATTGCTGAAACTACCTTTACAATTGGATTGCCAATCCCAGTCGACAAGTTCACATGTTTTAAAGCGAGACACATCATGTCTGTCATCGCATATGGATGAGACGCCAATTCGTCTTTGTTCTACAGAGGATTCTGCTGTGTGTCGACAAGATTGGCTAGACAGGATACTAAGCTGAGACATTCTTCCGAAACTACGGACATACCAATTCGCTAAGGCCAGCTCCGCCATGGCTCTGACATCGGCATCTCGTTGGTCGTCGTACCCGGTTCATCCATGCGGATGATAAAACGGTCCATAGCGGGCTTTCAACGTGACCCACCACTTTTCAACAAAGCACTCTTATACAAACATGGTAATGTTTTGTTTTGTAAATCGCGACATTTGCTTTCGATTCTACGTCGATTTCGTAAGACACAGTAAAAATCCAATATGAACTATATGTTGAAGTGTTCAATCACTACGTGCCATCAGTGTGCCTCACGGAGGTGAATACTACTGCAACTTGCAGGATAGTTTGTTGTCTCTTCAGTAAAAATTGTTAGTCTCTTTTTCCCATTTTTATCAGAAATGTAGAAGTTTCGATTAGCATCCAATATATAGAATATCAATTGCTTCTTGCCCTCCGTAAACTGACTTCATTCAACTGTACGACGGATATTGAACCGTATCTCCGGCATTCGACCTCTGACGTCACTTTCCATTCATCCAATCCGCCAAAGAACCCCGCCAAGCCATTCGTCAGTGCAACCATGCACCGTCTCGCCACGATATGTGTGGCTATTGCTGCCTGTCGAGTCGGTGTTGGGTCACATGCAGCACCATCCCGCAGCATCCCCAAGTCACCTCGCTCTATACTTGGAGTTCCCACTAAGAGGCATTTGAGGTCGGACAAGCTTACACCCGACGAAGAAGAGAGGGTTTTAGATTTTGATCTTAACGTCATACCGCGCGAAGAAATTGTTGAAAGCATCGATGAAATCATGGGAAAAACAGTAGAGTCGTCGGGGATGGAAACTGAAGACCGGGAGAAATTAGTCAAGCTGGTCGCAAGCGAAGAAAAGAAAAAGGAGCAACTTAAGTTGCTGAAGGAGCGTGAACAATTCGTCAAGTCAGTCGCAAGCGAGGAGGGAAAAAAAGAGGAACAATTTAAGTTGCTGAATGACTGGGAACAAACACTTGAATCGTTCAAACATGAAGTGCAGAAGGCCAAAACTGCTGAATTCAAGGCATTGCTGATTCACCGGGATAGCCAATCGAAGGCGTTCATAGCTGATAGACAGGAGAACCTCAAGGAATTGTGGAACGGCTGGGAACTGCCAGCCGAGTCAATTAAAAGCGAGTCGAAGTCCACCACTGAAGGCCTTCAAGCTTGGCTCGAAAAAGACGAACCACGAGACAGTCTATTCAAGGTGCTGGGGATTCACAAAGCGATGGACAAAACGGCGAACAGTCTTTTGATTAGCATGAATTTGGAAAGGTGGAATGTCGTCATGAAATCTTTGGACAAAACGGGCCACTACAACTTTGAAGATGAGCTCCAAGACGCTCTCATGACTTTTTGCGGAAATGTTGAACGGGCTAAACTCTTCTTGAAACGTCTCGTCATCTTAAGACAGACAACAAGTTCTAGTCAATTGGAGTGGATGCATCAAAAGCAAGACCCAGAGAAGCTTTCCAAACGAATGAATTTTGAGAATGATAATCTGAATGATTTGAAGAAGCTGCGGAGATGGAGTATTTACGTGGACGCCTACAACGACTTGCATCCAGAGCATCAAACGACCCTGATTGCTGCTTTGCCTCATGCCGAAGTTGATTTGATAAATAGAATCTTTGGTGACAGTGTAAATTATCCACGATCAGGTATGCTTCCAAGGCGAATGCTAGACGAGATCCTCAAGTCATGGGCTGATGAAGAGCCCCCCGTTTCTGCAGCTGATGCCTTTTTGCGATTAGGTCTACTGCCGTCTAACTTTGGGAATGAGGACTCTCGTTTTGATGCATGGATGGCTTACGTGAAGCGAATCAGTGAGGCTAAAGAACTGCGTGTTGTATTATCAGCTGTATTGAAGGAGCTGGCGGAAAGGACGGATCAGGCGGAAAAAGGAAAGCTACATGCCCCTGCTGACATCATTCACGTGGAGAAAGAGAACCCATCAAAACGGAAACCAGAGTTTACCACTCAAGATGCACGTGACCGGCAACGACCACGTGGGGGTGAATAATGCTTGTCGAGGCATCAGCGCTCCGAGCACGAATGGAATCCCTTCTGACATGCTGGAAGCTTAAGATGAGGTTGTCGGGAACAGGTTTATATACATATTAACAATAGTAGAATGTGATTCTACTACTGTTGTCATCGTGTGCTATGACATTTTCATCGTGACAGACACTTTTGTTATATGCCTGTTTTACATTTTCCTTATATAACTGTCCTTTGCAATCCTCTTACTTGGCAGTATCGGTTGTACCCAGCGGTTGTTTGTGAAAAATCTGCTGCAGCAGAATTCACAGCACGCTGGAGACAATGGGCACTCATGATTCATGGGCATCGATTAAGAGGCACGTTTCGAACGCCGAATGGAGTATCCTCTAAGCCCGTGTCAAAAGGTTTGCACTGCAGCCGTGCGCGGACTAACAGCACAGTGCTCACCGCGAATTTGCGGGTTGTGCTGGTGTCTTTAAACAGCGCATCATGTCGATACACTTCGACGACTTCAGTCGTAGGGAGCGACATCATTTGCTTTCGGCGCACGCGGTTTCTGCGACCGCAAATTTAAGATGATATTTGGAGTAGACGCTGTCCCAGCCTGTCAATGCCTTCCAAGACGTCTCCCAGAAACGTAAGCATGCATTGCTCCACTACGAGCCGTGACCAGTTGCACTCACGATATGCAAGGGCGAGTGCAGCACTTGACTCGCCATAGAGGAAACGATATAGTCGGAGTACCATTTAAGCGTTGGTCGGAATTATACGACATGACTTCATTGACCCAGAGAAAAGCCATCTTTACCGAAACGCTAAAAGTGACCCACGCCACACTGCAATTGAATACACGATATTGTTTGAAAACCGCATTGACACTCGTCATTTGTATGCACACTCGGTATCGTCAATGATTCAGATCAATTGAGCTACTCGCTCTTTGCCCAGTCGCTTGTAGTACTTGACTTCTTCTCTTGTGAGTGCAATCTGCGGGAAAAAGCCATCATGCAGGGGGAACTCGAGCATTTGAAGTCAATCGTAGTAGCATGAAAGGAGTTGTCTTTACCTTCCGAGCGTGATGGGTACAGCAAAATGCGGTAAAAGGTTGATGGAGTGTCTGCGACAACATGAAGTTGTCTATCTAATGCTGCCATGGACAATAGAGAGTTAGCACTCGTCCGTAGCACGCAAATTGTCGTGATTTTTATGCCCGTTATTTTGCCGACAAGCTTCCTGTCCACTCTTCTTGAAAAGAAGAGCGTTTCCAAGGAAAATGCGACGTGGTACGTTCATCCGACGACTCGTGGAGAGGTGTGGTACGCACGCGGGATGGATGGCGACTGCGAGAAGGTGTCAGTCGTCCGGATGCGCGCCTGTCTTTACCGGAAATTCTAGATCGTGATGCGCTGAACCGAGCTTCTGCATCATCCTCTCCACCTCATAAGAACGACCTTCCGAAATGAATCCTGCTCTCGTGATAGCTATAACGGATGCTTTTTCATGACTGCGAGACGGGTTTTTCTGGTCGCAATTGCCATTGGACACCGTCAGATATTCCTTTGCGCGTCCTAGTGAATCAATTCATGCAGTCAGAAAAGATAGAATAAACACCTCATTACAATCCTACGCACCTAAATTCTAGCGCTCATCAAAAGCAACGTGCCTCGTCTATGTAACGTAGTCTAGTACACACGCCCTGTAGGGCCCATAACCTGAGCGTACCGCGACGGCAAAGGATCGCCATCAAGTTTGACTGTTAAGCCGTTGCTGTAAGAGTTTGAACTAGTTTCTCTTTCGACTCGCGGCTTGCTGTATCTCTAACTCATTTCTTTTATTTTTGAAATTGCACCTACGTGCGTTATGCGTACGATGGTCAGGTGTTCGAAGCCACTTTTGATGATGACCAAGTGGTCACATCGTCAAAACAATAGCAACGCAGTATGCTCTAGATCAATTTGAACGTTGGCGCACCATTCAATTCCCGTACCTTGACGAAGAACTGAAGAGGAATTGAAACGTCGACCCATCTATGCTCCAGTATCTCGGCCTCTGCCTCCTGCTGTGAGATGCTATCATCGCTGCCAGTGTCGTCTTCATCACCACCTTCGTGGTTCAGTTCGCGCTCTGGCATCGCTCGAAGCGCCACATCTAAAGCGTCTCCTCGAGCATCACGCTGGTCAGAGCTTGTCGGGTTCTTTCCATACCGCCAAGCAAAATCACCAACCCCTTGCCGTTCTCTCGTCGCTGCTCCAGCTTCATCTTCTCTTTTGCAAAACATTCAGTCCCAATCGTGTGCGATTTGAGATTTCTCGACTAGCTCCCGCCACGAACGACAAACCTGTCGCAAGATTCGCCTGCAATGACAATTTGCCCATCGTCGCAGCTACAAGGGCACGATGAAACTGAAACGTCAAGCCGGGTCCTCCACCATCTATTGCAACAGCGGCCGTGGCATTGTAAGACCCTGCCTTGGCTGAGCGAGCCAGAAAGACCGTCGCGTGTACTCCACATCATTGCACCATGAAGCTGAGGTGTCAGTCAGCACCCATAGAGATGTCAAGGCCGTTATCGTCAAGCTCTGGAATGAGCATGAAGACTGTATACGGCGACACTGGCTGACTAATTGGCAATTAAGTTCCCAGCCGAGCTCACTCGAGAGCGTGAACAACGGAATACTCGGGTCAAATAACATGTGCGCTAATTGCACCATAAAGCTGCCCATGCCAAGTCCCTTTTTGTCGTACATATAACCTCCGAGTGTCAGTGTCGTACTCCGTGACAATGGAAATGCGGTACGCTGATGAATTGTCATCTCCGTGCGATCCACAAACCGTGCTCCACTATCAAATAAACTGCGCATTGCCTGCATTGGTGCCTGCACCAAGTCGGACGCATCCACGGCCTTAGACATTTCACTAAAAGATGAGAATTGTGCTTCCGGAGCCTGTTGGTTCATGCGTTGCATAACCTTTTCCACGTAATGCTGAGCTTCATCCAATGACTTTGAATGAGCCCCCACCACTTGTTGCTGTACACTACCATCTTGTTCCAGTGCAACCACGTCCTGTCTCGAATGGAAACAATAAGTACCAAAACATTAGTCAAATTTGTCTGTATCCATATTAACTTAGAGAAGCGTAAAGGAGCTATGATCAATTGAGACAGCCTCAATTAGCCCAACTCACCTTTTTGCCATAAACATCATACACTTGTCGCTTTACTGGATCAAAGAGAACCCTATAGGCTCTGTCTAGCACTGCAGACTGTGCATTAGCAGCCGCTACGAGCGTCGTGTTGCCGCGGCGTCGAGGATGGCGGTCTGGATGAAGATCACGTGACAGGGATAGACAGCAGCTTCGGATTTCTTCACTTAAGGCATCACGGGATACGCGAGAAGCGCGTAGTAATCGCGCTCAAACTGGCGCCAGGACGAGCCGTCCTACACTGGGCGCGTCCGTCGCCATCACTTATCCGGTAAAACGAAATCGTGTGGGCCACGCAAGTTTCTGTAAAAACCACTTAAATCAATGTATACAAACAAACTAGTGCCGTTAGAATTGTAGAAAACGTTCTCGTTTACCTCATTATAACTGTTAAAAATGGAAAAAGTAGGTATTGTAGCAATTGAATACAACATAATTTCTTCCGAGACAGGCACCATGTGAATTTTACTCTCTTGAAATTTATATGATGGACAACACTAGCTGTAGATGGTAGTTCAGTAAGTACAGATGCAAAACTTGCTGCCTGTTCGAAAAAATACTAACACTATCGGAATGAATCTCTGAGTAGTTTCTATAATTGATAGGCAACAGGTACTGTTTAAGCATTATACATACCATGAGCATACGCTGGCAAACAAGGTGTACGAAATGACCTGGGTGCTGAAACGTGCCTCAATCCAACTCTACCTAGGAGCATCTGCAACATGCAAGAGTGCTTGATAGAGACCGATAAGCTCGCAAACATTGTGTATGATTCCCATCACACGAGTACACGAGTTGGTTAAAAATCAGCTGCTCATGTGATTCCCATTTCGAGATCAAGACGTACATATTAGGCATGATCGTATTTTGTGGTCGTAATTTTGTAATGCTGATGAAGCGATTAACATCTCACCTGATGTTTACATCCATTCGTTACGCCTACGCTGCCATGAAGAGGTAAATGTCGCCATTTCAAAGTGACTTCATCACAATGTCATAATGTGAAACAAATGCAATCGTGACCGCCTCGTTGTTGGAGGTTCCCGATGGTCTCAATACCCGTTCAACAGATAGAGCATATCTGCAGGACACTGAAGTAGATGCAACACAAGTTCACACTCGGAATAAGTGCAGAAGACGCAGCTAAGCAGCTAACAGACCCCCGAGTGATCAAGCCACAAGAATGTAAGTGAGAGCAGAGTGGCGCCCAGCAGAAGACTATCGAAAGCTGATGCAGTTTGCTGCCACTGCGGAAATGTCGTCAAGCCAAACAGAAAACTGGTTCATTTCTAATGCTCCTTTCCTCGGTCTTAGAAAATGGAAACATGGATCTGAACATGGAGGTACATCTCAGCACCAAGAAGAGACGTCAGAAGGATATAGGAGATTACGGGTGGCTGCCACGAAGATGTCGCAGAATACACTGCAGAATTTGACGTGTGGAAAGGCGACGCCAGCCCGCGACGTCTGAAACTCGCATGGTCGAACAATCGCTGATTATGACAGAGTATCCCGCCACTTCCGTGTACGAGCTCGAGTCTGGGCTGCCCTCACAAGAAGAGATCAAGTTAAAGAGAGGAAGCACAAAATGTCCAAACCAAGACTGCGTTGACGCATTTGGCTAAGGAGATGGATGCTATGGCGATCAACACTCCGAGTACTGCAAGGAAGTGGCGAACATGTGTATGCTGATCATTATCACGCTTTTCGTCGTTGTATCATGTGCAGTGCTTTCTGCATGCATGCAAGCCCTATGTAGATGAATATAGGCCAGTTTTTGGCCAGATGGAGCGCTAGCAGCTTATTTTGCCGGAGCTTTTGCTGATCATCATGTAAGGCTGTGTTCTGAACATCTACGGGAGTGGTGAGTGAGTACCTGTAGTCCCACTTGCTCGTAGCTGAGAAACCCGTTCTCTATCGCCAAAGAAAAATGTTGCAGTAGCTGCTGAACGACATGGAGCTAAACAGCAATGCAAAAATGAAGAATGGTACCATCGAGGCTAGCGAGTGTCGATGCTAGGTCCGTTAGTCGACATCACGCCATCGACGTAAGCACCACACCTGATAATCACGTTGCCTGACCGCAGAAATCACCGATATTTTTCAACCTCGAGTATAGAAGCGTCACTCGATGGCCACGAAGTTAACGAAACTCACGCCTGTTGGTGAGCCAAAACAGTGTGATTTTCACGACCTTGTTGCTTCTGTGCAAATACTGCGTGATAACAAGAACAGCAGTTGGCAACACGGACGTTGAGCATACGAGATATTTGGTGTCGTAAAACAGCAAGTGCAAGTGGTTTCCGGAGAAGAACTTGCTCGTTCTGTGCTATTGTGTGACAAAGTATTTAACCTCCCCAGCAACTTGATCAACAACACGAAAGCCGCAAGTGGATATTCGTTGCTTTTCTGCTCGCTGAGGCTGGCAAGCATGCTTTACTCGAACATTTCAGCCGGTATGAGGATTGGCCCGATGGCAGGTGCGAAGAACAGACTGACGAAGCCGTGTCGAAGTCGCACTGCAAAGCGGAAGGTGCTTGACTCCGCCGGAACACTTACACGTCTTTGCCGCTAGAATCACGCGAGTGCTTAGGCTGTAAGCACTTGCGTGATTCTAGCGGCCAAAGCATAAGAGCGACATGCACTGCCGAGTGCAAAGGACAGTTATGTAAGGAAAATGTAAAACAGGCATATAACAAAAGTGTCTGTCACGATGAAAATGTCATATCACACGATGACAACAGTAGTAGAATCACATTCTACTATTGTTAATATGTATATAAGCCTGTTCCCGACAACCTCATCTTAAGCTTCTAGCATGTCAGAAGGGATTCCATTCGTGCTCGGAGCGCTGATGCCTCGACAAGCATTATTCACCCCCACGTGGTCGTTGCCGGTCACGTGCATCTTGAGTGGTAAACTCTGGTTTCCGTTTTGATGGGTTCTCTTTCTCCACGTGAATGATGTCAGCAGGGGCATGTAGCTTTCCTTTTTCCGCCTGATCCGTCCTTTCCGCCAGCTCCTTCAATACAGCTGATAATACTTCATACAGTTGTTTGCCCTCACTGATTCGCTTCACGTAAGCCATCCATGCTTCATAACGAGAGCCCTCATTCCCAAAGTTAGACGGCAGTAGACCTAATCGCAAAAAGGCATCAGCTGCAGAAACGGGGGGCTCTTCATTAGCCCATGACTTGAGGATCTCGTCTAGCATTCGCCTTGGAAGCATACCTGATCGTGGATAATTTACACTGTCACCAAAGATTCTATTTATCAAATCAACATCGGCATGAGGCAAAGCAGCAATCAGGGTCGTTTGATGCTCTGGATGCAAGTCGTTGTAGGCGTCCACGTAAATACTCCATCTCCGCAGCTTCGTCAAATCATTCAGATTACCATTCTCAAAATTCACTCGTTTGGAAAGCTTCTCTGGGTCTTGCTTTTGATGCATCCACTCCAATTGACTAGAACTTGTTGTCTGTCTTAAGATGACGAGACGTTTCAAGAAGAGTTTAGCCCGTTCAACATTTCCGCAAAAAGTCATGAGAGCGTCTTGGAGCTCATCTTCAAAGTTGTAGTGGCCCGTTTTGTCCAAAGATTTCATGACGACATTCCACCTTTCCAAATTCATGCTAATCAAAAGACTGTTCGCCTTTTTGTCCATCGCTTTGTGAATCCCCAGCACCTTGAATAGACTGTCTCGTGGTTCGTCTTTTTCGAGCCAAGCTTGAAGGCCTTCAGTGGTGGACTTCGACTCGCTTTTAATTGACTCGGCTGGCAGTTCCCAGCCGTTCCGCAATTCCTTGAGGTTCTCCTCTCTATCAGCTATGAACGCCTTCGATTGGTTTGCCCGGCGAATCAGCAATGCCTTGAATTCAGCAGTTTTGGCCTTCTGCACTTCATGTTTGAACGATTCAAGTGTTTGTTCCCAGTCATTCAGCAACTTAAATTGTTCCTCTTTTTTTCCCTCCTCGCTTGCGACTGACTTGACGAATTGTTCACGCTCCTTCAGCAACTTAAGTTGCTCCTTTTTCTTTTCTTCGCTTGCGACCAGCTTGACTAATTTCTCCCGGTCTTCAGTTTCCATCCCCGACGACTCTACTGTTTTTCCCATGATTTCATCGATGCTTTCAACAATTTCTTCGCGCGGTATGACGTTAAGATCAAAATCTAAAACCCTCTCTTCTTCGTCGGGTGTAAGCTTGTCCGACCTCAAATGCCTCTTAGTGGGAACTCCAAGTATAGAGCGAGGTGACTTGGGGATGCTGCGGGATGGTGCTGCATGTGACCCAACACCGACTCGACAGGCAGCAATAGCCACACATATCGTGGCGAGACGGTGCATGGTTGCACTGACGAATGGCTTGGCGGGGTTCTTTGGCGGATTGGATGAATGGAAAGTGACGTCAGAGGTCGAATGCCGGAGATACGGTTCAATATCCGTCGTACAGTTGAATGAAGTCAGTTTACGGAGGGCAAGAAGCAATTGATATTCTATATATTGGATGCTAATCGAAACTTCTACATTTCTGATAAAAATGGGAAAAAGAGACTAACAATTTTTACTGAAGAGACAACAAACTATCCTACAAGTTGCAGTAGTATTCACCTCCGTGAGGCACACTGATGGCACGTAGTGATTGAACACTTCAACATATAGTTCATATTGGATTTTTACTGTGTCTTACGAAATCGACGTAGAATCGAAAGCAAATGTCGCGATTTACAAAACAAAACATTACCATGTTTGTATAAGAGTGCTTTGTTGAAAAGTGGTGGGTCACGTTGAAAGCCCGCTATGGACCGTTTTATCATCCGCATGGATGAACCGGGTACGACGACCAACGAGATGCCGATGTCAGAGCCATGGCGGAGCTGGCCTTAGCGAATTGGTATGTCCGTAGTTTCGGAAGAATGTCTCAGCTTAGTATCCTGTCTAGCCAATCTTGTCGACACACAGCAGAATCCTCTGTAGAACAAAGACAAATTGGCGTCTCATCCATATGCGATGACAGACATGATGTGTCTCGCTTTAAAACATGTGAACTTGTCGACTGGGATTGGCAATCCAATTGTAAAGGTAGTCTCAGCAATACAAGTATTCAACTTCTATTTCTGCACGTGTACACGACAGTTTAACCACTATACAGGCTCGCTTCACTTAAATTGGTCAATACTCCACCGGAAAGATCACCGCAATCCTGTTTATGATCCGTCTCCGGGCGTTTGTAGCCTTCGTCAATGATGTGCTGTAGTCCCAATTCTACCCGCCTGCATTCTGGGTGTGGTACCTTTCCCGTTGATTGGTGTTGGCTGCCAAATTTGTGCACAGAACCGCAAATCTCGTCACCCATTGTGTGAAAGTCTGCATCTACGTCTGCATCTACGTCTGCATCTACATACGTGTCTTCTCTTTACCGTGCTTCCTTCTCTCTCTCTCGTTGTCATGGTGATCAAAAAGGGCGGCGGTAAAAAATTGTCTACTAGGAAGAAGCAGAAGCACGGCTTCATGCGCGCTAGTAACTCACGGATTACCGTTTGACACGTGCAGCAACGCAACCAAGCAAAGCACGAGGCCATTCATCGTTAGGTGAAAGGCACAGGCCGCAACGTGTCAGCCGCTCGTGCTGAAGCCGAACGTAAGCGTTACAAGACGCTCGGCGCTGAGTTTAAGTAAGGCCCACAACAAGAGCAACGTGTTGAAGGACAAGCGTCTCGGTGAATAGGACCCGACATGGTTGATGAAGGATAAGATGATGGCTCGGTTTCAGACGGAGCGCAAGCGCAAGATGCGCAACGCGTCGACGTTTGCACTACACGACTCAGACTCGGAGCAAGAAGAACACGATGATGCGCCATTCTTAACGCACAAAGGGGCAAAATTACCAACGATGGCTACGATATTCTCAATGTGAACGGGTTGTCAGACGATGAGGATGACTCGGAGGAAGGTAAGAAGATTGACATGGACATTGTCAGCAACTCCACTTTGGAGGTAGCAAGGGAGACACTGATGCGCCAGAAATGAGGAAGGAAATGGGAAGAGGAAGGCATACAAAGAAGTAATGCAGGAAGTCATGATGAAGGCAAAACTGTACACAGCGGAGCGGCAGAAGAACGAAACTCGCAGGAACATGTTACGGACGAATGGGTTGAAGGGTTCGCGGATCTGCGTGGACTGCGTGGACTGCTCGAGATTCGTCCTACGCGTGACAATGGCAAGGAAGTAATACCGGAGCCGATGGGCGACTTTGCGCGGGAACTTGTGTTTGAGGCCAAGGCAACGGAGCGACGAATGGCGCCGGAGGAGGCTGCTGTGAAGGAACATGACCGTCTTGCTTAAGGTGAAAAGGAGCGTGTGTTGCGTATGAACGGCGCTGATGTTGATGATATTGACAGCGACGACGCAGGAAAGCGCAAGAGGAAGAAGGGTACGAAGAGAGCCAAAAGAGAACCAAAAGAGAAAAAAACTCCGCAGCTTATCGTGATACCGCCTACTGATGACGATCGCGGCTGCAAATCGTTTTGCTGCCGGTGCCGAAGAAGAATAGGTAGAGAAAGAAGCCGAGGATGAAGATGATAATGAAGAACTGGGCGACAGCGAGGAGGAAGAATTCGAGGCAGAATCTGTAAGGAATTCGGACATTGGGAATGAAGACAAGGTGAAAATGGAAGAAGCACGGGAAGAGGAGGTAGACGAAAGCGACAACGCAATGAAAAAGTAAAAGTGATTGCAGGGTGCGGAGGAGACTGCAGCTGAGCTTCCATTTGTGTTTTACTGTCGGAGTCTCGTAGAAGTGCTGGCAGCATTTTTTAAGAAACATCGGATGGGAAGCGTGGTTTTATTTTGGAGTGCATTGTGACATACTACAACTCACGACTGTGTGGAAAACGAGAAGAAATGAAGCGTTTCTTCGCGGTGATTGGTGCGCCAGTTCCTAATCTTTGCAGTTCGATATGCTGCACACAAGGATAGGCTGTAGTTTGAGCTAACTATGCTTATCATGTGCTGTGTTTGGTGCAGCTTCACTTGCTTGCAAAGACCATGTGCACGTTAGCCTAACAGATGGGCAACACTGCAGGCATGGTAGTGCGTGAGCTGCTTGCTTGCCCAGCTTTTCAAGCGTCTGCACAAGCGTGCCTATGCTGTCAGAGCTCCTTCTATTCAATGCCTGACGTGCATTTTTCCCCGACGTCCGACTTGCGCTAAAATGTGATATCTCTAATGGAGACACTGCTTGGAGAGAGCTTAGCTCGTGGAGTAGTGAGTTCGCCACAGGAGGTTACACAGGTACTGTTCGCCGCTTCATTATCGCTGCACATAATGCGTTTGAAAAAGCGCTATATGTCTGAGGTCGTGATATTCCTCGCTCGCTGTTTCCGTGCTTTCATGATGTCGGGTACCGGTGAGTCAAAGGACGAGAACATACTTCAATCCATTGGCTGCGTGGTGACCTGCTGGAGTGGGTGTTCACTTGCTCTGAAGAGAAGATATCTGCATTGCCACGTCTGTGTGGCTGATAACTCGGCATGTCGCGGTGCTGGCTCTACTGGATACTTCATCGGCTCAGCACGCGGCGCTGTCATCATTCGATGAACGCTTTTTACCTGCTCTACCTACTATGGCATGCTCTGGTGAAGCAGTTGGAAGACATTAAGACATTTGAAGTCAACGTCGTCATTTTGAAACGTCACACACATCTCGAGTCTTGCTGAAAAGCACGTCGTCGTTTCGCTGGCAGCGCTTTGCGCCAACGACTTTGCCGACATTCGCTCCACGGTTTGACGAGAACTGCACGGAGCGAAAGGAAAAAAGGCACCTTAGAATAGAGCGCAACTCGGTTGCAACGCCAAGTTGAGCGTGCACGCAAGAGTGCAGCACGCGAACTTCGTCGCCATGCCGAGTTTCTCCACGTGAAAGTGAGAAGGAGCAGGAGGCGAGACTGGTAGACAAGGAGAAGAAACTAAAAAGACATTTGTCGCTCGCTGGACGAAGAACAATACGTTACGAGCAACCAGTAAGTGCGCAAGGTAGCAACATACTCAAAGATGGTGGCCGGCTCGTAGACACACAGCAATCCAGGCACTGACTGGACGTTCAAAATAGCCAAATTATTATAGAAAAGGCAGTGATGTCACTCGCTGTGCTGGATCGATAGGCGAGATGATTGCGAACGGATCCGTACACGGCTCCAATCTTCAGCATGAAAGTCTGGAATACCATATCATCCACGACTACCGCGACACAATGTGACAGGGTATGCTAATGGAGAACGGTTTCGACAGCATTGCTGGTGAGTACTATTGATCGTGCATGGACCCGATGTCAGCGTATAACCAAGTATGACTAAAGATGGATACACAGTGTTCCAGGCACTAGTGTACCTATGTTACCAAAGAGGAGAGTCGACAACAATACGTTAGCAGACTTCTTCATTGTTCGAGGGTTGATCATACACGTTCGTTACATGATGTGTGTGATCTACACGTTTACGAAGCCGAAAGTAACGTTGAGGGATACCTGCATGCCTAACGCAACGTATTGAAGATTATATGAAGAACAAGCTGTATGTAAAGCTGTCCATGTGTGTGTTCTGCGCTGAAGAGAGATCTCGTGTCCAAAATGATTTCATACTCGTAGGATCGTTGCACTTATACAGTACACGAAAGCTGTAAGTTTGTTCTGCGTCCGTGGAACAGGCCAATCTCAGTTGGCTGCACGATGTCTCAGTTGATGCGAGCAACATTGCGCTAGAGTACAGCTTTACGCTTTAATCTTTAGGGACGAAAGATCAGCGGAAATTTGAAAACCACGTTCTATACGATGGTCCGTACGGTTCGAGTGATCGTGAAGCGTGGCCGATTAACCCACGTGCGACCCCATTGCATGTGCGGGTAATGAAGTTGCAAGAATTCTTGCATAATCTGCATAATCATGACCTAACAGAAGTTAGCATTTCAAACCATCTGTGGTCAAACCACTGTAGTGTCAAGTACGCCCTAGACGCGCTTTGCAACGTGTACAAACCTACAAATAGCAACAGTGCTTTTGCTATGAAGAGAATGTGCCGCGTCTTTATCTTCGCAGTGTCAGTAGCCGTGCTGCGTCACCGAGAGCTTCTTCGTATTGGAAATCCGACAAGTAGAGTTGAAGTCGACATCTTAATTGATCAATACATGATGGTCCTTTTGCAAAGGAGTACTGGCATTGCTGCGATCAGCGCTGCGGAAATTTCCGCCCTACTCGATAAGGCACAGGAGCATTGCGTTGCCGATGACATCCAGATGCCCGTTCACCTTCACCACGACTCCAGCGCTGTCTTGTGAACTAGTTGATATCTCAGTTGGCTACATGTAGACTTGGTGTCCGTCTGCTGTAAACTGAATCCGGAGGTCACGCAGACACCCCATGTCACATTGTTATAATCCTGTTGGGGTGCGTCCGTTATCCTGACAAAATAAACATTGCTCGTGCTTTTATTGTTACTATGTTGTTGTTTGTGCTGTAGGAGCGTAGGCGATCCCGTTGTAGCGCGCATGAAGCCATGCTTCTGCTTCTTCCTAGTAGACAATTTTTTACCGCCGCCCTTTTTGATCACCATGACAACGAGAGAGAGAGAAGGAAGCACGGTAAAGAGAAGACACGTATGTAGATGCAGACGTAGATGCAGACTTTCACACAATGGGTGACGAGATTTGCGGTTCTGTGCACAAATTTGGCAGCCAACACCAATCAACGGGAAAGGTACCACACCCAGAATGCAGGCGGGTAGAATTGGGACTACAGCACATCATTGACGAAGGCTACAAACGCCCGGAGACGGATCATAAACAGGATTGCGGTGATCTTTCCGGTGGAGTATTGACCAATTTAAGTGAAGCGAGCCTGTATAGTGGTTAAACTGTCGTGTACACGTGCAGAAATAGAAGTTGAATACTTGTATTGCTGAGACTACCTTTACAATTGGATTGCCAATCCCAGTCGACAAGTTCACATGTTTTAAAGCGAGACACATCATGTCTGTCATCGCATATGGATGAGACGCCAATTCGTCTTTGTTCTACAGAGGACAATTCTGCTGTGTGTCGACAAGATTGGCTAGACAGGATACTAAGCTGAGACATTCTTCCGAAACTACGGACATACCAATTCGCTAAGGCCAGCTCCGCCATAGCTCTGACATCGGCATCTCGTTGGTCGTCGTACCCGGTTCATCCATGCGGATGATAAAACGGTCCATAGCGGGCTTTCAACGTGACCCACCACTTTTCAACAAAGCACTCTTATACAAACATGGTAATGTTTTGTTTTGTAAATCGCGACATTTGCTTTCGATTCTACGTCGATTTTCGTTAAGACATAGCAAAAATCCAATATGAACTATATGTTGAAGTGTTCAATCACTACGTGCGACCAGTGTGCCTCACGGAGGTGAATACTACTGCAACTTGCAGGATAGTTTGTTGTCTCTTCAGTAAAAACTGTTAGTCTCTTTTGCCCATTTTTATCAGAAATGTAGAAGTTTCGATTAGCATCCAATATATAGAATATCAATTGCTTCTTGCCCTCCGTAAACTGACTTCATTCAACTGTACGACGGATATTGAACCGTATCTCCGGCATTCGACCTCTGACGTCACTTTCCATTCATCCAATCCGCCAAAGAACCCCGCCAAGCCATCCGTCAGTGCAACCATGCACCGTCTCGCCACGATATGTGTCGCTATTGCTGCCTGTCGAGTCGGTGTTGGGTCACATGCAGCACCATCCCGCAGCATCCCCAAGTCACCTCGCTCTATACTTGGAGTTCCCACTACGAGGCATTTGAGGTCGGACAAGCTTACACCCGACGAAGAAGAGAGGGTTTTAGATTTTGATCTTAACGTCATACCGCGCGAAGAAATTGTTGAAAGCATCGATGAAATCATGGGAAAAGCAGTAGAGTCGTCGGGGATGGAAACTGAAGACCGGGAGAAATTAGTCAAGCTGGTCGCAAGCGAAGAAAAGAAAAAGGAGCAACTTAAGTTGCTGAAGGAGCGTGAACAATTTGTCAAGTCAGTCGCAAGCGAGGAGGGAAAAAAAGAGGAACAATTTAAGTTGCTGAATGACTGGGAACAAACACTTGAATCGTTCAAACATGAAGTGCAGAAGGCCAAAACTGCTGAATTCAAGGCATTGCTGATTCGCCGGAAAAGCCAATCGAAGGCGTTCATAGTTGATAAACAGGAGAACCTCAAGGAATTGCGGAACGGCTGGGAACCGGCAGCTGAGACGATCGAAAGTGAATCGAAGTCCACCACTGAAGGCCTTCAAGCTTGGCTCGAAAAAGACGAACCACGAGACAGTCTATTCAAGGTGCTGGGGATTCACAAAGCGATGGACAAAACGGCGAACAGTCTTTTGATTAGCATGAATTTGGAAAGGTGGAATGTCGTCATGAAATCTTTGGACAAAACGGGCCACTACAACTTTGAAGATGAGCTCCAAGACGCTCTCATGACTTTTTGCGGAAATGTTGAACGGGCTAAACTCTTCTTGAAACGTCTCGTCATCTTAAGACAGACAACAAGTTCTAGTCAATTGGAGTGGATGCATCAAAAGCAAGACCCAGAGAAGCTTTCCAAACGAATGAATTTTGAGAATGATAATCTGAATGATTTGAAGAAGCTGCGGAGATGGAGTATTTACGTGGACGCCTACAACGACTTGCATCCAGAGCATCAAACGACCCTGATTGCTGCTTTGCCTCATGCCGAAGTTGATTTGATAAATAGAATCTTTGGTGACAGTGTAAATTATCCACGATCAGGTATGCTTCCAAGGCGAATGCTAGACGAGATCCTCAAGTCATGGGCTGATGAAGAGCCCCCCGTTTCTGCAGCTGATGCCTTTTTGCGATTAGGTCTACTGCCGTCTAACTTTGGGAATGAGGACTCTCGTTTTGGTGCATGGATGGCTTACGTGAAGCGAATCAGTGAGGCTAAAGAACTGCGTGTTGTATTATCAGCTGTATTGAAGGAGCTGGCGGAAAGGACGGATCAGGCGGAAAAAGGAAAGCTACATGCCCCTGCTGACATCATTCACGTGGAGAAAGAGAACCCATCAAAACGGAAACCAGAGTTTACCACTCAAGATGCACGTGACCGGCAACGACCACGTGGGGGTGAATAATGCTTGTCGAGGCATCAGCGCTCCGAGCACGAATGGAATCCCTTCTGACATGCTAGAAGCTTAAGATGAGGTTGTCGGGAACAGGTTTATATACATATTAACAATAGTAGAATGTGATTCTACTACTGTTGTCATCGTGTGCTATGACATTTTCATCGTGACAGACACTTTTGTTATATGCCTGTTTTACATTTTCCTTATATAACTGTCCTTTGCAATCCTCTTACTTGGCAGTATCGGTTGTACCCAGCGGTTGTTTGTGAAAAATCTGCTGCAGCAGAATTCACAGCACGCTGGAGACAATGGGCACTCATGATTCATGGGCATCGATTAAGAGGCACGTTTCGAACGCCGAATGGAGTATCCTCTAAGCCCGTGTCAAAAGGTTTGCACTGCAGCCGTGCGCGGACTAACAGCACAGTACTCACCGCGAATTTGCGGGTTGTGCTGGTGTCTTTAAACAGCGCATCATGTCGATACACTTCGACGACTTCAGTCGTAGGGAGCGACATCATTTGCTTTCGGCGCACGCGGTTTCTGCGACCGCAAATTTAAGATGATATTTGGAGTAGACGCTGTCCCAGCCTGTCAATGCCTTCCAAGACGTCTCCCAGAAACGTAAGCATGCATTGCTCCACTACGAGCCGTGACCAGTTGCACTCACGATATGCAAGGGCGAGTGCAGCACTTGACTCGCCATAGAGGAAACGATATAGTCGGAGTACCATTTAAGCGTTGGTCGGAATTATACGACATGACTTCATTGACCCAGAGAAAAGCCATCTTTACCGAAACGCTAAAAGTGACCCACGCCACACTGCAATTGAATACACGATATTGTTTGAAAACCGCATTGACACTCGTCATTTGTATGCACACTCGGTATCGTCAATGATTCAGATCAATTGAGCTACTCGCTCTTTGCCCAGTCGCTTGTAGTACTTGACTTCTTCTCTTGTGAGTGCAATCTGCGGGAAAAAGCCATCATGCAGGGGGAACTCGAGCATTTGAAGTCAATCGTAGTAGCATGAAAGGAGTTGTCTTTACCTTCCGAGCGTGATGGGTACAGCAAAATGCGGTAAAAGGTTGATGGAGTGTCTGCGACAACATGAAGTTGTCTATCTAATGCTGCCATGGACAATAGAGAGTTAGCACTCGTCCGTAGCACGCAAATTGTCGTGATTTTTATGCCCGTTATTTTGCCGACAAGCTTCCTGTCCACTCTTCTTGAAAAGAAGAGCGTTTCCAAGGAAAATGCGACGTGGTACGTTCATCCGACGACTCGTGGAGAGGTGTGGTACGCACGCGGGATGGATGGCGACTGCGAGAAGGTGTCAGTCGTCCGGATGCGCGCCTGTCTTTACCGGAAATTCTAGATCGTGATGCGCTGAACCGAGCTTCTGCATCATCCTCTCCACCTCATAAGAACGACCTTCCGAAATGAATCCTGCTCTCGTGATAGCTATAACGGATGCTTTTTCATGACTGCGAGACGGGTTTTTCTGGTCGCAATTGCCATTGGACACCGTCAGATATTCCTTTGCGCGTCCTAGTGAATCAATTCATGCAGTCAGAAAAGATAGAATAAACACCTCATTACAATCCTACGCACCTAAATTCTAGCGCTCATCAAAAGCAACGTGCCTCGCCTATGTAACGTAGTCTAGTACACACGCCCTGTAGGGCCCATAACCTGAGCGTACCGCGACGGCAAAGGATCGCCATCAAGTTTGACTGTTAAGCCGTTGCTGTAAGAGTTTGAACTAGTTTCTCTTTCGACTCGCGGCTTGCTGTATCTCTAACTCATTTCTTTTATTTTTGAAATTGCACCTACGTGCGTTATGCGTACGATGGTCAGGTGTTCGAAGCCACTTTTGATGATGACCAAGTGGTCACATCGTCAAAACAATAGCAACGCAGTATGCTCTAGATCAATTTGAACGTTGGCGCACCATTCAATTCCCGTACCTTGACGAAGAACTGAAGAGGAATTGAAACGTCGACCCATCTATGCTCCAGTATCTCGGCCTCTGCCTCCTGCTGTGAGATGCTATCATCGCTGCCAGTGTCGTCTTCATCACCACCTTCGTGGTTCAGTTCGCGCTCTGGCATCGCTCGAAGCGCCACATCTAAAGCGTCTCCTCGAGCATCACGCTGGTCAGAGCTTGTCGGGTTCTTTCCATACCGCCAAGCAAAATCACCAACCCCTTGCCGTTCTCTCGTCGCTGCTCCAGCTTCATCTTCTCTTTTGCAAAACATTCAGTCCCAATCGTGTGCGATTTGAGATTTCTCGACTAGCTCCCGCCACGAACGACAAACCTGTCGCAAGATTCGCCTGCAATGACAATTTGCCCATCGTCGCAGCTACAAGGGCACGATGAAACTGAAACGTCAAGCCGGGTCCTCCACCATCTATTGCAACAGCGGCCGTGGCATTGTAAGACCCTGCCTTGGCTGAGCGAGCCAGAAAGACCGTCGCGTGTACTCCACATCATTGCACCATGAAGCTGAGGTGTCAGTCAGCACCCATAGAGATGTCAAGGCCGTTATCGTCAAGCTCTGGAATGAGCATGAAGACTGTATACGGCGACACTGGCTGACTAATTGGCAATTAAGTTCCCAGCCGAGCTCACTCGAGAGCGTGAACAACGGAATACTCGGGTCAAATGACATGTGCGCTAATTGCACCATAAAGCTGCCCATGCCAAGTCCCTTTTTGTCGTACATATAACCTCCGAGTGTCAGTGTCGTACTCCGTGACAATGGAAATGCGGTACGCTGATGAATTGTCATCTCCGTGCGATCCACAAACCGTGCTCCACTATCAAATAAACTGCGCATTGCCTGCATTGGTGCCTGCACCAAGTCGGACGCATCCACGGCCTTAGACATTTCACTAAAAGATGAGAATTGTGCTTCCGGAGCCTGTTGGTTCATGCGTTGCATAACCTTTTCCACGTAATGCTGAGCTTCATCCAATGACTTTGAATGAGCCCCCACCACTTGTTGCTGTACACTACCATCTTGTTCCAGTGCAACCACGTCCTGTCTCGAATGGAAACAATAAGTACCAAAACATTAGTCAAATTTGTCTGTATCCATATTAACTTAGAGAAGCGTAAAGGAGCTATGATCAATTGAGACAGCCTCAATTAGCCCAACTCACCTTTTTGCCATAAACATCATACACTTGTCGCTTTACTGGATCAAAGAGAACCCTATAGGCTCTGTCTAGCACTGCAGACTGTGCATTAGCAGCCGCTACGAGCGTCGTGTTGCCGCGGCGTCGAGGATGGCGGTCTGGATGAAGATCACGTGACAGGGATAGACAGCAGCTTCGGATTTCTTCACTTAAGGCATCACGGGATACGCGAGAAGCGCGTAGTAATCGCGCTCAAACTGGCGCCAGGACGAGCCGTCCTACACTGGGCGCGTCCGTCGCCATCACTTATCCGGTAAAACGAAATCGTGTGGGCCACGCAAGTTTCTGTAAAAACCACTTAAATCAATGTATACAAACAAACTAGTGCCGTTAGAATTGTAGAAAACGTTCTCGTTTACCTCATTATAACTGTTAAAAATGGAAAAAGTAGGTATTGTAGCAATTGAATACAACATAATTTCTTCCGAGACAGGCACCATGTGAATTTTACTCTCTTGAAATTTATATGATGGACAACACTAGCTGTAGATGGTAGTTCAGTAAGTACAGATGCAAAACTTGCTGCCTGTTCGAAAAAATACTAACACTATCGGAATGAATCTCTGAGTAGTTTCTATAATTGATAGGCAACAGGTACTGTTTAAGCATTATACATACCATGAGCATACGCTGGCAAACAAGGTGTACGAAATGACCTGGGTGCTGAAACGTGCCTCAATCCAACTCTACCTAGGAGCATCTGCAACATGCAAGAGTGCTTGATAGAGACCGATAAGCTCGCAAACATTGTGTATGATTCCCATCACACGAGTACACGAGTTGGTTAAAAATCAGCTGCTCATGTGATTCCCATTTCGAGATCAAGACGTACATATTAGGCATGATCGTATTTTGTGGTCGTAATTTTGTAATGCTGATGAAGCGATTAACATCTCACCTGATGTTTACATGCATATCTGCAGGACACTGAAGTAGATGCAACACAAGTTCACACTCGGAATAAGTGCAGAAGACGCAGCTAAGCAGCTAACAGACCCCCGAGTGATCAAGCCACAAGAATGTAAGTGAGAGCAGAGTGGCGCCCAGCAGAAGACTATCGAAAGCTGATGCAGTTTGCTGCCACTGCGGAAATGTCGTCAAGCCAAACAGAAAACTGGTTCATTTCTAATGCTCCTTTCCTCGGTCTTAGAAAATGGAAACATGGATCTGAACATGGAGGTACATCTCAGCACCAAGAAGAGACGTCAGAAGGATATAGGAGATTACGGGTGGCTGCCACGAAGATGTCGCAGAATACACTGCAGAATTTGACGTGTGGAAAGGCGACGCCAGCCCGCGACGTCTGAAACTCGCATGGTCGAACAATCACTGATTATGACAGAGTATCCCGCCACTTCCGTGTACGAGCTCGAGTCTGGGCTGCCCTCACAAGAAGAGATCAAGTTAAAGAGAGGAAGCACAAAATGTCCAAACCAAGACTGCGTTGACGCATTTGGCTAAGGAGATGGATGCTATGGCGATCAACACTCCGAGTACTGCAAGGAAGTGGCGAACATGTGTATGCTGATCATTATCACGCTTTTCGTCGTTGTATCATGTGCAGTGCTTTCTGCATGCATGCAAGCCCTATGTAGATGAATATAGGCCAGTTTTTGGCCAGATGGAGCGCTAGCAGCTTATTTTGCCGGAGCTTTTGCTGATCATCATGTAAGGCTGTGTTCTGAACATCTACGGGAGTGGTGAGTGAGTACCTGTAGTCCCACTTGCTCGTAGCTGAGAAACCCGTTCTCTATCGCCAAAGAAAAATGTTGCAGTAGCTGCTGAACGACATGGAGCTAAACAGCAATGCAAAAATGAAGAATGGTACCATCGAGGCTAGCGAGTGTCGATGCTAGGTCCGTTAGTCGACATCACGCCATCGACGTAAGCACCACACCTGATAATCACGTTGCCTGACCGCAGAAATCACCGATATTTTTCAACCTCGAGTATAGAAGCGTCACTCGATGGCCACGAAGTTAACGAAACTCACGCCTGTTGGTGAGCCAAAACAGTGTGATTTTCACGACCTTGTTGCTTCTGTGCAAATACTGCGTGATAACAAGAACAGCAGTTGGCAACACGGACGTTGAGCATACGAGATATTTGGTGTCGTAAAACAGCAAGTGCAAGTGGTTTCCGGAGAAGAACTTGCTCGTTCTGTGCTATTGTGTGACAAAGTATTTAACCTCCCCAGCAACTTGATCAACAACACGAAAGCCGCAAGTGGATATTCGTTGCTTTTCTGCTCGCTGAGGCTGGCAAGCATGCTTTACTCGAACATTTCAGCCGGTATGAGGATTGGCCCGATGGCAGGTGCGAAGAACAGACTGACGAAGCCGTGTCGAAGTCGCACTGCAAAGCGGAAGGTGCTTGACTCCGCCGGAACACTTACACGTCTTTGCCGCTAGAATCACGCGAGTGCTTAGGCTGTAAGCACTTGCGTGATTCTAGCGGCCAAAGCATAAGAGCGACATGCACTGCCGAGTGCAAAGGACAGTTATGTAAGGAAAATGTAAAACAGGCATATAACAAAAGTGTCTGTCACGATGAAAATGTCATATCACACGATGACAACAGTAGTAGAATCACATTCTACTATTGTTAATATGTATATAAGCCTGTTCCCGACAACCTCATCTTAAGCTTCTAGCATGTCAGAAGGGATTCCATTCGTGCTCGGAGCGCTGATGCCTCGACAAGCATTATTCACCCCCACGTGGTCGTTGCCGGTCACGTGCATCTTGAGTGGTAAACTCTGGTTTCCGTTTTGATGGGTTCTCTTTCTCCACGTGAATGATGTCAGCAGGGGCATGTAGCTTTCCTTTTTCCGCCTGATCCGTCCTTTCCGCCAGCTCCTTCAATACAGCTGATAATACTTCATACAGTTGTTTGCCCTCACTGATTCGCTTCACGTAAGCCATCCATGCTTCATAACGAGAGCCCTCATTCCCAAAGTTAGACGGCAGTAGACCTAATCGCAAAAAGGCATCAGCTGCAGAAACGGGGGGCTCTTCATTAGCCCATGACTTGAGGATCTCGTCTAGCATTCGCCTTGGAAGCATACCTGATCGTGGATAATTTACACTGTCACCAAAGATTCTATTTATCAAATCAACATCGGCATGAGGCAAAGCAGCAATCAGGGTCGTTTGATGCTCTGGATGCAAGTCGTTGTAGGCGTCCACGTAAATACTCCATCTCCGCAGCTTCGTCAAATCATTCAGATTACCATTCTCAAAATTCACTCGTTTGGAAAGCTTCTCTGGGTCTTGCTTCTCATGCAGCCAGTTCAATTGAGCAGTACCTGTTTTTTGTCTTAGAATAACGAGACGTTTCAAGAAGAGTTTAGCCCGTTCAACATTTCCGCAAAAAGTCATGAGAGCGTCTTGGAGCTCATCTTCAAAGTTGTAGTGGCCCGTTTTGTCCAAAGATTTCATGACGACATTCCACCTTTCCAAATTCATGCTAATCAAAAGACTGTTCGCCGTTTTGTCCATCGCTTTGTGAATCCCCAGCACCTTGAATAGACTGTCTCGTGGTTCGTCTTTTTCGAGCCAAGCTTGAAGGCCTTCAGTGGTGGACTTCGATTCACTTTCGATCGTCTCAGCTGCCGGTTCCCAGCCGTTCCACAATTCCTTGAGGTTCTCCTCTCTATCAGCTATGAACGCCTTCGAATTGCTTGTCCGGCGAATCAGCAATGCCTTGAATTCAGCAGTTTTGGCCTTCTGCACTTCATGTTTGAACGATTCAAGTGTTTGTTCCCAGTCATTCAGCAACTTAAATTGTTCCTCTTTTTTTCCCTCCTCGCTTGCGACTGACTTGACAAATTGTTCACGCTCCTTCAGCAACTTAAGTTGCTCCTTTTTCTTTTCTTCGCTTGCGACCAGCTTGACTAATTTCTCCCGGTCTTCAGTTTCCATCCCCGACGACTCTACTGCTTTTCCCATGATTTCATCGATGCTTTCAACAATTTCTTCGCGCGGTATGACGTTAAGATCAAAATCTAAAACCCTCTCTTCTTCGTCGGGTGTAAGCTTGTCCGACCTCAAATGCCTCGTAGTGGGAACTCCAAGTATAGAGCGAGGTGACTTGGGGATGCTGCGGGATGGTGCTGCATGTGACCCAACACCGACTCGACAGGCAGCAATAGCGACACATATCGTGGCGAGACGGTGCATGGTTGCACTGACGGATGGCTTGGCGGGGTTCTTTGGCGGATTGGATGAATGGAAAGTGACGTCAGAGGTCGAATGCCGGAGATACGGTTCAATATCCGTCGTACAGTTGAATGAAGTCAGTTTACGGAGGGCAAGAAGCAATTGATATTCTATATATTGGATGCTAATCGAAACTTCTACATTTCTGATAAAAATGGGCAAAAGAGACTAACAGTTTTTACTGAAGAGACAACAAACTATCCTGCAAGTTGCAGTAGTATTCACCTCCGTGAGGCACACTGGTCGCACGTAGTGATTGAACACTTCAACATATAGTTCATATTGGATTTTTGCTATGTCTTAACGAAAATCGACGTAGAATCGAAAGCAAATGTCGCGATTTACAAAACAAAACATTACCATGTTTGTATAAGAGTGCTTTGTTGAAAAGTGGTGGGTCACGTTGAAAGCCCGCTATGGACCGTTTTATCATCCGCATGGATGAACCGGGTACGACGACCAACGAGATGCCGATGTCAGAGCTATGGCGGAGCTGGCCTTAGCGAATTGGTATGTCCGTAGTTTCGGAAGAATGTCTCAGCTTAGTATCCTGTCTAGCCAATCTTGTCGACACACAGCAGAATTGTCCTCTGTAGAACAAAGACGAATTGGCGTCTCATCCATATGCGATGACAGACATGATGTGTCTCGCTTTAAAACATGTGAACTTGTCGACTGGGATTGGCAATCCAATTGTAAAGGTAGTCTCAGCAATACAAGTATTCAACTTCTATTTCTGCACGTGTACACGACAGTTTAACCACTATACAGGCTCGCTTCACTTAAATTGGTCAATATTCCACCGGAAAGATCACCGCAATCCTGTTTATGATCCGTCTCCGGGCGTTTGTAGCCTTCGTCAATGATGTGCTGTAGTCCTAATTCTACCCGCCTGCATTCTGGGTGTGGTACCTTTCCCGTTGATTGGTGTTGGCTGCCAAATTTGTGCACAGAACCGCAAATCTCGTCACCCATTGTGTGAAAGTCTGCATCTACGTCTGCATCTACGTCTGCATCTACATACGTGTCTTCTCTTTACCGTGCTTCCTTCTCTCTCTCTCGTTGTCATGGTGATCAAAAAGGGCGGCGGTAAAAAATTGTCTACTAGGAAGAAGCAGAAGCACGGCTTCATGCGCGCTAGTAACTCACGGATTACCGTTTGACACGTGCAGCAACGCAACCAAGCAAAGCACGAGGCCATTCATCGTTAGGTGAAAGGCACAGGCCGCAACGTGTCAGCCGCTCGTGCTGAAGCCGAACGTAAGCGTTACAAGACGCTCGGCGCTGAGTTTAAGTAAGGCCCACAACAAGAGCAACGTGTTGAAGGACAAGCGTCTCGGTGAATAGGACCCGACATGGTTGATGAAGGATAAGATGATGGCTCGGTTTCAGACGGAGCGCAAGCGCAAGATGCGCAACGCGTCGACGTTTGCACTACACGACTCAGACTCGGAGCAAGAAGAACACGATGATGCGCCATTCTTAACGCACAAAGGGGCAAAATTACCAACGATGGCTACGATATTCTCAATGTGAACGGGTTGTCAGACGATGAGGATGACTCGGAGGAAGGTAAGAAGATTGACATGGACATTGTCAGCAACTCCACTTTGGAGGTAGCAAGGGAGACACTGATGCGCCAGAAATGAGGAAGGAAATGGGAAGAGGAAGACATACAAAGAAGTGATGCAGGAAGTCATGATGAAGGCAAAACTGTACACAGCGGAGCGGCAGAAGAACGAAACTCGCAGGAACATGTTACGGACGAATGGGTTGAAGGGTTCGCGGATCTGCGTGGACTGCGTGGACTGCTCGAGATTCGTCCTGCGCGTGTTAATGCAAGGAACTGATACCGGAGCCGGTGAGTGTAAGGACATTAGATACTTTTGGTTACCGTTGTACTTGGATCGTTATACCTTGCAGCAGGTCGTGACCTTGACCGCTGCGCAGAAATAAGCTTCTCTTGTATGTCAGCCTTGAGAGGTGCTCAAGTCCAGCGCCGTCAGCGTTGTAGCTCCTTAACTCTTTACTTATTTTTTATTCGAGTAGTAAGCTCGGTGGTTGCTGCCTTTCACTTAAAACAATAAATATGGTCTAATATTGTCAGAGTCTAAGCTAATATATGTACAGAATATGTGTAGCGTCACAGTTGCAATGACAAAACGCCACTCCAGGTCAAGTTGAAGGCTTCCTATGCTTCTCTTTCGTTGCGGCTGTTGGAAGCTGAGTGTTGAAGATATGGACAATTTTTGTAGTATGTGTAATTGCAATTAGCCGTTATTTTCATCACTCAAAGTCAGTGGAAGTAGTTAGCAGGCAAGTTGACTAGCAGCCAACCATTGGGACTGGTTGAAGCGGAGACCGTTAGAAGAAAGAGTAGCTAGAACACAAAATCTAATCGTAAACTACTTCACTGCAACGTATATTTGCCTACAGGTTGTGAGCCCAATAGCTGAAATGATTGACAAGAAGCCCTTACCGGCAACAACAGGTCACGCAAGGGCCTCGCCGACACGCGCCGCCGTATTCGCTAGAAACTCTCGGCAACTGACGACAGATCTTCGCGACCCTCATCGCTCGGACCGACCGCATGGCAAAGATGTTGTCTTCACAGCGCGAGCGCGACGAAAACGAACGAATGTTGTGTGCTGCCGAGAGTAGCATGTTCACATCGGCGCTAGGTGTGAGCATGTGCATACCGCCGATGACGATCAACGCGCTCATGGACTAGCCCCGAGCAGAAGCCAGCTGCGGCAGCCGCGCAGCGCATGCCTGACCTCGGAGAGTCGCTATTTGCGTCGCCATACGGACCGACGTCACTGCATCAGCCCGAAGAAGCCCAAGCTACGCCTGCCGCAGCAGCCGCTTGCGACACTAGGGTTCTTTAGAAAGCCGAATGCAAGCCAGCGCAGGCTGTCGATTTGAAAGTTTGACGGCTCTGATCTCTAC
Source organism: Peronospora destructor (assembly GCA_011800735.1). Lineage (NCBI taxonomy): Eukaryota > Oomycota > Peronosporomycetes > Peronosporales > Peronosporaceae > Peronospora > Peronospora destructor. Next base: position 141,389 of record WBRY01000047.1, on the reverse strand, counting down.
AAGGGACTTAGATCCGGGGTTTTTGACCGAGGTCGCACCTTCTTTCGCGTCGTCATTCTGGCCGAGTCCTCTTGCAGCTTCACGTGGAGGTCAACCTGCTCCGCCACCACCTCAGCGGCACGACTGAGCGGTAATATCACAAACAGGCGGACATGTAATGGAATCAGAGGCCGTGCTCGGCTAAGTCATGTGCTAGCTCCTCGTAACATGAAAAACGACGATCACGGCTAGCCAGGCCACGAAACGCTTTTCGTAGAAAGAAGCTCAAAGTGCACCTGGGGTGAGCATTTTTTAATAGTGGCTGTCAGCGACGCACGCAGAGGCGTAGGCTCGCTCGCTTTAAACATTTTCGACCACCACGTGTTGCCATAACTGATGAACATCATGCGCGTCAACTACAACCCGATTGTGTCGACTACCTGTACCACGCCAAAGAGTTGGCACATTTTGCGCAGTCAATCGAGCTCTACAACGGCGCATTCGGACGCGAAGTCGTCGCTACACACGTCAATACGACTAAAGAAAACACGCTCCTGCTACGCCTGAAAGACAAAGCACCAGCGGCAAGCCGAACAATAGCAACGGCGGTGGCGGCGTAATCCTCGCACTGACCGAGCAGATGATAAGAGAGCGAGCGACGCACGTCCATCGCAGCAAGAAGAGAAAGCCCGGGATGGTCTTTGCAGTCAGCAACATCGGTGACGGCGATCGAGGTAAACGAGATCCTCAACAATGGCGCAAGTTGACATTTCGTGAATGGCGAGACGTTGCTGATTGACTCGGCCGCCTGCAGCCACGAAATCGCCATGGGTGTAGGCGGGCACTTTAAAAGCTGTTATGCACTACAAGTACATACCTTGAGGCACTAACGAGGAAGCAGTAAAATCTTCTTCTCTCGCTTGCAGCGAGGTAGTTGGTGGGCACCAAAGGCTGCCTCATTTGAGAACTAGATACTTGTCACTAGTGGCGTCGCGGCAGCGGTTTCCTGTCTTCTCTGCGCGCACTTAAAGGTGTAAGAATGATTTATTTTTAATGTTTATAATTTAAGTCGAAAAGATGATTGGCTAATATGTAATGATTGGACGCTCGTCTGTTCAGACGCGTCCCTACGTGGCGAGCTTATATATGTTTTATTACAACAAGGATAGGAAGGTCTACAAAGAAGTGTTTTCGAAGAGTGATTTTTATTACAAACATTATCTGTGTCATACCTATCACCACCCTGATTGCAGCTGCTCCTTGCTCCTGCGCGATGGTAGCACGAGATATGCTCACCTTCCGTCTTTTCTGTCACCTGCAACACCAAAATATACGATGCAAAAGACAATCCTGGAGAACGGTAGTTTCTTGATGGCTTGGGATCTGGCGGTATTTCAGCCGGTAAAACACCGTTTTCCAACACTCCTCCCAGAGATCACGCCTTTTCAAGTCCAACGAGAGTACGTAAAGCTTGTAGTCGAGGCGCTGGGGGTGGCTTGGTCAGGATATCAGCCAGCATGTCGTTCGTAGTCACGTAAGTCGGTTTGATTGTGCCTTTCTTGTAGTAATCACCAATAAACTTGAGACGAACGTCCACATGCTTTGCCTGGCTTGAGCTTGCTTCATTTTCCACTTGTTTGATAGCAGCTTAGTTGTCCATCTTCATGACCATGGGAAGCGCAACCTGAAATCCAATTTCTCCCGCTAACTCCTTTAAACCGAGAAGCTCTTTGGCGCCAATGGACCGCAGCCACATATTCTGACTCAGCAGTCGACAACGCCACTGTCGTTTGCTTCGTGCAATGCCAACCCACGATCATTCCATTGATCCGAACTATTCCACCACTCATGGACTTTCTGTCTCGCTTATCTCCAGCAAAATCAGCATCAGTGAAACTCGATGCGTAGCGGTAAATATGGGCCACCGTCGCAGTTCATGCACAATTTGAGATCAGCACTTCCAGCCAAGTAGCGCACAATACGTTTCGCCAACTTCGAATCTCCGATGGTTGGCGCGTGCGTACGCCGAGAAGCATGGTGCAAAAGATATGTCCGGTCTCGTGCAGCGAGCAATTCAAAGCAAACTTCCAAGCAGTGACTGAATGTTTTGATGGTCGGGCGCTCAGGTGTACCAGGCCCATTTGCCGGCAGTAGCGACCCTCCTCCAGATTGATCATCATCCAAAAGGTCTCCTCTCATTGGAGCTCGCACTGAGTTTGCTTTATCGAGCCCATGCTTGGACAGCAACTCAAGGATAGTTGGTTCTTGATCGATCTTATAACCCGACTCGGAATCGTAATGTACTCGCATTCCAAGAAATTTCTCAGCATGTCCAAGATCCTTCAGCTCAAGGCATGCCATCTGCGTAAAGAAAACATTACCACGCTGGGTACTGGCCCCGGTCACCAAGAGATCATCCACATAGGTGCCAACAAGGGTAGGTCTGACATAAAGTACAAACATGTGTCTGTAATGCATTGCACAAATCCAATATTTGTCAGCGTTGCATGGAGGAGGTGCTGCCACAGTCTTCCAGCCTGCTTTAAGCCATAAAGGCTTCTTTCCAAACAAAGAAAAAGATCCTTGGCGGTATCCACACCATACTCGGATAGCTCCTCCGACGTAAAAATCATTCCTTTAGGAATATGAAGATGTATATCCACTCCATCATTTTTAGCAGCTCGCACATAAGCACTTGGCACGTCGAAATGCCTAGCTAGTGTACGCCAAATCCACGCAATAGCCAAAACAGCCTTTGCACTTGTGTGGTGAAGTGCTTTTTAAAAGTGGTGGACCTAGGAGCCAGTGGATTGAAGGAACAAGGGACTTCCATTGAAGACAGTTGTGGTGGAATAGGCTCCTAAAACTGTGTGATATGACCCCAAACCACTCACTGTGCCGGACTGCCGACTTACGGAGGGGGTACCCCGACGCCGCGTATGGACTTTCTCTCACCTTGTGTACCCGTAGGCTGGCGGGTCGCACTCCTCGGAAGACTTGGGTGAGGATGTAGATGTCGGCCTTGAAAGAGGAAGATCTGGGAGCCCTCGAGTGGATATACTTCACTCGGTGAGCCAGTAGGTGGCCACTCGATCGACCTGGTCAAGAGTGGACTTATAACCACATTCTTCAGGGAGCTTGTCGCCCCTGGCCTTTTCCTTGGTTGTATCAGAGGTGTTAGCCACCTGGCCTTTACTTTTCTCCCTAACCACTAGGTGGGGGAGGCCGCTTCCGATAGCGGATCTTTGGGGGGCTACTCGAGACGAGCCCACAGGCCAAATACTTCGTGGGGTTCTATTCGCACTTGGGTCTTGCTACGCGACTGTCTTCAACGGGGGGGCCAAAGTGCATCCCTTCCCTCGAACAGGTGGGCAGACTTAACAAGCTCCGTTAAGCGTGACGAAGTCGTGCCACGTAGATCGCAAATTGAGTGATCTTTAATATAGTCCTATCCTGTAACTTCTCTACTCTAATCCTTGCCTTATGCCCTGATCCCTTATTTTGACTGGCCAGGAGTAGTTTGACCTTGAGGGACCGAAGTCTACCGATGAGGGGCTGCGGTCGACCCTGAGGGGCCGAGGTCTACCGATGAGGGACCGGGCCTACCAATGAGAAACTGAGGTCTACCCCTAGGAACTGGGCTACCAATGAGGGCCGTGGTCGACTCCTTTCGGTACCGTTTAACCGGTACCCTGGCAATGATCTTCCCGTTGATTCTGCAAATTCTTCTCATCCAAGGGTCGCTTCGCCTCCGTGGTCCCCTTTCTCTCCGGTACCCTTTCCCTGATGCGCGTTCCTTCAATCCATTGGCCTCTAGGACCACCACTTTTGAAAAGCACTTCACCACAGCCGCCCCTGCACTTGCTCAGCCGTACAGCGGTTTGAGCACGCGCATGTCTTCACCGCGTAAATCGCGTAAGTCCTTCTGCTTGCTCTGTGTTGGGTGGTCCTCGTCTAATTTGTGTCATTCCAGCAATAGCTTCACCCGGGTCAGACCCACCGCTCGAAGAACTCGCCTCGGTCGTCCCTGCGCCTCTGGTCAACCCTCTCCACGACTTATTCGTGCCGGCAGCGTCGATGGTGAGCCCGGCCGAGGCTGCCTGCAACGAGGACCCACCAGTTTCTTCCCGTATATGCCGAGCCCTGTGTGACCTGCAGGTCGGCGTGGCTGCGCAGGCCCGCCGTGTTGAGGCTTGCGAAGGTCGGCTAGCTCTAGTCTCCCTTTCCGCCGCCTACTGAACGGCCAGGTGTGAGCGCCTCGAGAAAGAGCTAGGCGACAGCTCCAGTCTCGTGGTCCAGCTCCGCGAGGGTCTTCAGCACGAGACGGCGCTGGTCGAAAATCTGCGGTGGCAGGTCGACTACCGTCAGAGTCGGGCTATCCTCGCGGCGGAGTTAGGTCATGCTGATTTCTCCTGTGGGCCTCTCAAGGGTATGGTTCATCCTCCGGCGGCCTCCTCCGCGGCTGCAGGTCCATCTGGGGGGGGGCCGACTGAAGACACCAGCTCCCTGAAGGATCCTGCCTTGGGAGGTCGACCGTTATCCCCTGTCTCCGGCAAGCGACTACGGCGAAGATCTTCCTTCACGCGTATCCGCCAAGTCACTCAAGTTTCTCAAGTCCGGCGCGTCAAGCACCCCAGCTTCCTCGGTGCTTAAGTCAGGAGCTTCTGGCGGTACCTCCTCCCCAATCCTGCTGGGACTCTCCGATGACGGTTCAAGCAGTGACAGCGAGGTGGTCCGGGTGGCCCCGGCCAAGTTGCGGTCTTCCGGTCGACGTCCTGCGTCCAAGGGTTCCTCCGCCACCGGCCACCTCTTCTGCGGGGCCGGCCTCAACCCCAAGCCGCTCATTAAACCGAGCAATGTTCGGGTCCTCCGACTCGGTCTCCGAGTCGGTCTTTGGGAAGAAGGACACTACTACGGTTGCGGGCGACAAATCAATTCAAGATGACCCATACTTGCTTCCTAAGGATGCCATTATCCCTGGGTACATGCGGGTGAAAACCTCTGCCGCGTAAGTGGTGCCTTGGTCAGTTGATTTTGTCAACTCCTGGTGTGTCGGCACGATGAGTCCCAACAACTTGGTCGACCATCTGGAGTTGCCGTGGGGGTAGTTCGGTCCACCGGACGGGAACGTCGACCGTCCCCCCAAGTGGAAGTCTTCACTGATCAACTCCCCCATGACCAAGAGCCTGCTGGTCACTGAACCTTGGATATCAGCCAGAGTCCCGCTTCCGCCCGTGTCCTTCCGATCAGTGGGCTGTTTCGCTGGGTTGGCCGCGGCATACACACGTTTCGACGAAGACCACAGCCAAGCACTTTGGGAAGCGACCCACTGCTTGTGGATCTCCAAAGACCAAGCGCGCGCGAACACCCTCCTCGCGTCTTACTGGTCGACCATAAAATTCAACAGGGACCCAAGTATGGCTTTACCTGGATCGAGTAAAAGAAGGGTACGCCAAGAAACTGGCCCACCTTTGGCGGCGCGCCTGGAAATACGAGGTACGGAGTATAGATTATTCCCGATAGTACATATTTCCAAGCTCAAGAAGGTCAGAGAGTTCCCCGATCGACCAAATAACGCATTAGCGATGGACAGAGCAGACCGGGTCGACTTTGACGAATGTTTGCTACTGGAAGATAGTAGTTGGTGTGAGAGCTGGAGGAAAGTGAAAATAAAGTCGAAGAAATTCTGGAAAGTCGTACAGGCGAGAAGACTCGGTATGGGCGACAACAACGAGATTTTCTCGTCCGTTAAAAAGGACATGCGGGTGGACCAAACTTGTTTTGAATGCGAGGGACCAAGGTCCCAGGATGAGGATCCGATGACATTCGATATTGAGTGAGCCAGGGCCACGTGAAGTCGGACACCTGAAGGGCTTCCAACAAGTCGACTGGATCTGATCCCTCCTCACGGCCTGGAAACCAATACACCACACAGCGAGGTCGAGGGAGGTGCCTGAAGAAAGGATCCAGGAGGATGTCGAGATCACATCGGCCATCACTCATTCCCTTGAAGACCAAGTCGATCACGTCCCGCCACGCCCGAATCGCCCGACATCGACGCTTCTTCCGTGCGTTGTACTCCTTCGTTGTGTGCTTGCATCCGGGCTTGACTAGCTGCTCGTAGATTTTCGTTCACTTGTGCTCTTGCTCGCTGATAATGGCTCTGAATACGATACCTCCATCTTTGAGGCCCTGACTCTCGGCGTCGGGTATTCACTACCGGTAACGTAGCTTCGAGGGTGGTTCTAGCATCCCAAACATGAACCAAATCGAATGGTGTCTCCTTCCGCACTCTGTCTTGCGCAGTGTTCATCGCGAACGTCAAACGTTCCGCATAATCGTCCCAGTCCCGCTGTCCTACGTCGGAGATATACATCTTGATAGACCTAGTCAGGGTCTGAACCACTCTTTCCGCAGTGCCGTTCGCCTGAGGTCGGTAGGCCATAGTTGCTTGCTGACGTTGGCCCACCATGCGACTAAACGCCCGAAAGAAGTCCGACATAAACCCCGGTTCTCGATCGTGGCGGATCGCCTCACTAGCACCGAAACGGCGAAAAACACATTCTTCGTATCCCTCGGCTACCGTCTGGGCCGTTCGTGAAGCACTAGCCTTGGCCATCACATATCCGGTGAACAAATCGACCCAGATCAGTAGTTGTGTATTTCCCTTGTCCGACTTAGGAAGAGAGGGAATGTGGTCCATTGCTATGATTTGGAAAGGATACGTCGCTTCGACATTCTCCGGAGTCTTCCCTTGTAAGGTAGGTCCCCCTTTTCCAGTCTCACAATCCGTGCAAAGACCCACGTATCTCTGTACACTCCGAAACAAACCTCTCCAATGGCAATACCGCCGTATAGGATGGTAGGTACTTCGAGGCAGCCTCGATTATAGTCCATGTAGGAAGTCTCCATACAATAGTGCTACAGGCTCCACCTTCTTGTTTCACACGAGCCGATCCATCAAAACTCATTACATACAGTTCTTCGTCGGGTTCCACTATGGGCGTAGGTAGGTCGATCGTTTGTCTTGCCTGCTTCTTAGGAGCAATTGACGACAAAATCGAGTCCACACTTTCTCGAGGGGTAATACTGGCCGCCAACGCCTTTCTTACACTTCACGATCTCTAAAGTCCACTGGGACAAGAGGGCGGCCCAGTTTCCCTGGCGTCCCTGCAACCCGGAAGATCTGACTAACCATGCCAATGTCGAATGTCTCGTCAGAACTTTGAGGGGTCGGGTGACCAACATCGTAAAACAAGTTTCCAGTACGAAGAAGCTCTCGGTGACGCAGCACGGCTACTGACACTGCGAAGATAAAGACGCGGCACATTCTCTTCATAGCAAAAGCACTGTTGTTATTCGTAGGTTTGTACACGTTGCAGTGCGCGTCTATGGCGTACTTGACACTACAGTGGTTTGACCACAGATGGTTGGAATGCTAACTTCTGTTAGGTCATGATTATGCAGATTATGCAAGAATTCTCTTGTGAACTAGTTGATATCTCTTGCGACTCCAGTTGGCTACATGTAGACTCGGTGTCCATCTGCTGTAAAAAAGTGAATCCGAAGATCACGCAGACACCGCGTCTTACATTGTTATACTCCTGCTGGGATGCGTCCGTTGTCCTGACAAAAAAGCATGGTTCGCGCTTTTGCTTTAGCTGTATGAGCGTAGGCGATCCCATTGTCAGCATTGGTGTGCAACTACAGGCCAATGATGCTCAGGTCAATGGAATCATACCTCGCGTTCAAGTGTACGTGCGTCGTGGACTGATATGCTGCAGTAATAGCGCTGCAGATAGGGCAGGTAGACAAGAAGAAACTAGGGAAGCTTGTCTTAAGCCACTCCGACCATTCGTACTGGTGCAACAATCTTCGTCGAATGCCGGACTGAGTCTGAAACGTATGATGCTACGCACATATCTCATCATCGGATAAAGAATGTCGACGAGCTTGGTGTTTTTCACGCTGCTTTTCGCTTCTTCAGCAAAGCTTCTAGATCCTCCTCGACGAAGAACGCATCAGGGTTATCATACTTCTTCAAATAAGGTTCGCGAAACCATTACTGCTGAGCAAAGACAAATCGTCGTTGCTCTCCTCGTCAGACGACGATGATGGGTAATTGCGGTCGCCATCGTATCTGGTACCACCAGAGCTTGCAAGTAGGATCCCTCGGTAGGCGCTGCAGATGGTCGATTAGTTTCCGATGCTTGGCTACGCATATTTGTTTTTACGCTGCCATTGCTGCTGTTCAAGTCGCCATCGACTACTCTCTCTTTGATCTTTGGTGAGTTGTTTGCTAAGTGACGATTTTTGTCTCCTTCGGACAGCTTCTTCCATCCAGCAGCTAGCGGTGAGGAGGATAGTGGCGGTGGTGAGCGTACAAAACTTAGCGAAGCCGTTACCACATTTGAAAGCAAAGGGGAGGTCGATAATCTAGACAAAGACTTCCGCTAGCACGAACAGGAGTCTCACTGCAAGCCATTACACCACGCAGCTCTGACACGAGGTCTTGTGTCGTTAATCCTCTGGACTCCATTGGTACAGAAGGTAATGACATCGCCCTCGGGCCCGAAGACACTGATGAGACTGTGTCATCTAGAATAGCATCTCTTTCTTCACCTCCCTCACCGAAAATCTCGAATACGCTCTCAATTTCCGCCTGCGCTGAGTGATCACGTACGGCATCCAGCCTCTCGCGTGAACGCACTCTGGCTCCTGTTCGTCACTATCAATAAATGACAACTTTCGCTGTGCTTCCTCGAGGCTACGTTGCAAATCAAAGATCTTCTTTTCCAGCTCATGAATTTCTGTGGCGCGGCGCACAGAATCCGCAAAGTTGTACGAGGAGTGTCTATTGTCATCGTCTTCAAGCTCTGATCCATCTTGCTCTGGCTGATATGTTGCCATGATCTTGTCGTAATTAAATGCAGAGTACCGGTCTGGACTCTGGGCCGAGCTGTCATCGCTATTGTATACTGTCGGATAGCTTGCTACTGAGACGGAGCTTGCTGACACTCACTCGTTTTCGCGTTTCTCTTTGTTACCTAAAGCAGCACGGTCTCCAAGTGGCAATTTTGGCGCTCTCCTAGGGACAGAAAGGCCTAGCCAGCCGGGCTTGTGGCCAGAGCTGCTGCACAGGTGATGCGAGCAACCGAATTAAACTGGTTGGCCGTCATCTCACCGTCTCGTTCACTGCCTCGTAGCGAATCTTGACTACGAGCACTTGGCCCAAAGTAGTACATGGCAGGTACTGAATTCGTTGCGTTAGCTAGTGCTGCGTCAAAGTTTGACACAGAACTTTCAAGTGCCTCTTGAATACTAGTAGTTCGCTGTACATATCGTTAAACTCTTCAACTTCGTCGATATCCTCTTCCTGACGTTCTCCGTATGCTGCCTCAGACAAAAAAAGGTTGATGGTGTCACGAACCTCTCGAATACTGGTCACAACATACGTAAGAGCGTGCATCTTGTCCTGAGCTAGCAACTGCGAGCTGGCATCAATTTTCAGCGATGGGTTAGCTAGCTTTAGCTCAGTGTCACTATCAAAAACTTCCATAGCAATGTTGTTCTGTCGACGGTCACGATGTTGGAGAAAAGTAAATAACGTCCTCCCGTCTACGAAACCGTCACCATGCGTGTACCCATGGTTTTCCGGAAATCTTTTGCCTTGACTTTTGCCTCTGCGCGCAGAATCTCATCCGCTTTTGTGTCGGATCATTGTATACTGGCTTTGAGTAAAGTAGATGCGTGCGCATTCTTGCTGGCCGGCTGGAAATCAAGAAAACTGGTTCGTTCGCACGACACGTCGTTGTTCGACTCCAAGTTAAGTGAAGAATGACGAGGAAGACGAAATCGGAGCGACGGCGTGCGGCAGCGGCACTCGTCCGTTTGTATGCACACTCGGTATCGTCAATGATTCAGATCAATTGAGCTACTCGCTCTTTGCCCAGTCGCTTGTAGTACTTGACTTCTTCTCTTGTGAGTGCAATCTGCAGGAAAAAGCCATCATGCAGGGGGAACTCGAGCATTTGAAGTCCAATGTGCTGTCGGATAAAAATGAATAAATGTCGTGGAAAAAGGTTGTTGATTCTCCCAGTCGAGCAAATGTGAAGTGCAGAAGGCCAAAACTGCTGAATTCAAGGCATTGCTGATTCGCCGGGCAAACCATTCGAAGGCGTTCATAGATGATAGAGAGGAGAACCTCAAGGAATTGCGGAACGGCTGGGAACTGCCAGCCGAGTCAATTAAAAGCGAGTCGAAGTCCACCACTGAAGGCCTTCAAGCTTGGCTCGAAAACGACGAACCACGAGACAGTCTATTCAAGGTGCTGGGGATTCACAAAGCGATGGACAAAACGGCGAACAGTCTTTTGATTAGCATGAATTTGGAAAGGTGGAATGTCGTCATGAAATCTTTGGACAAAACGGGCCACTACAACTTTGAAGATGAGCTCCAAGACGCTCTCATGACTTTTTGCGGAAATGTTGAACGGGCTAAACTCTTCTTGAAACGTCTCGTCATCTTAAGACAAAAAACAGGTACTGCTCAATTGAACTGGCTGCATGAGAAGCAAGAACCACAGCAAGTTTACGAACTGATGAAGGGTGATCGGAATAAATCTGGGAAGTTGCAAACATGGAGCATTTACGTGGACGCCTACAACGACTTGCATCCAGAGCATCAAACGACCCTGATTGCTGCTTTGCCTCGTGCCGAAGTTGATTTGATAAATATGCTCTTTGGTGACAGTGTAAATTATCCACGATCAGGTACGCTTCCAAGGCGAATGCTAGACGAGATCCTCAAGTCATGGGCTAATGAAGAGCCCCCCGTTTCTGCAGCTGATGCCTTTTTGCGATTAGGTCTACTGCCGTCTAACTTTGGGAATGAGGACTCTCGTTTTGGTGCATGGATGGCTTACCTGGACCTAATCAGTGAGGCCAAAGAACTGCGTGTTGTATTATCAGCTGTATTGAAGGAGCTGGCGGAAAGGACGGATCAGGCGGATAAAGGAAAGCTACATGCCCCTGCTGACATCATTCACGTGGAGAAAGAGAACCCATCAAAACGGAAACCAGAGTTTACCACTCAAGATGCACGTGACCGGCAACGACCACGTGGGGGTGAATAATGCTTGTCGAGGCATCAGCGCTCCGAGCACGAATGGAATCCCTTCTGACATGCTGGAAGCTTAAGATGAGGTTGTCGGGAACAGGCTTATATACATATTAACAATAGTAGAATGTGATTCTACTACTGTTGTCATCGTGTGCTATGACATTTTCATCGTGACAGACACTTTTGTTATATGCCTGTTTTACATTTTCCTTACATAACTGTCCTTTGCACTCGGCAGTGCATGTCGCTCTTATGCTTTGGCCGCTAGAATCACGCAAGTGCTTACAGCCTAAGCACTCGCGTGATTCTAGCGGCAAAGACGTGTAAGTGTTCCGGCGGAGTCAAGCACCTTCCGCTTTGCAGTGCGACTTCGACACGGCTTCGTCAGTCTGTTCTTCGCACCTGCCATCGGGCCAATCCTCATACCGGCTGAAATGTTCGAGTAAAGCATGCTTGCCAGCCTCAGCGAGCAGAAAAGCAACGAATATCCACTTGCGGCTTTCGTGTTGTTGATCAAGTTGCTGGGGAGGTTAAATACTTTGTCACACAATAGCACAGAACGAGCAAGTTCTTCTCCGGAAACCACTTGCACTTGCTGTTTTACGACACCAAATATCTCGTATGCTCAACGTCCGTGTTGCCAACTGCTGTTCTTGTTATCACGCAGTATTTGCACAGAAGCAACAAGGTCGTGAAAATCACACTGTTTTGGCTCACCAACAGGCGTGAGTTTCGTTAACTTCGTGGCCATCGAGTGACGCTTCTATACTCGAGGTTGAAAAATATCGGTGATTTCTGCGGTCAGGCAACGTGATTATCAGGTGTGGTGCTTACGTCGATGGCGTGATGTCGACTAACGGACCTAGCATCGACACTCGCTAGCCTCGATGGTACCATTCTTCATTTTTGCATTGCTGTTTAGCTCCATGTCGTTCAGCAGCTACTGCAACATTTTTCTTTGGCGATAGAGAACGGGTTTCTCAGCTACGAGCAAGTGGGACTACAGGTACTCACTCACCACTCCCGTAGATGTTCAGAACACAGCCTTACATGATGATCAGCAAAAGCTCCGGCAAAATAAGCTGCTAGCGCTCCATCTGGCCAAAAACTGGCCTATATTCATCTACATAGGGCTTGCATGCATGCAGAAAGCACTGCACATGATACAACGACGAAAAGCGTGATAATGATCAGCATACACATGTTCGCCACTTCCTTGCAGTACTCGGAGTGTTGATCGCCATAGCATCCATCTCCTTAGCCAAATGCGTCAACGCAGTCTTGGTTTGGACATTTTGTGCTTCCTCTCTTTAACTTGATCTCTTCTTGTGAGGGCAGCCCAGACTCGAGCTCGTACACGGAAGTGGCGGGATACTCTGTCATAATCAGCGATTGTTCGACCATGCGAGTTTCAGACGTCGCGGGCTGGCGTCGCCTTTCCACACGTCAAATTCTGCAGTGTATTCTGCGACATCTTCGTGGCAGCCACCCGTAATCTCCTATATCCTTCTGACGTCTCTTCTTGGTGCTGAGATGTACCTCCATGTTCAGATCCATGTTTCCATTTTCTAAGACCGAGGAAAGGAGCATTAGAAATGAACCAGTTTTCTGTTTGGCTTGACGACATTTCCGCAGTGGCAGCAAACTGCATCAGCTTTCGATAGTCTTCTGCTGGGCGCCACTCTGCTCTCACTTACATTCTTGTGGCTTGATCACTCGGGGGTCTGTTAGCTGCTTAGCTGCGTCTTCTGCACTTATTCCGAGTGTGAACTTGTGTTGCATCTACTTCAGTGTCCTGCAGATATGCTCTATCTGTTGAACGGGTATTGAGACCATCGGGAACCTCCAACAACGAGGCGGTCACGATTGCATTTGTTTCACATTATGACATTGTGATGAAGTCACTTTGAAATGGCGACATTTACCTCTTCATGGCAGCGTAGGCGTAACGAATGGATGTAAACATCAGGTGAGATGTTAATCGCTTCATCAGCATTACAAAATTACGACCACAAAATACGATCATGCCTAATATGTACGTCTTGATCTCGAAATGGGAATCACATGAGCAGCTGATTTTTAACCAACTCGTGTACTCGTGTGATGGGAATCATACACAATGTTTGCGAGCTTATCGGTCTCTATCAAGCACTCTTGCATGTTGCAGATGCTCCTAGGTAGAGTTGGATTGAGGCACGTTTCAGCACCCAGGTCATTTCGTACACCTTGTTTGCCAGCGTATGCTCATGGTATGTATAATGCTTAAACAGTACCTGTTGCCTATCAATTATAGAAACTACTCAGAGATTCATTCCGATAGTGTTAGTATTTTTTCGAACAGGCAGCAAGTTTTGCATCTGTACTTACTGAACTACCATCTACAGCTAGTGTTGTCCATCATATAAATTTCAAGAGAGTAAAATTCACATGGTGCCTGTCTCGGAAGAAATTATGTTGTATTCAATTGCTACAATACCTACTTTTTCCATTTTTAACAGTTATAATGAGGTAAACGAGAACGTTTTCTACAATTCTAACGGCACTAGTTTGTTTGTATACATTGATTTAAGTGGTTTTTACAGAAACTTGCGTGGCCCACACGATTTCGTTTTACCGGATAAGTGATGGCGACGGACGCGCCCAGTGTAGGACGGCTCGTCCTGGCGCCAGTTTGAGCGCGATTACTACGCGCTTCTCGCGTATCCCGTGATGCCTTAAGTGAAGAAATCCGAAGCTGCTGTCTATCCCTGTCACGTGATCTTCATCCAGACCGCCATCCTCGACGCCGCGGCAACACGACGCTCGTAGCGGCTGCTAATGCACAGTCTGCAGTGCTAGACAGAGCCTATAGGGTTCTCTTTGATCCAGTAAAGCGACAAGTGTATGATGTTTATGGCAAAAAGGTGAGTTGGGCTAATTGAGGCTGTCTCAATTGATCATAGCTCCTTTACGCTTCTCTAAGTTAATATGGATACAGACAAATTTGACTAATGTTTTGGTACTTATTGTTTCCATTCGAGACAGGACGTGGTTGCACTGGAACAAGATGGTAGTGTACAGCAACAAGTGGTGGGGGCTCATTCAAAGTCATTGGATGAAGCTCAGCATTACGTGGAAAAGGTTATGCAACGCATGAACCAACAGGCTCCGGAAGCACAATTCTCATCTTTTAGTGAAATGTCTAAGGCCGTGGATGCGTCCGACTTGGTGCAGGCACCAATGCAGGCAATGCGCAGTTTATTTGATAGTGGAGCACGGTTTGTGGATCGCACGGAGATGACAATTCATCAGCGTACCGCATTTCCATTGTCACGGAGTACGACACTGACACTCGGAGGTTATATGTACGACAAAAAGGGACTTGGCATGGGCAGCTTTATGGTGCAATTAGCGCACATGTTATTTGACCCGAGTATTCCGTTGTTCACGCTCTCGAGTGAGCTCGGCTGGGAACTTAATTGCCAATTAGTCAGCCAGTGTCGCCGTATACAGTCTTCATGCTCATTCCAGAGCTTGACGATAACGGCCTTGACATCTCTATGGGTGCTGACTGACACCTCAGCTTCATGGTGCAATGATGTGGAGTACACGCGACGGTCTTTCTGGCTCGCTCAGCCAAGGCAGGGTCTTACAATGCCACGGCCGCTGTTGCAATAGATGGTGGAGGACCCGGCTTGACGTTTCAGTTTCATCGTGCCCTTGTAGCTGCGACGATGGGCAAATTGTCATTGCAGGCGAATCTTGCGACAGGTTTGTCGTTCGTGGCGGGAGCTAGTCGAGAAATCTCAAATCGCACACGATTGGGACTGAATGTTTTGCAAAAGAGAAGATGAAGCTGGAGCAGCGACGAGAGAACGGCAAGGGGTTGGTGATTTTGCTTGGCGGTATGGAAAGAACCCGACAAGCTCTGACCAGCGTGATGCTCGAGGAGACGCTTTAGATGTGGCGCTTCGAGCGATGCCAGAGCGCGAACTGAACCACGAAGGTGGTGATGAAGACGACACTGGCAGCGATGATAGCATCTCACAGCAGGAGGCAGAGGCCGAGATACTGGAGCATAGATGGGTCGACGTTTCAATTCCTCTTCAGTTCTTCGTCAAGGTACGGGAATTGAATGGTGCGCCAACGTTCAAATTGATCTAGAGCATACTGCGTTGCTATTGTTTTGACGATGTGTAGGATCGCCATCAAGTTTGACTGTTAAGCCGTTGCTGTAAGAGTTTGAACTAGTTTCTCTTTCGACTCGCGGCTTGCTGTATCTCTAACTCATTTCTTTTATTTTTGAAATTGCACCTACGTGCGTTATGCGTACGATGGTCAGGTGTTCGAAGCCACTTTTGATGATGACCAAGTGGTCAGTTTGCCGTCGCGGTACGCTCAGGTTATGGGCCCTACAGGGCGTGTGTACTAGACTACGTTACATAGACGAGGCACGTTGCTTTTGATGAGCGCTAGAATTTAGGTGCGTAGGATTGTAATGAGGTGTTTATTCTATCTTTTCTGACTGCATGAATTGATTCACTAGGACGCGCAAAGGAATATCTGACGGTGTCCAATGGCAATTGCGACCAGAAAAACCCGTCTCGCAGTCATGAAAAAGCATCCGTTATAGCTATCACGAGAGCAGGATTCATTTCGGAAGGTCGTTCTTATGAGGTGGAGAGGATGATGCAGAAGCTCGGTTCAGCGCATCACGATCTAGAATTTCCGGTAAAGACAGGCGCGCATCCGGACGACTGACACCTTCTCGCAGTCGCCATCCATCCCGCGTGCGTACCACACCTCTCCACGAGTCGTCGGATGAACGTACCACGTCGCATTTTCCTTGGAAACGCTCTTCTTTTCAAGAAGAGTGGACAGGAAGCTTGTCGGCAAAATAACGGGCATAAAAATCACGACAATTTGCGTGCTACGGACGAGTGCTAACTCTCTATTGTCCATGGCAGCATTAGATAGACAACTTCATGTTGTCGCAGACACTCCATCAACCTTTTACCGCATTTTGCTGTACCCATCACGCTCGGAAGGTAAAGACAACTCCTTTCATGCTACTACGATTGACTTCAAATGCTCGAGTTCCCCCTGCATGATGGCTTTTTCCCGCAGATTGCACTCACAAGAGAAGAAGTCAAGTACTACAAGCGACTGGGCAAAGAGCGAGTAGCTCAATTGATCTGAATCATTGACGATACCGAGTGTGCATACAAATGACGAGTGTCAATGCGGTTTTCAAACAATATCGTGTATTCAATTGCAGTGTGGCGTGGGTCACTTTTAGCGTTTCGGTAAAGATGGCTTTTCTCTGGGTCAATGAAGTCATGTCGTATAATTCCGACCAACGCTTAAATGGTACTCCGACTATATCGTTTCCTCTATGGCGAGTCAAGTGCTGCACTCGCCCTTGCATATCGTGAGTGCAACTGGTCACGGCTCGTAGTGGAGCAATGCATGCTTACGTTTCTGGGAGACGTCTTGGAAGGCATTGACAGGCTGGGACAGCGTCTACTCCAAATATCATCTTAAATTTGCGGTCGCAGAAACCGCGTGCGCCGAAAGCAAATGATGTCGCTCCCTACGACTGAAGTCGTCGAAGTGTATCGACATGATGCACTGTTTAAAGACACCAGCACAACCCGCAAATTCGCGGTGAGTACTGTGCTGTTAGTCCGCGCACGGCTGCAGTGCAAACCTTTTGACACGGGCTTAGAGGATACTCCATTCGGCGTTCGAAACGTGCCTCTTAATCGATGCCCATGAATCATGAGTGCCCATTGTCTCCAGCGTGCTGTGAATTCTGCTGCAGCAGATTTTTCACAAACAACCGCTGGGTACAACCGATACTGCCAAGTAAGAGGATTGCAAAGGACAGTTATATAAGGAAAATGTAAAACAGGCATATAACAAAAGTGTCTGTCACGATGAAAATGTCATATCACACGATGACAACAGTAGTAGAATTACATTCTACTATTGTTAATATGTATATAAGCCTGTTCCCGACAACCTCATCTTAAGCTTCCAGCATGTCAGAAGGGATTCCATTCGTGCTCGGAAGCACTGATGCCTCGACAAGCATTATTCACCCCCACGTGGTCGTTGCCGGTCACGTGCATCTTGAGTGGTAAACTCTGGTTTCCGTTTTGATGGGTTCTCTTTCTCCACGTGAATGATGTCAGCAGGGGCATGTAGCTTTCCTTTTTCCGCCTGATCCGTCCTTTCCGCCAGCTCCTTCAATACAGCTGATAATACAACACGCAGTTCTTTAGCCTCACTGATTCGCTTCACGTAAGCCATCCATGCACCAAAACGAGAGTCCTCATTCCCAAAGTTAGACGGCAGTAGACCTAATCGCAAAAAGGCATCAACTTCAGAAACGGGGGGCTCTTCATCAGCCCATGACTTGAGGATCTCGTCTAGCATTCGCCTTGGAAGCGTACCTGATCGTGGATAATTTACACTGTCACCAAAGATTCTATTTATCAAATCAACTTCGACATGAGGCAAAGCAGCAATCAGGGTCGTTTGATGCTCTGGATGCAAGTCGTTGTAGGTGTCCACGTAAATACTCCATCTCCGCAGCTTCGTCAAATCATTCAGATTATCATTCTCAAAATTCATTCGTTTGGAAAGCTTCTCTGGGTCTTGCTTTTGATGCATCCACTCCAATTGACTAGAACTTGTTGTCTGTCTTAAGATGACGAGACGTTTCAAGAAGAGTTTAGCCCGTTCAACATTTCCGCAAAAAGTCATGAGAGCGTCTTGGAGCTCATCTTCAAAGTTGTAGTGGCCCGTTTTGTCCAAAGATTTCATGACGACATTCCACCTTTCCAAATTCATGCTAATCAAAAGACTGTTCGCCGTTTTGTCCATCGCTTTGTGAATCCCCAGCACCTTGAATAGACTGTCTCGTGGTTCGTCTTTTTCGAGCCAAGCTTGAAGGCCTTCAGTGGTGGACTTCGATTCACTTTCGATCGTCTCAGCTGCCGGTTCCCAGCCGTTCCGCAATTCCTTGAGGTTCTCCTGTTTATCAACTATGAACGCCTTCGATTGGCTTTTCCGGCGAATCAGCAATGCCTTGAATTCAGCAGTTTTGGCCTTCTGCACTTCATGTTTGAACGATTCAAGTGTTTGTTCCCAGTCATTCAGCAACTTAAATTGTTCCTCTTTTTTTCCCTCCTCGCTTGCGACTGACTTGACAAATTGTTCACGCTCCTTCAGCAACTTAAGTTGCTCCTTTTTCTTTTCTTCGCTTGCGACCAGCTTGACTAATTTCTCCCGGTCTTCAGTTTCCATCCCCGACGACTCTACTGCTTTTCCCATGATTTCATCGATGCTTTCAACAATTTCTTCGCGCGGTATGACGTTAAGATCAAAATCTAAAACCCTCTCTTCTTCGTCGGGTGTAAGCTTGTCCGACCTCAAATGCCTCGTAGTGGGAACTCCAAGTATAGAGCGAGGTGACTTGGGGATGCTGCGGGATGGTGCTGCATGTGACCCAACACCGACTCGACAGGCAGCAATAGCGACACATATCGTGGCGAGACGGTGCATGGTTGCACTGACGGATGGCTTGGCGGGGTTCTTTGGCGGATTGGATGAATGGAAAGTGACGTCAGAGGTCGAATGCCGGAGATACGGTTCAATATCCGTCGTACAGTTGAATGAAGTCAGTTTACGGAGGGCAAGAAGCAATTGATATTCTATATATTGGATGCTAATCGAAACTTCTACATTTCTGATAAAAATGGGCAAAAGAGACTAACAGTTTTTACTGAAGAGACAACAAACTATCCTGCAAGTTGCAGTAGTATTCACCTCCGTGAGGCACACTGGTCGCACGTAGTGATTGAACACTTCAACATATAGTTCATATTGGATTTTTGCTATGTCTTAACGAAAATCGACGTAGAATCGAAAGCAAATGTCGCGATTTACAAAACAAAACATTACCATGTTTGTATAAGAGTGCTTTGTTGAAAAGTGGTGGGTCACGTTGAAAGCCCGCTATGGACCGTTTTATCATCCGCATGGATGAACCGGGTACGACGACCAACGAGATGCCGATGTCAGAGCTATGGCGGAGCTGGCCTTAGCGAATTGGTATGTCCGTAGTTTCGGAAGAATGTCTCAGCTTAGTATCCTGTCTAGCCAATCTTGTCGACACACAGCAGAATTGTCCTCTGTAGAACAAAGACGAATTGGCGTCTCATCCATATGCGATGACAGACATGATGTGTCTCGCTTTAAAACATGTGAACTTGTCGACTGGGATTGGCAATCCAATTGTAAAGGTAGTCTCAGCAATACAAGTATTCAACTTCTATTTCTGCACGTGTACACGACAGTTTAACCACTATACAGGCTCGCTTCACTTAAATTGGTCAATATTCCACCGGAAAGATCACCGCAATCCTGTTTATGATCCGTCTCCGGGCGTTTGTAGCCTTCGTCAATGATGTGCTGTAGTCCTAATTCTACCCGCCTGCATTCTGGGTGTGGTACCTTTCCCGTTGATTGGTGTTGGCTGCCAAATTTGTGCACAGAACCGCAAATCTCGTCACCCATTGTGTGAAAGTCTGCATCTACGTCTGCATCTACATACGTGTCTTCTCTTTACCGTGCTTCCTTCTCTCTCTCTCGTTGTCATGGTGATCAAAAAGGGCGGCGGTAAAAAATTGTCGACTAGGAAGAAGCAGAAGCACGGCTTCATGCGCGCTAGTAACTCACGGATTACCGTTTGACACGTGCAGCAACGCAACCAAGCAAAGCACGAGGCCATTCATCGTTAGGTGAAAGGCACAGGCCGCAACGTGTCAGCCGCTCGTGCTGAAGCCGAACGTAAGCGTTACAAGACGCTCGGCGCTGAGTTTAAGTAAGGCCCACAACAAGAGCAACGTGTTGAAGGACAAGCGTCTCGGTGAATAGGACCCGACATGGTTGATGAAGGATAAGATGATGGCTCGGTTTCAGACGGAGCGCAAGCGCAAGATGCGCAACGCGTCGACGTTTGCACTACACGACTCAGACTCGGAGCAAGAAGAACACGATGATGCGCCATTCTTAACGCACAAAGGGGCAAAATTACCAACGATGGCTACGATATTCTCAATGTGAACGGGTTGTCAGACGATGAGGATGACTCGGAGGAAGGTAAGAAGATTGACATGGACATTGTCAGCAACTCCACTTTGGAGGTAGCAAGGGAGACACTGATGCGCCAGAAATGAGGAAGGAAATGGGAAGAGGAAGGCATACAAAGAAGTAATGCAGGAAGTCATGATGAAGGCAAAACTGTACACAGCGGAGCGGCAGAAGAACGAAACTCGCAGGAACATGTTACGGACGAATGGGTTGAAGGGTTCGCGGATCTGCGTGGACTGCGTGGACTGCTCGAGATTCGTCCTACGCGTGACAATGGCAAGGAAGTAATACCGGAGCCGATGGGCGACTTTGCGCGGGAACTTGTGTTTGAGGCCAAGGCAACGGAGCGACGAATGGCGCCGGAGGAGGCTGCTGTGAAGGAACATGACCGTCTTGCTTAAGGTGAAAAGGAGCGTGTGTTGCGTATGAACGGCGCTGATGTTGATGATATTGACAGCGACGACGCAGGAAAGCGCAAGAGGAAGAAGGGTACGAAGAGAGCCAAAAGAGAACCAAAAGAGAAAAAAACTCCGCAGCTTATCGTGATACCGCCTACTGATGACGATCGCGGCTGCAAATCGTTTTGCTGCCGGTGCCGAAGAAGAATAGGTAGAGAAAGAAGCCGAGGATGAAGATGATAATGAAGAACTGGGCGACAGCGAGGAGGAAGAATTCGAGGCAGAATCTGTAAGGAATTCGGACATTGGGAATGAAGACAAGGTGAAAATGGAAGAAGCACGGGAAGATGAGGTAGACGAAAGCGACAACGCAATGAAAAAGTAAAAGTGATTGCAGGGTGCGGAGGAGACTGCAGCTGAGCTTCCATTTGTGTTTTACTGTCGGAGTCTCGTAGAAGTGCTGGCAGCATTTTTTAAGAAACATCGGATGGGAAGCGTGGTTTTATTTTGGAGTGCATTGTGACATACTACAACTCACGACTGTGTGGAAAACGAGAAGAAATGAAGCGTTTCTTCGCGGTGATTGGTGCGCCAGTTCCTAATCTTTGCAGTTCGATATGCTGCACACAAGGATAGGCTGTAGTTTGAGCTAACTATGCTTATCATGTGCTGTGTTTGGTGCAGCTTCACTTGCTTGCAAAGACCATGTGCACGTTAGCCTAACAGATGGGCAACACTGCAGGCATGGTAGTGCGTGAGCTGCTTGCTTGCCCAGCTTTTCAAGCGTCTGCACAAGCGTGCCTATGCTGTCAGAGCTCCTTCTATTCAATGCCTGACGTGCATTTTTCCCCGACGTCCGACTTGCGCTAAAATGTGATATCTCTAATGGAGACACTGCTTGGAGAGAGCTTAGCTCGTGGAGTAGTGAGTTCGCCACAGGAGGTTACACAGGTACTGTTCGCCGCTTCATTATCGCTGCACATAATGCGTTTGAAAAAGCGCTATATGTCTGAGGTCGTGATATTCCTCGCTCGCTGTTTCCGTGCTTTCATGATGTCGGGTACCGGTGAGTCAAAGGACGAGAACATACTTCAATCCATTGGCTGCGTGGTGACCTGCTGGAGTGGGTGTTCACTTGCTCTGAAGAGAAGATATCTGCATTGCCACGTCTGTGTGGCTGATAACTCGGCATGTCGCGGTGCTGGCTCTACTGGATACTTCATCGGCTCAGCACGCGGCGCTGTCATCATTCGATGAACGCTTTTTACCTGCTCTACCTACTATGGCATGCTCTGGTGAAGCAGTTGGAAGACATTAAGACATTTGAAGTCAACGTCGTCATTTTGAAACGTCACACACATCTCGAGTCTTGCTGAAAAGCACGTCGTCGTTTCGCTGGCAGCGCTTTGCGCCAACGACTTTGCCGATATTCGCTCCACGGTTTGACGAGAACTGCACGGAGCGAAAGGAAAAAAGGCACCTTAGAATAGAGCGCAACTCGGTTGCAACGCCAAGTTGAGCGTGCACGCAAGAGTGCAGCACGCGAACTTCGTCGCCATGCCGAGTTTCTCCACGTGAAAGTGAGAAGGAGCAGGAGGCGAGACTGGTAGACAAGGAGAAGAAACTAAAAAGACATTTGTCGCTCGCTGGACGAAGAACAATACGTTACGAGCAACCAGCAAGTGCGCAAGGTAGCAACATACTCAAAGATGGTGGCCGGCTCGTAGACACACAGCAATCCAGGCACTGACTGGACGTTCAAAATAGCCAAATTATTATAGAAAAGGCAGTGATGTCACTCGCTGTGCTGGATCGATAGGCGAGATGATTGCGAACGGATCCGTACACGGCTCCAATCTTCAGCATGAAAGTCTGGAATACCATATCATCCACGACTACCGCGACACAATGTGACAGGGTATGCTAATGGAGAACGGTTTCGACAGCATTACTGGTGAGTACTATTGATCGTGCATGGACCCGATGTCAGCGTATAACCAAGTATGACTAAAGATGGATACACAGTGTTCCAGGCACTAGTGTACCTATGTTACCAAAGAGGAGAGCCGACAGCAATACGTTAGCAGACTTCGTCATTGTTCGAGGGTTGATCATACACGTTCGTTACATGAGGTGTGTGATCTACACGTTTACGAAGCCGAAAGTAACGTTGAGGGATACCTGCATGCCTAACGCAACGTATTGAAGATTATATGAAGAACAAGCTGTATGTAAAGCTGTCCATGTGTGTGTTCTGCGCTGAAGAGAGATCTCGTGTCCAAAATGATTTCATACTCGTAGGATCGTTGCACTTATACAGTACACGAAAGCTGTAAGTTTGTTCTGCGTCCGTGGAACAGGCCAATCTCAGTTGGCTGCACGATGTCTCAGTTGATGCGAGCAACATTGCGCTAGAGTACAGCTTTACGCTTTAATCTTTAGGGACGAAAGATCAGCGGAAATTTGAAAACCACGTTCTATACGATGGTCCGCACGGTTCAAGTGATCGTGAAGCGTGGCCGATTAACCCACGTGCGACCCCATTGCATGTGCGGGTAATGAAGTTGCAAGAATTCTTGCATAATCTGCATAATCATGACCTAACAGAAGTTAGCATTTCAAACCATCTGTGGTCAAACCACTGTAGTGTCAAGTACGCCCTAGACGCGCTTTGCAACGTGTACGAACCTACAAATAGCAACAGTGCTTTTGCTATGAAGAGAATGTGCCACGTCTTTATCTTCGCAGTGTCAGTAGCCGTGCTGCGTCACCGAGAGCTTCTTCGTATTGGAAATCCGACAAGTAGAGTTGAAGTCGACATCTTAATTGATCAATACATGATGGTCCTTTTGCAAAGGAGTACTAGCATTGCTGCGATCAGCGCTGCGGAAATTTCCACCCTACTCGATAAGGCACAGGAGCATTGCGTTGCCGATGACATCCAGATGCCCGTTCACCTTCACCACGACTCCAGCGCTGTCTTGTGAACTAGTTGATATCTCAGTTGGCTACATGTAGACTTGGTGTCCGTCTGCTGTAAACTGAATCCGGAGGTCACGCAGACACCCCATGTCACATTGTTATAATCCTGTTGGGGTGCGTCCGTTATCCTGACAAAATAAACATTGCTCGTGCTTTTATTGTTACTATGTTGTTGTTTGTGCTGTAGGAGCGTAGGCGATCCCGTTGTAGCGCGCATGAAGCCATGCTTCTGCTTCTTCCTAGTAGACAATTTTTTACCGCCGCCCTTTTTGATCACCATGACAACGAGAGAGAGAGAAGGAAGCACGGTAAAGAGAAGACACGTATGTAGATGCAGACGTAGATGCAGACTTTCACACAATGGGTGACGAGATTTGCGGTTCTGTGCACAAATTTGGCAGCCAACACCAATCAACGGGAAAGGTACCACACCCAGAATGCAGGCGGGTAGAATTAGGACTACAGCACATCATTGACGAAGGCTACAAACGCCCGGAGACGGATCATAAACAGGATTGCGGTGATCTTTCCGGTGGAATATTGACCAATTTAAGTGAAGCGAGCCTGTATAGTGGTTAAACTGTCGTGTACACGTGCAGAAATAGAAGTTGAATACTTGTATTGCTGAGACTACCTTTACAATTGGATTGCCAATCCCAGTCGACAAGTTCACATGTTTTAAAGCGAGACACATCATGTCTGTCATCGCATATGGATGAGACGCCAATTCGTCTTTGTTCTACAGAGGACAATTCTGCTGTGTGTCGACAAGATTGGCTAGACAGGATACTAAGCTGAGACATTCTTCCGAAACTACGGACATACCAATTCGCTAAGGCCAGCTCCGCCATAGCTCTGACATCGGCATCTCGTTGGTCGTCGTACCCGGTTCATCCATGCGGATGATAAAACGGTCCATAGCGGGCTTTCAACGTGACCCACCACTTTTCAACAAAGCACTCTTATACAAACATGGTAATGTTTTGTTTTGTAAATCGCGACATTTGCTTTCGATTCTACGTCGATTTTCGTTAAGACATAGCAAAAATCCAATATGAACTATATGTTGAAGTGTTCAATCACTACGTGCGACCAGTGTGCCTCACGGAGGTGAATACTACTGCAACTTGCAGGATAGTTTGTTGTCTCTTCAGTAAAAACTGTTAGTCTCTTTTGCCCATTTTTATCAGAAATGTAGAAGTTTCGATTAGCATCCAATATATAGAATATCAATTGCTTCTTGCCCTCCGTAAACTGACTTCATTCAACTGTACGACGGATATTGAACCGTATCTCCGGCATTCGACCTCTGACGTCACTTTCCATTCATCCAATCCGCCAAAGAACCCCGCCAAGCCATCCGTCAGTGCAACCATGCACCGTCTCGCCACGATATGTGTCGCTATTGCTGCCTGTCGAGTCGGTGTTGGGTCACATGCAGCACCATCCCGCAGCATCCCCAAGTCACCTCGCTCTATACTTGGAGTTCCCACTACGAGGCATTTGAGGTCGGACAAGCTTACACCCGACGAAGAAGAGAGGGTTTTAGATTTTGATCTTAACGTCATACCGCGCGAAGAAATTGTTGAAAGCATCGATGAAGTCATGGGAAAAGCAGTAGAGTCGTCGGGGATGGAAACTGAAGACCGGGAGAAATTAGTCAAGCTGGTCGCAAGCGAAGAAAAGAAAAAGGAGCAACTTAAGTTGCTGAAGGAGCGTGAACAATTTGTCAAGTCAGTCGCAAGCGAGGAGGGAAAAAAAGAGGAACAATTTAAGTTGCTGAATGACTGGGAACAAACACTTGAATCGTTCAAACATGAAGTGCAGAAGGCCAAAACTGCTGAATTCAAGGCATTGCTGATTCGCCGGACAAGCAATTCGAAGGCGTTCATAGCTGATAGAGAGGAGAACCTCAAGGAATTGTGGAACGGCTGGGAACCGGCAGCTGAGACGATCGAAAGTGAATCGAAGTCCACCACTGAAGGCCTTCAAGCTTGGCTCGAAAAAGACGAACCACGAGACAGTCTATTCAAGGTGCTGGGGATTCACAAAGCGATGGACAAAACGGCGAACAGTCTTTTGATTAGCATGAATTTGGAAAGGTGGAATGTCGTCATGAAATCTTTGGACAAAACGGGCCACTACAACTTTGAAGATGAGCTCCAAGACGCTCTCATGACTTTTTGCGGAAATGTTGAACGGGCTAAACTCTTCTTGAAACGTCTCGTTATTCTAAGACAAAAAACAGGTACTGCTCAATTGAACTGGCTGCATGAGAAGCAAGAACCAAAGCAAGTTTACGAACTGATGAAGGGTGATCGGAGTGAATTTAGGAAGTTGCTAACATGGAGCATTTACGTGGACACCTACAACGACTTGCATCCAGAGCATCAAACGACCCTGATTGCTGCTTTGCCTCATGCCGAAGTTGATTTGATATATAGAATCTTTGGTGACAGTATAAATTATCCACGATCAGGTTCGGTTCCAAGGCGAATGCTAGACGAGATCCTCAAGTCATGGGCTAATGAAGAGCCCCCCGTTTCTGCAGCTGATGCCTTTTTGCGATTAGGTCTACTGCCGTCTAACTTTGGGAATGAGGGCTCTCGTTATGAAGCATGGATGGCTTACGTGAAGCGAATCAGTGAGGGCAAACAACTGTATGAAGTATTATCAGCTGTATTGAAGGAGCTGGCGGAAAGGACGGATCAGGCGGATAAAGGAAAGCTACATGCCCCTGCTGACATCATTCACGTGGAGAAAGAGAACCCATCAAAACGGAAACCAGAGTTTACCACTCAAGATGCACGTGACCGGCAACGACCACGTGGGGGTGAATAATGCTTGTCGAGGCATCAGCGCTCCGAGCACGAATGGAATCCCTTCTGACATGCTGGAAGCTTAAGATGAGGTTGTCGGGAACAGGTTTATATACATATTAACAATAGTAGAATGTGATTCTACTACTGTTGTCATCGTGTGATATGACATTTTCATCGTGACAGACACTTTTGTTATATGCCTGTTTTACATTTTCCTTACATAACTGTCCTTTGCACTCGGCAGTGCATGTCGCTCTTATGCTTTGGCCGCTAGAATCACGCAAGTGCTTACAGCCTAAGCACTCGCGTGATTCTAGCGGCAAAGACGTGTAAGTGTTCCGGCGGAGTCAAGCACCTTCCGCTTTGCAGTGCGACTTCGACACGGCTTCGTCAGTCTGTTCTTCGCACCTGCCATCGGGCCAATCCTCATACCGGCTGAAATGTTCGAGTAAAGCATGCTTGCCAGCCTCAGCGAGCAGAAAAGCAACGAATATCCACTTGCGGCTTTCGTGTTGTTGATCAAGTTGCTGGGGAGGTTAAATACTTTGTCACACAATAGCACAGAACGAGCAAGTTCTTCTCCGGAAACCACTTGCACTTGCTGTTTTACGACACCAAATATCTCGTATGCTCAACGTCCGTGTTGCCAACTGCTGTTCTTGTTATCACGCAGTATTTGCACAGAAGCAACAAGGTCGTGAAAATCACACTGTTTTGGCTCACCAACAGGCGTGAGTTTCGTTAACTTCGTGGCCATCGAGTGACGCTTCTATACTCGAGGTTGAAAAATATCGGTGATTTCTGCGGTCAGGCAACGTGATTATCAGGTGTGGTGCTTACGTCGATGGCGTGATGTCGACTAACGGACCTAGCATCGACACTCGCTAGCCTCGATGGTACCATTCTTCATTTTTGCATTGCTGTTTAGCTCCATGTCGTTCAGCAGCTACTGCAACATTTTTCTTTGGCGATAGAGAACGGGTTTCTCAGCTACGAGCAAGTGGGACTACAGGTACTCACTCACCACTCCCGTAGATGTTCAGAACACAGCCTTACATGATGATCAGCAAAAGCTCCGGCAAAATAAGCTGCTAGCGCTCCATCTGGCCAAAAACTGGCCTATATTCATCTACATAGGGCTTGCATGCATGCAGAAAGCACTGCACATGATACAACGACGAAAAGCGTGATAATGATCAG
Source organism: Peronospora destructor (assembly GCA_011800735.1). Lineage (NCBI taxonomy): Eukaryota > Oomycota > Peronosporomycetes > Peronosporales > Peronosporaceae > Peronospora > Peronospora destructor. The sequence continues at coordinate 113,746 of WBRY01000047.1, read as the reverse complement.
CATACACATGTTCGCCACTTCCTTGCAGTACTCGGAGTGTTGATCGCCATAGCATCCATCTCCTTAGCCAAATGCGTCAACGCAGTCTTGGTTTGGACATTTTGTGCTTCCTCTCTTTAACTTGATCTCTTCTTGTGAGGGCAGCCCAGACTCGAGCTCGTACACGGAAGTGGCGGGATACTCTGTCATAATCAGCGATTGTTCGACCATGCGAGTTTCAGACGTCGCGGGCTGGCGTCGCCTTTCCACACGTCAAATTCTGCAGTGTATTCTGCGACATCTTCGTGGCAGCCACCCGTAATCTCCTATATCCTTCTGACGTCTCTTCTTGGTGCTGAGATGTACCTCCATGTTCAGATCCATGTTTCCATTTTCTAAGACCGAGGAAAGGAGCATTAGAAATGAACCAGTTTTCTGTTTGGCTTGACGACATTTCCGCAGTGGCAGCAAACTGCATCAGCTTTCGATAGTCTTCTGCTGGGCGCCACTCTGCTCTCACTTACATTCTTGTGGCTTGATCACTCGGGGGTCTGTTAGCTGCTTAGCTGCGTCTTCTGCACTTATTCCGAGTGTGAACTTGTGTTGCATCTACTTCAGTGTCCTGCAGATATGCTCTATCTGTTGAACGGGTATTGAGACCATCGGGAACCTCCAACAACGAGGCGGTCACGATTGCATTTGTTTCACATTATGACATTGTGATGAAGTCACTTTGAAATGGCGACATTTACCTCTTCATGGCAGCGTAGGCGTAACGAATGGATGTAAACATCAGGTGAGATGTTAATCGCTTCATCAGCATTACAAAATTACGACCACAAAATACGATCATGCCTAATATGTACGTCTTGATCTCGAAATGGGAATCACATGAGCAGCTGATTTTTAACCAACTCGTGTACTCGTGTGATGGGAATCATACACAATGTTTGCGAGCTTATCGGTCTCTATCAAGCACTCTTGCATGTTGCAGATGCTCCTAGGTAGAGTTGGATTGAGGCACGTTTCAGCACCCAGGTCATTTCGTACACCTTGTTTGCCAGCGTATGCTCATGGTATGTATAATGCTTAAACAGTACCTGTTGCCTATCAATTATAGAAACTACTCAGAGATTCATTCCGATAGTGTTAGTATTTTTTCGAACAGGCAGCAAGTTTTGCATCTGTACTTACTGAACTACCATCTACAGCTAGTGTTGTCCATCATATAAATTTCAAGAGAGTAAAATTCACATGGTGCCTGTCTCGGAAGAAATTATGTTGTATTCAATTGCTACAATACCTACTTTTTCCATTTTTAACAGTTATAATGAGGTAAACGAGAACGTTTTCTACAATTCTAACGGCACTAGTTTGTTTGTATACATTGATTTAAGTGGTTTTTACAGAAACTTGCGTGGCCCACACGATTTCGTTTTACCGGATAAGTGATGGCGACGGACGCGCCCAGTGTAGGACGGCTCGTCCTGGCGCCAGTTTGAGCGCGATTACTACGCGCTTCTCGCGTATCCCGTGATGCCTTAAGTGAAGAAATCCGAAGCTGCTGTCTATCCCTGTCACGTGATCTTCATCCAGACCGCCATCCTCGACGCCGCGGCAACACGACGCTCGTAGCGGCTGCTAATGCACAGTCTGCAGTGCTAGACAGAGCCTATAGGGTTCTCTTTGATCCAGTAAAGCGACAAGTGTATGATGTTTATGGCAAAAAGGTGAGTTGGGCTAATTGAGGCTGTCTCAATTGATCATAGCTCCTTTACGCTTCTCTAAGTTAATATGGATACAGACAAATTTGACTAATGTTTTGGTACTTATTGTTTCCATTCGAGACAGGACGTGGTTGCACTGGAACAAGATGGTAGTGTACAGCAACAAGTGGTGGGGGCTCATTCAAAGTCATTGGATGAAGCTCAGCATTACGTGGAAAAGGTTATGCAACGCATGAACCAACAGGCTCCGGAAGCACAATTCTCATCTTTTAGTGAAATGTCTAAGGCCGTGGATGCGTCCGACTTGGTGCAGGCACCAATGCAGGCAATGCGCAGTTTATTTGATAGTGGAGCACGGTTTGTGGATCGCACGGAGATGACAATTCATCAGCGTACCGCATTTCCATTGTCACGGAGTACGACACTGACACTCGGAGGTTATATGTACGACAAAAAGGGACTTGGCATGGGCAGCTTTATGGTGCAATTAGCGCACATGTTATTTGACCCGAGTATTCCGTTGTTCACGCTCTCGAGTGAGCTCGGCTGGGAACTTAATTGCCAATTAGTCAGCCAGTGTCGCCGTATACAGTCTTCATGCTCATTCCAGAGCTTGACGATAACGGCCTTGACATCTCTATGGGTGCTGACTGACACCTCAGCTTCATGGTGCAATGATGTGGAGTACACGCGACGGTCTTTCTGGCTCGCTCAGCCAAGGCAGGGTCTTACAATGCCACGGCCGCTGTTGCAATAGATGGTGGAGGACCCGGCTTGACGTTTCAGTTTCATCGTGCCCTTGTAGCTGCGACGATGGGCAAATTGTCATTGCAGGCGAATCTTGCGACAGGTTTGTCGTTCGTGGCGGGAGCTAGTCGAGAAATCTCAAATCGCACACGATTGGGACTGAATGTTTTGCAAAAGAGAAGATGAAGCTGGAGCAGCGACGAGAGAACGGCAAGGGGTTGGTGATTTTGCTTGGCGGTATGGAAAGAACCCGACAAGCTCTGACCAGCGTGATGCTCGAGGAGACGCTTTAGATGTGGCGCTTCGAGCGATGCCAGAGCGCGAACTGAACCACGAAGGTGGTGATGAAGACGACACTGGCAGCGATGATAGCATCTCACAGCAGGAGGCAGAGGCCGAGATACTGGAGCATAGATGGGTCGACGTTTCAATTCCTCTTCAGTTCTTCGTCAAGGTACGGGAATTGAATGGTGCGCCAACGTTCAAATTGATCTAGAGCATACTGCGTTGCTATTGTTTTGACGATGTGTAGGATCGCCATCAAGTTTGACTGTTAAGCCGTTGCTGTAAGAGTTTGAACTAGTTTCTCTTTCGACTCGCGGCTTGCTGTATCTCTAACTCATTTCTTTTATTTTTGAAATTGCACCTACGTGCGTTATGCGTACGATGGTCAGGTGTTCGAAGCCACTTTTGATGATGACCAAGTGGTCAGTTTGCCGTCGCGGTACGCTCAGGTTATGGGCCCTACAGGGCGTGTGTACTAGACTACGTTACATAGACGAGGCACGTTGCTTTTGATGAGCGCTAGAATTTAGGTGCGTAGGATTGTAATGAGGTGTTTATTCTATCTTTTCTGACTGCATGAATTGATTCACTAGGACGCGCAAAGGAATATCTGACGGTGTCCAATGGCAATTGCGACCAGAAAAACCCGTCTCGCAGTCATGAAAAAGCATCCGTTATAGCTATCACGAGAGCAGGATTCATTTCGGAAGGTCGTTCTTATGAGGTGGAGAGGATGATGCAGAAGCTCGGTTCAGCGCATCACGATCTAGAATTTCCGGTAAAGACAGGCGCGCATCCGGACGACTGACACCTTCTCGCAGTCGCCATCCATCCCGCGTGCGTACCACACCTCTCCACGAGTCGTCGAATGAACGTACCACGTCGCATTTTCCTTGGAAACGCTCTTCTTTTCAAGAAGAGTGGACAGGAAGCTTGTCGGCAAAATAACGGGCATAAAAATCACGACAATTTGCGTGCTACGGACGAGTGCTAACTCTCTATTGTCCATGGCAGCATTAGATAGACAACTTCATGTTGTCGCAGACACTCCATCAACCTTTTACCGCATTTTGCTGTACCCATCACGCTCGGAAGGTAAAGACAACTCCTTTCATGCTACTACGATTGACTTCAAATGCTCGAGTTCCCCCTGCATGATGGCTTTTTCCCGCAGATTGCACTCACAAGAGAAGAAGTCAAGTACTACAAGCGACTGGGCAAAGAGCGAGTAGCTCAATTGATCTGAATCATTGACGATACCGAGTGTGCATACAAACGGACGAGTGCCGCTGCCGCACGCCGTCGCTCCGATTTCGTCTTCCTCGTCATTCTTCACTTAACTTGGAGTCGAACAACGACGTGTCGTGCGAACGAACCAGTTTTCTTGATTTCCAGCCGGCCAGCAAGAATGCGCACGCATCTACTTTACTCAAAGCCAGTATACAATGATCCGACACAAAAGCGGATGAGATTCTGCGCGCAGAGGCAAAAGTCAAGGCAAAAGATTTCCGGAAAACCATGGGTACACGCATGGTGACGGTTTCGTAGACGGGAGGACGTTATTTACTTTTCTCCAACATCGTGACCGTCGACAGAACAACATTGCTATGGAAGTTTTTGATAGTGACACTGAGCTAAAGCTAGCTAACCCATCGCTGAAAATTGATGCCAGCTCGCAGTTGCTAGCTCAGGACAAGATGCACGCTCTTACGTATGTTGTGACCAGTATTCGAGAGGTTCGTGACACCATCAACCTTTTTTTGTCTGAGGCAGCATACGGAGAACGTCAGGAAGAGGATATCGACGAAGTTGAAGAGTTTAACGATATGTACAGCGAACTACTAGTATTCAAGAGGCACTTGAAAGTTCTGTGTCAAACTTTGACGCAGCACTAGCTAACGCAACGAATTCAGTACCTGCCATGTACTACTTTGGGCCAAGTGCTCGTAGTCAAGATTCGCTACGAGGCAGTGAACGAGACGGTGAGATGACGGCCAACCAGTTTAATTCGGTTGCTCGCATCACCTGTGCAGCAGCTCTGGCCACAAGCCCGGCTGGCTAGGCCTTTCTGTCCCTAGGAGAGCGCCAAAATTGCCACTTGGAGACCGTGCTGCTTTAGGTAACAAAGAGAAACGCGAAAACGAGTGAGTGTCAGCAAGCTCCGTCTCAGTAGCAAGCTATCCGACAGTATACAATAGCGATGACAGCTCGGCCCAGAGTCCAGACCGGTACTCTGCATTTAATTACGACAAGATCATGGCAACATATCAGCCAGAGCAAGATGGATCAGAGCTTGAAGACGATGACAATAGACACTCCTCGTACAACTTTGCGGATTCTGTGCGCCGCGCCACAGAAATTCATGAGCTGGAAAAGAAGATCTTTGATTTGCAACGTAGCCTCGAGGAAGCACAGCGAAAGTTGTCATTTATTGATAGTGACGAACAGGAGCCAGAGTGCGTTCACGCGAGAGGCTGGATGCCGTACGTGATCACTCAGCGCAGGCGGAAATTGAGAGCGTATTCGAGATTTTCGGTGAGGGAGGTGAAGAAAGAGATGCTATTCTAGATGACACAGTCTCATCAGTGTCTTCGGGCCCGAGGGCGATGTCATTACCTTCTGTACCAATGGAGTCCAGAGGATTAACGACACAAGACCTCGTGTCAGAGCTGCGTGGTGTAATGGCTTGCAGTGAGACTCCTGTTCGTGCTAGCGGAAGTCTTTGTCTAGATTATCGACCTCCCCTTTGCTTTCAAATGTGGTAACGGCTTCGCTAAGTTTTGTACGCTCACCACCGCCACTATCCTCCTCACCGCTAGCTGCTGGATGGAAGAAGCTGTCCGAAGGAGACAAAAATCGTCACTTAGCAAACAACTCACCAAAGATCAAAGAGAGAGTAGTCGATGGCGACTTGAACAGCAGCAATGGCAGCGTAAAAACAAATATGCGTAGCCAAGCATCGGAAACTAATCGACCATCTGCAGCGCCTACCGAGGGATCCTACTTGCAAGCTCTGGTGGTACCAGATACGATGGCGACCGCAATTACCCATCATCGTCGTCTGACGAGGAGAGCAACGACGATTTGTCTTTGCTCAGCAGTAATGGTTTCGCGAACCTTATTTGAAGAAGTATGATAACCCTGATGCGTTCTTCGTCGAGGAGGATCTAGAAGCTTTGCTGAAGAAGCGAAAAGCAGCGTGAAAAACACCAAGCTCGTCGACATTCTTTATCCGATGATGAGATATGTGCGTAACATCATACGTTTCAGACTCAGTCCGGCATTCGACGAAGATTGTTGCACCAGTACGAATGGTCGGAGTGGCTTAAGACAAGCTTCCCTAGTTTCTTCTTGTCTACCTGCCCTATCTGCAGCGCTATTACTGCAGCATATCAGTCCACGACGCACGTACACTTGAACGCGAGGTATGATTCCATTGACCTGAGCATCATTGGCCTGTAGTTGCACACCAATGCTGACAATGGGATCGCCTACGCTCATACAGCTAAAGCAAAAGCGCGAACCATGCTTTTTTGTCAGGACAACGGACGCATCCCAGCAGGAGTATAACAATGTAAGACGCGGTGTCTGCGTGATCTTCGGATTCACTTTTTTACAGCAGATGGACACCGAGTCTACATGTAGCCAACTGGAGTCGCAAGAGATATCAACTAGTTCACAAGAGAATTCTTGCATAATCTGCATAATCATGACCTAACAGAAGTTAGCATTCCAACCATCTGTGGTCAAACCACTGTAGTGTCAAGTACGCCATAGACGCGCACTGCAACGTGTACAAACCTACGAATAACAACAGTGCTTTTGCTATGAAGAGAATGTGCCGCGTCTTTATCTTCGCAGTGTCAGTAGCCGTGCTGCGTCACCGAGAGCTTCTTCGTACTGGAAACTTGTTTTACGATGTTGGTCACCCGACCCCTCAAAGTTCTGACGAGACATTCGACATTGGCATGGTTAGTCAGATCTTCCGGGTTGCAGGGACGCCAGGGAAACTGGGCCGCCCTCTTGTCCCAGTGGACTTTAGAGATCGTGAAGTGTAAGAAAGGCGTTGGCGGCCAGTATTACCCCTCGAGAAAGTGTGGACTCGATTTTGTCGTCAATTGCTCCTAAGAAGCAGGCAAGACAAACGATCGACCTACCTACGCCCATAGTGGAACCCGACGAAGAACTGTATGTAATGAGTTTTGATGGATCGGCTCGTGTGAAACAAGAAGGTGGGGCCTGTAGCACTATTGTATGGAGACTTTCTACATGGACTATAATCGAGGCTGCCTCGAAGTACCTACCATCGTATACGGCGGTATTGCCATTGGAGAGGTTTGTTTCGGAGTGTACAGAGATACGTGGGTCTTTGCACGGATTGTGAGACTGGAAAAGGGGGACCTACCTTACAAGGGAAGACTCCGGAGAATGTCGAAGCGACGTATCCTTTCCAAATCATAGCAATGGACCACATTCCCTCTCTTCCTAAGTCGGACAAGGGAAATACACAACTACTGATCTGGGTCGATTTGTTCACCGGATATGTGATGGCCAAGGCTAGTGCTTCACGAACGGCCCAGACGGTAGCCGAGGGATACGAAGAATGTGTTTTTCGCCGTTTCGGTGCTAGTGAGGCGATCCGCCACGATCGAGAACCGGGGTTTATGTCGGACTTCTTTCGGGCGTTTAGTCGCATGGTGGGCCAACGTCAGCAAGCAACTATGGCCTACCGACCTCAGGCGAACGGCACTGCGGAAAGAGTGGTTCAGACCCTGACTAGGTCTATCAAGATGTATATCTCCGACGTAGGACAGCGGGACTGGGACGATTATGCGGAACGTTTGACGTTCGCGATGAACACTGCGCAAGACAGAGTGCGGAAGGAGACACCATTCGATTTGGTTCATGTTTGGGATGCTAGAACCACCCTCGAAGCTACGTTACCGGTAGTGAATACCCGACGCCGAGAGTCAGGGCCTCAAAGATGGAGGTATCGTATTCAGAGCCATTATCAGCGAGCAAGAGCACAAGTGAACGAAAATCTACGAGCAGCTAGTCAAGCCCGGATGCAAGCACACAACGAAGGAGTACAACGCACGGAAGAAGCGTCGATGTCGGGCGATTCGGGCGTGGCGGGACGTGATCGACTTGGTCTTCAAGGGAATGAGTGATGGCCGATGTGATCTCGACATCCTCCTGGATCCTTTCTTCAGGCACCTCCCTCGACCTCGCTGTGTGGTGTATTGGTTTCCAGGCCGTGAGGAGGGATCAGATCCAGTCGACTTGTTGGAAGCCCTTCAGGTGTCCGACTTCACGTGGCCCTGGCTCACTCAATATCGAATGTCATCGGATCCTCATCCTGGGACCTTGGTCCCTCGCATTCAAAACAAGTTTGGTCCACCCGCATGTCCTTTTTAACGGACGAGAAAATCTCGTTGTTGTCGCCCATACCGAGTCTTCTCGCCTGTACGACTTTCCAGAATTTCTTCGACTTTATTTTCACTTTCCTCCAGCTCTCACACCAACTACTATCTTCCAGTAGCAAACATTCGTCAAAGTCGACCCGGTCTGCTCTGTCCATCGCTAATGCGTTATTTGGTCGATCGGGGAACTCTCTGACCTTCTTGAGCTTGGAAATATGTACTATCGGGAATAATCTATACTCCGTACCTCGTATTTCCAGGCGCGCCGCCAAAGGTGGGCCAGTTTCTTGGCGTACCCTTCTTTTACTCGATCCAGGTAAAGCCATACTTGGGTCCCTGTTGAATTTTATGGTCGACCAGTAAGACGCGAGGAGGGTGTTCGCGCGCGCTTGGTCTTTGGAGATCCACAAGCAGTGGGTCGCTTCCCAAAGTGCTTGGCTGTGGTCTTCGTCGAAACGTGTGTATGCCGCGGCCAACCCAGCGAAACAGCCCACTGATCGGAAGGACACGGGCGGAAGCGGGACTCTGGCTGATATCCAAGGTTCAGTGACCAGCAGGCTCTTGGTCATGGGGGAGTTGATCAGTGAAGACTTCCACTTGGGGGGACGGTCGACGTTCCCGTCCGGTGGACCGAACTACCCCCACGGCAACTCCAGATGGTCGACCAAGTTGTTGGGACTCATCGTGCCGACACACCAGGAGTTGACAAAATCAACTGACCAAGGCACCACTTACGCGGCAGAGGTTTTCACCCGCATGTACCCAGGGATAATGGCATCCTTAGGAAGCAAGTATGGGTCATCTTGAATTGATTTGTCGCCCGCAACCGTAGTAGTGTCCTTCTTCCCAAAGACCGACTCGGAGACCGAGTCGGAGGACCCGAACATTGCTCGGTTTAATGAGCGGCTTGGGGTTGAGGCCGGCCCCGCAGAAGAGGTGGCCGGTGGCGGAGGAACCCTTGGACGCAGGACGTCGACCGGAAGACCGCAACTTGGCCGGGGCCACCCGGACCACCTCGCTGTCACTGCTTGAACCGTCATCGGAGAGTCCCAGCAGGATTGGGGAGGAGGTACCGCCAGAAGCTCCTGACTTAAGCACCGAGGAAGCTGGGGTGCTTGACGCGCCGGACTTGAGAAACTTGAGCGACTTGGCGGATACGCGTGAAGGAAGATCTTCGCCGTAGTCGCTTGCCGGAGACAGGGGATGACGGTCGACCTCCCAAGGCAGGATCCTTCAGGGAGCTGGTGTCTCTATGGGGTTCTCCCGAGTCAGGTCCGGCTTATATCACGCCATGTTGGACCCAAGACAAGCACCCTCGATATCGGGCGACTTTATGGTTGACCGGTTCTGAAATTGTTGGTCTCTCCGCTGCTCGACATGTCCGCCAAGGTGAAATCACGGACGTCTGCCGAAGAGCCCTCCTTTTTACATCGAGAGCCACAGTCGACTATGATGACAACGGTTGTGTCACAATTGATGTCCGCCGAGTACTTGATGACAAATTGCGGGCCGGGATGAGGGCAGACTCTGCGGCATCAGGTCGGTTTGACACCAGATGGATCGTACACGCTACGCTGAAGGACATGTCGTGGCTTAGGGATCGCAGAGGAAAGACATACAATTTGAACGGAGCGGATTTTGCGAGGGGACATAATTACCTTGGCGACACAATTTCTTGGCTGACGGTTCAGAGTGGTGTCATCCGGTTCTCGCCCAAGCGCGCTATGGCTACCCAATCGATGGCGAAGCGACGGCATTTTGGGTCCTTTTGCCTCGCCGTCATTTACAACTTCCCGTCGCTCGTGTATCGTACAATTGAGCCGGGGGCATTGATTACGTACTCTGCAAAAGTACACCGTCATCATGACTGGTTGCTCAACGGAGACGATATTTCGCTGTCTCACTTCGATACGGGAATGGATTGTGGGGTGACACCGGTCACATCGATGTCGGCTTGCGATACCACTGCGTCTATGGCCAGTGGAACTACTGTCCACTTTGGCGCGCATCCAACGCTTACGCGTGTGGTGCACCTATGGGCTGGCCATCGGAGATGGAGGCCGCAACGACGAAAACTCAAACAGATTATCTCCCGCCGGCGCAGTGTTGAAGGCAAACGAATTTGCGGTGAGCGAATAGCGAAACCGGACTTCCAAGTGATTGCAGCAGGTACATCTATGATCGAGTGGAGAGACATCCGACGGATAAGAGCTTCCTTTCCGACCAACGCACAGACGCTATATCGTCTGAAGAGTAACAGCTTTCCGCTCTGAAATTGGGCGAAACACGATCTGTCTTGCCCCACCCCAGAGTGTCCGCCTGCTATTCCGGCGATGGCAAGTCATGTATTTCGGACCTGCCCTAGCGCCCGGTGACATTGGGAGTATCTACTTGATCGGTGGCGAAAGCTCGGCGATTTGAAGGATGCGGACATTAACGTCTGGGTATTTGGCATGGACCTTCCGGGTATTCCAAGTGCTGCATGGGATGCTATCAACACGCTATCGAACCAAGCTTAGCTTCGTCGAGAGCAAAGGATGTGGTCTTCCCAGCATCTCGTAAGCTATGGCGTTTTGTAGTTTCTACGACGCTACATGCCATCTGGACAGAGCGTCTACGCCGCATGGAAGACTCGTCTTTGCCTCAGGAGGTACACACAGCCAGGGTCAAGACCCAATTTCGAAGAGCGGTTACACGGTTTCGCGGATCAACATACCAGCCTGACATGGAGGAAGATGGACACCTGTTCGCACGAGTGCGGTCGGCGCTTGCCGATACTCTCTTCTGCTGCGATGAACCACCCCCCTTGCGAGCGCTGCCGGTCGACAGCATTTCTGGTGTTTACTACCTGCTTTTCTTCGATGGGGGGTCAAGAGGAAATCCAGGACCGGGTGAAGCTGGATCCGTCATCGTCCAACTACATCTTCCGACGCACGCTGCATGCGTCTTGTGGGTATCGAGCATGGCGTACGGTTCTGCTGAAACCACTAACAATATTGCTGAATATTGGGGGCTTGTGCACGGGCTCCGACAAGCGAAAGCCAGCGGCTACTCACCCCTGCATGTCATTGGGGACAGTTCGCTCGTGCTCTCACAGCTTCGAACCCATCACCCTCCACGCAAGCCCCGCCTGGCGCTTCTATTTCGAGACGCACGAGCCATAGCCGACAATATTGACGTCGCTAGCTGGGGACATCATTATCGCAACTACAACAAAATGGCGGATCGAATGGCGAGTATCGCTATGGATACAGGTGCTTCCATTCAAGTGCAGGCTTCTTATGCGCGCGGTGCTGTCATGGAGGCTGCGGCCTTTCTCGACAATGATGTCAACCACTGGCTAGAGGTCTCTCAAGCCGAACACCACGAATTACAGGGCCCTGCGATGACCGCGAGGGACAGGATAATTTCGAGACAAGACTTTGCGCAATGTCGCTCGGCTGTCCGAGGACTAGTATTACCTAGTATATAAAGTAGAAGTCGCCACGGTACCTATGTTGCCGGTCGACAGGATATAGCGGGTCGTCGTACCTAAATATACCTCACCTTCTCACTCACTGTTGCTTCGAGGTACAAGCATCATTCAGTCGACAGAGTCGAGTCAAGTTGCTAAAGCTGAACTTATCAGATGCCATGCACGCTTACAGGTCTGCTACTCAATGATTTGTACTCAAAGTAGATATTTAAACTTATCGTCTTGTGCGTTTTATTGAATAGTAAAAAGATTGACGTGGCTCTGAGCGGCACGTATCAGCTGCACCATGTGGCATGTGTCGTCCTTCGGTCCTCTTCATACTAAATTAGAATACTCAAGTACTGTCTGCTCTAAAAGACCAGACACTAGCAAAGATCGACTGCTCCTCTCCACAGCCTGACACTGATCACCCAAAGCCATTGCATTTGTTGAACGAGCTTCAATCCACCACATTATAGCTTTTCATAGTAAAGCCAGAGCTTCAAAAGTTGAAAACGATGTTCCGACAGATATCGCTCTTGACGATGATAATGCCTGCAATGGCATTTGCAGGTGATAGTGATTACTTTCATGGTGACGCCACCACATACACTCTTGGTAAGGTATCGGCTGGCAATTGTAACTTCATGTACGACCCCGGGGTCGGTCATAACTATGCGGCATTGAACAGTGAGCAATGGGACTCGACACGCAATTGCGGACGATGTGCCGAAGTCTCGTGCAATGATTCTCGATGCAGTAAAAAGAGCAGCACCATTGTTTACATTGTCGATAGGTGTCCAGAGTGTGCTAAAGGCAGCTTGGACTTATCCCCGACAGTGTTCAAGCAACTTACAGGCAGTGACCCGTCTCGATACACCATCCAATGGAAATTCGTCACTTGCCCCGTGACTGGCAACATCAATTACTGCACGAAAAATGGTAGCAGTAGCTCGTGGCTGGCTGTGCAGCCTGCTAACCATGCCAATGGTGTGGCGAGCATGAAGATTGTCAATCAGGAAGCGACGATGGTGGATTCGTGCTACTACTTCCTACTGAAGGGCGGAGCGAACATTAATATTTCAGCTGTGGACATTGAAATCACGTCAGTCGCAGGCGAGACCATCACCGAGACCTTGTCGCTTGCTTCCGATAACTGCACTGTCGGAACGGCCAACTTCAAAACAAGCACCACCCAGTCTACCAGCCAGACGCCTCCGGCTATTCAACCAACTCCGATTCCAGCCCCACTGCCGACGACGCCGGTGGCTACTGCACCGGTGGTTAAGACTGATACGCCGACAAATACGACGTCGTCTTACACTTCTACTAACGTCGACTCATCTCAGTTTCAGTCTCAATCTCAGACGCAGGAGCAACAGGAGCAACAGGAGCAACAGCAGCAGCAGGACCAGAGTGAAGTGACCAATCCTTTTGGTTCGCTCAAGACGAACTCAAGTTCTGATAGTGGCGCCAAGTACAAGTCAGGGTCGGTGATAGCGGCCTCTGAGTCGGGAAGTGAAGTAAAAATACTACAGTCTAGTGAGGTTGGCGTCGAGAAGATGCCCAGTGTTCAAGAGGAAGATGAATCTGAAAGCTCCAAGCAGCCTGCTGCTTCAGACGTCGAGCACGTGACCACCAAGGCAAATTCTAAATCATTGAGAACGAGTACGGTCGTCGTCGCTTTCATCGTATTGGCGGTTGTGTGTGGAATCGCCTTTGCCATCGTCGTCTTTGGCGTCAAGAAGAAAAAGCTGAACGACAAGCGGATCGATCGAGACATGGCCATGATGCGATCGTTCGATACGTTCAGTTCCCCGGTGCGCTTTGACGAGACCATTGCCAAGATGTGAGGTTCAATCAAGTCTGCGACGATGCTTCCAAAAATCTAGCTAGTTGCTCGCGTCAAGACATACGGTAAGAGATCATTTGAAGTCCGTTAAGCGTAAGTCGGTAATTAGCTGTACCTGTGACCTCGAAAGCATGTAGTGTATGTGCATCTTATGATCAATTGGTGTAAAGATTAGCGGCATAGGAATCGCTACTACCATCGCAGTCGTAAGTAACTTTCAAACGATGCTGGCGCTGCGTTTTAGAAAGGCTGTGTCCAAAGCTTCCGTTCCTTTTGCGGTGCTTATTCGATCATATATTGTTAGTGTCTCCACTGCAAGAACCCATCGATTAGAATGCTGCTGCTATCATTTGATCTAGCGCCAGGAGTGCAAAGTGTTAAACAAGGTAACGACAACAACAAATGTCTGATTTCTGAACTCGATAAATTATCGCAGTGTGTAGCAAACGCTTGCTAAATATTCCTAGAACGAAGCAAGCATGCAGGATAGGCCGCCAAAACACCTTCTTGCAGTATTCAGGATCGTGATATTAATGCACCAATTGATCCCCTAATAGAGTCACCAGCGGTGAGCTTCCATGTCGGAGCTCTTGAAACGAAGTATAAACTGTGTCAGGCTAAAACACCTCGCCACTCTTCTCAAAAACGGATCTCATGCATGAAGCTTTGAAAAAGGTTGTCACTCCGTATGCTCTTCATTTTGAAAATTCATCACCTTGAAAGGATCATGCCGACAACTAGACAGCATGCATCCGACCAATAGTGTTTGGCTGGTTTTCCTCGTAGTCGCAGTAGTAATTTTGGTTCTGCACTTGCCTTCAATGGCGAAGGAACTGTGGGACTACTAGATCTGTCCGAAGGCAACTAAACTTGATGTCATTTCGGAGCCTGCTGTCTCCAACTACGTTGCGACCAACAAGTACAATGAGACAGCACCATTTGTTCTGTTTGCGTCTCTCGGACCCCGTCTCGGACCACGAGCACTCTTATCGTTTGAGCTTGCAAGTTGCTCCAAACTGCCTTATGTTGACAGCAACTCGTTTGAATGTGGTCTAGCACTCAAACGAGTTGGCATCGGTGTGCAACACGCTCGACCCTACACCTGTGGGGGTCGAGCGTGTTGCACACAGATACTCACCGATATCAATGGGTAGCTACCTTCCTTCCATTGTCGTGGAAGGAGCCCCAGCGACAGAAAGCCCAAGTTTTTCGATTTAAAAAACATTGGCGCAGGTGAGACCGACTACTTCGGCAACAAGCAGCAGCAGATGTGCAAGCTCTGGTCACGCGAGTAAATATCACACCAATATTGTTTGACCATGCGTTGTCTTTGCCGATAGTCATCCCCACTAGTATCTAATTGGACTCGTCTAAGGGTGTAGATACTTGCAAGCATCGTCATGCACCGTCAAGGATCTTGGTCGATACTACGTTTCGTGCGCAGTGCAGCTTCAACGTTGCTCTTTGCTGTCACCCGACTTCTGACCGTCCATGCGTAGCTGTACACATCCGTGTCGTGCGTAACTATCATCGAATCCCTATGTTTGACAAGCCACACATTTAGTCTAGTCTGCCAAATTGTACTGCATTGCCATTGACAATGTCCATCGTTGATCATTGCTCTTTACGCATGATTGATTGAAAGCGGCAAGAAACGATGGGCCTTCCCAACTTATTCATGCTTATGGTGACTACTTGATCGCTCGCCGCCAGACTTTTCCTCCATGTCGGTGTCTTTACGAGTGCACCAACAAGTGATAAAACGATGACACCAGGCAACAGATCGAAACTTAGATCTACGGTAGGCGCACTTCTGCTTGCGCTCACACACCCGCTTTAACCACCTCGGGTGTGGCGAGTCCGTCAATCAAGGGCCAGAAGACGTCTGTGATCAGTTCGGTGCACTACTTCCTGATCGACGGCTGCGGCAGGAGTGTGCCGGACTTGAGTTCCGTAAGCATCTCGATGAAAGGCATGAACGGCGACGTATTGGAGGTACCAACGGAAGTTTGCAATTTGTTTCCAGTGATCACACTTCTCAATCGGTCATCATAACGACGAAGACAGCATCAACAAAGACTGCTTCTATAGCTTTTGCGCAGGAAGAAGCAAGCAGTAGCAATGGTCTTCACTCGACGGCTTCCATTATTGCTGCAGTCTGTGTGGGACTGGGAGTAGCCGGTGGTGTGGCGATGGTGTTCACAAGAAGCGCAAACGGCTTGAAGAGAGCAAGAACATCGACGACCGCGCTTCACTGGAGTCATATACGTCAGTATTCGCTCCCGAAGTATAAAGTATCTATAGTGCGCTCTGCTGTGTAAAAAGGAAGCAAGCGTAAAAGTTTATGACCGTATCGAAAGCTTACATCCTAGAGTGCCTCAACATTTGCAATGTGTCGGAGGTCTTATCCCCTTTGTAGCTCTAGACAGCCCCACAGCGTGTCAAGTGTTAAAATAATTGTCACCACGTCGGTGGACTCTACCTGCGTCAAAAACTAGAAATCGTTGAAAACAAGGAAGAAAGCATGTCTGCGCTGACCCAAGCCTTCAAATGGTACGAACCATGGCCGCTATCATTTCAATATCTTGCACCCAGCACTGGCGCAGTCGCTTTCGCAACACCAGCACGGACTTCCTGAGCCTGATGCAAACGTTGCCCTTAGTCGAAGGTGAACTCGCCGTCAAAATTTCTGCATGAAGCGGCATTCAACTCCGACGACAAAGACGAACGAGACGAGTCACTAAACAACCTCATCATCCTTCAAGAGTTTGCTGCCCAAGAGCCAGCGTGGCCAATTCTCAACCTCGAAGCAAGAGCAAGTTTATGGAGAGACGACGTGCTACTGGCATCCAAAGCTTAGGTCAAATATTCTTTGTACATGTAGTACCAGAGTGTTGTGAACGATATGTAGTCGAAGTCTTAGCTCAATATGACAAGTATACGCATTAATCTTGACCCTATGGCTGTAGCAAACTCACGTTAAAGTGGAAACGCTGCTTGTAGCGCCTTTGAATTCAGAAACTGCAGTGCTCGCTCGATAGTCTGCTCACGACTTTTCTGCGATGATTCGGTGCTACCTGCGCAACCTTCAAATGAAATGATGCACTGCAGGAGTTTGCGTTGAAGTTTTTCCACATGCATGGCTTGGGGGAAAAGGTTGGTATTCACTAATCTCTTCTCGAAATAAGACTGGACTGCCATGCTAGCACTGATATCGTTCAAGTGTAAAAGTTGATGCTCCACGATACTTAAACTCATCAACTGCATGCGCTCGAAAACAGAGAGGAAGAAAATGCTGGTAAGTAACGACCGTCGGTGGTTTGTTCGTGCTCTGCCTTCAGCAACGATTCGGTGCAATTGCTCAATGCGACATCGATAGGTCTGAAGTGAGCGTTGAAACAAATGATGATCTCCATCATGCACGAAGCCACACTGAGTCCATCTCGGTCGCTTAATGCCAACAATTTTCTTTCATTTGATCCCTTCAAGAGATTGAAAGCGCTTTTCATTCGGGGCGAGCCCTCTGCTTCAGTAAGCGCCAGAAAAACGCTGTAGCAAGGTTTTACGGGATTAGAGCGATGGTTTGTCTCGAAATCGTGGTTAATTCGAGCTAAAACGGCGTCAAATCGATTGAGTTGTCGAATCAAGTACGCATACCTTTTCTTTCTCGTTTTCCTGCTTTCATCATGCTCGTCACTTTCACATTTGGCTCTACTGACCAAAGCTGCTTGGAACTCCCTGACTCGATCCGATTTCTCCACCAGCGTCAACGTGGCGTCGTCGTTTGTTTTGAAGGCATTGAATACAACTCGAGTAAGGCTTGAATTCTCCACGCCGTCGATATAGACTTTTTCAAGATTGTATACTGTCCATCGTGCTCGAAAAGAAGCAGAGTTTACTGCAACGCAGTGAGCTGTGCTCAGTGCTGATGTAAGCGATAGAACGGGTGAAACGAGCATGTCGTAGCTACACTAAATGACTGTAGACAGCGATTGACATCGAGAGGAAGTGAAAATGCGTCTGCTATCGTCGCTGCTTCAGCAGATGGCAGAACGGATCGCTGTTTGCTGCTTTCGCAGATAAGCATGAGCGCTTCAAACAACAGCTGAGTAGCTGATGAGACCTTTGTGGATAATTTACACTCGATGCTGCTGTTCCTGAATAAGCTCGACAAATTGGCATCACCATGGCAGAGCTTTGCACGAATATTGGGCCCGCTAGAAATCATGAAGAGATCTAGCAGGGCCGCTAACGACGCGAACGGAAGCTGTTCATACAACGCACTCGCGAGAATTACCACTCTCTTTTTCGCTGGAGCTACCGGAGTTTTCAGCATCCAGAAGGACAGTAGGATACAGCAGTACTTGGTGCTTGTCCTTCTGACCAAAACCATCCAATGTAGAATAATACGCATCGATCTGAGCTAAGCCGTATGCACTCGCTAATCCCGCGCACTCCTGGTTTACACGAAAAAACTCAATTCGCAGCGCATGCTCAAGCACAGGAAGTACAGCAAAAAGGAACCACGTCTCGTCTCCCGTTTCAACCAGCACGTTGATAGCGCGTCGTAGGAGATTCGATCTCCCAGCAGGAATAAAGGAGGATTTTGTCCACCTGCACATGATTTTTTCACGAATGGATGAAGGTTGCTGACGAAGTACAGAAACTAACTTCTGCTGTTGTTTCTTTTCAAGCTGACCTTGTGACAAATCTGTCATCAAAACTGTCAATATGAAAGATGTTTTTCTTCGTATCTTTCTCGTCCCTCATCAATCCTCCAGTAGTTCCATCAAAAAACCTCGGCAACACCATGATAAGCAGCAAAGTAAGGCAGTCACAGCACTTGGGAAGCTCAGGAGGTGCCATAAACCCATGCCAGACCAAATTTCTAAAATTCATCCCCGACGGTAGAAACAAAATCCTCAGCAGATGCAGCAACCCAGCGCATCGAGCAGCGTATCCGAGTGCAGCAAGTCTCTAAGAATCATGTTCGTTCATCGCGATTTAGACAAATGACTAGATACTGTCTTTTCACCGTGTAAATGGTACAATGCTTTTTCCAGAATCGTGACTCCAACAATAAAAGCCAAGTAGAAGTCACCCGACTCGTCTTGCAGCATCATTGCCACTTTTGCCAAAGCCTCTGAATGTGTCAATCGTTGCCAACTGAAATCTCGACTAGCAATATCCTCAGTTAACTTTAATATCCCATTAGCAATAAATCATTCAGCTTGACAAGCTAAAGCCCACGTTATCTCGATTTCATTGGCATCACTACCAGTAATTTCGGAATTGAAGGGTGCAAAACATCTCAGCCACAAATTCCAGTCCAGACACGATCCCTTGGACAAGCTTTGAACTGTTGATTACAACGATAGACGAGTGGGACCAGGTAATCTCCAGAACGAATTAAGTCTTTCGTGCACAGTACAAGATACTGACGGACGATAATGGGCATTAACGTCGCCAAGGCTATGATAAGAGAGATGTAAAAATGCAAACGAGTTAAAACCGGTTTAGTGAATTGTGGGCGAAGAAAAGCTGCTGGTGCTGCCATAGATTGTCACTGATTTATCCAACTCAGTAACAAACTTTCTTATTAGCAAATGAAGCATTGATGAGCCTCCCTCCCTTTTGCTTACTGGGCTGTACGAGCTTGGAGCGATGGCATTCCATGCTGTTAGGATAGCTGCTATCAGTTCGCCAACATTACGTAATTAACGGCCAGGAGCGTACACCCGAGCCATCATTACGGACTAGATTGAAGGATTGTATGACGGCCACTGCCGTTGCGCAGGCGAGGTCTCTTGTGTTGCTAGTCGACCTTAGAGGTACTTTTGGTTCCCGTTGTACTTGGATCGTTATACCTTGCAGCAGGTCGTGACCTTGACCGCTGCGCAGAAATAAGCTTCTCTTGTATGTCAGCCTTGAGAGGTGCTCAAGTCCAGCGCCGTCACCGTTGTAGCTCCTTAACTCTTTACTTATTTTTTATTCGAGTAGTAAGCTCGGTGGTTGCTGCCTTTCACTTAAAACAATAAATATGGTCTAATATTGTCAGAGTCTAAGCTAATATATGTACAGAATATGTGTAGCGTCACAGTTGCAATGACAAAACGCCACTCCAGGTCAAGTTGAAGGCTTCCTATGCTTCTCTTTCGTTGCGGCTGTTGGAAGCTGAGTGTTGAAGATATGGACAATTTTTGTAGTATGTGTAATTGCAATTAGCCGTTATTTTCATCACTCAAAGTCAGTGGAAGTAGTTAGCAGGCAAGTTGACTAGCAGCCAACCATTGGGACTGGTTGAAGCGGAGACCGTTAGAAAAAAGAGTAGCTAGAACACAAAATCTAATCGTAAACTACTTCACTGCAACGTATATTTGCCTACAGGTTGTGAGCCCAATAGCTGAAATGATTGACAAGAAGCCCTTACCGGCAACAACAGGTCACGCAAGGGCCTCGCCGACACGCGCCGCCGTATTCGCTAGAAACTCTCGGCAACTGACGACAGATCTTCGCGACCCTCACCGCTCGGACCGACCGCATGGCAAAGATGTTGTCTTCACAGCGCGAGCGCGACGAAAACGAACGAATGTTGTGTGCTGCCGAGAGTAGCATGTTCACATCGGCGCTAGGTGTGAGCATGTGCATACCGCCGATGACGATCAACGCGCTCATGGACTAGCCCCGAGCAGAAGCCAGCTGCGGCAGCCGCGCAGCGCATGCCTGACCTCGGAGAGTCGCTATTTGCGTCGCCATACGGACCGACGTCACTGCATCAGCCCGAAGAAGCCCAAGCTACGCCTGCCGCAGCAGCCGCTTGCGACACTAGGGTTCTTTAGAAAGCCGAATGCAAGCCAGCGCAGGCTGTCGATTTGAAAGTTTGACGGCTCTGATCTCTACAAGGGACTTAGATCCGGGGTTTTTGACCGAGGTCGCACCTTCTTTCGCGTCGTCATTCTGGCCGAGTCCTCTTGCAGCTTCACGTGGAGGTCAACCTGCTCCGCCACCACCTCAGCGGCACGACTGAGCGGTAATATCACAAACAGGCGGACATGTAATGGAATCAGAGGCCGTGCTCGGCTAAGTCATGTGCTAGCTCCTCGTAACATGAAAAACGACGATCACGGCTAGCCAGGCCACGAAACGCTTTTCGTAGAAAGAAGCTCAAAGTGCACCTGGGGTGAGCATTTTTTAATAGTGGCTGTCAGCGACGCACGCAGAGGCGTAGGCTCGCTCGCTTTAAACATTTTCGACCACCACGTGTTGCCATAACTGATGAACATCATGCGCGTCAACTACAACCCGATTGTGTCGACTACCTGTACCACGCCAAAGAGTTGGCACATTTTGCGCAGTCAATCGAGCTCTACAACGGCGCATTCGGACGCGAAGTCGTCGCTACACACGTCAATACGACTAAAGAAAACACGCTCCTGCTACGCCTGAAAGACAAAGCACCAGCGGCAAGCCGAACAATAGCAACGGCGGTGGCGGCGTAATCCTCGCACTGACCGAGCAGATGATAAGAGAGCGAGCGACGCACGTCCATCGCAGCAAGAAGAGAAAGCCCGGGATGGTCTTTGCAGTCAGCAACATCGGTGACGGCGATCGAGGTAAACGAGATCCTCAACAATGGCGCAAGTTGACATTTCGTGAATGGCGAGACGTTGCTGATTGACTCGGCCGCCTGCAGCCACGAAATCGCCATGGGTGTAGGCGGGCACTTTAAAAGCTGTTATGCACTACAAGTACATACCTTGAGGCACTAACGAGGAAGCAGTAAAATCTTCTTCTCTCGCTTGCAGCGAGGTAGTTGGTGGGCACCAAAGGCTGCCTCATTTGAGAACTAGATACTTGTCACTAGTGGCGTCGCGGCAGCGGTTTCCTGTCTTCTCTGCGCGCACTTAAAGGTGTAAGAATGATTTATTTTTAATGTTTATAATTTAAGTCGAAAAGATGATTGGCTAATATGTAATGATTGGACGCTCGTCTGTTCAGACGCGTCCCTACGTGGCGAACTTATATATATATATGAGCTCGCAAATGATGTCTGTCCGTGACGTCATGCGATGACGCCAGTCCCTGCGATCATCCCTTTCAATGTGAATACACCTTGTGTGTATCACATACACAGGATGGATCATATGGTGTACTTCACGTAAGTGGCAGGTCTAAGTACACACGTACTTGTGACCTCTCCGCTAAGTATCGTTGTACTAACGGGTTTGTGTAATCTTGGGCATATATCCCGTAGCACCAACCCCCTCTTAAACAACCGATTTTTAACACATTTTGTAAAACATCGCATAACGGAAGGAAAAGGGACAACGAGCCGTCTCACATCCATTCCTGAGAGACCTGTGTATGCACTTATTGAGGTGACATCAAACGGCGCTGCTCATGTCACCATAACGGGGCAGAGCTGAAGGATCGTCTGCAACGACACCCAGACAGCGATTATCGCGGCGCGTAGGCTTTGTGTACGCGCCACGATATTCGTCCAAGCATCACTGTTGCAACGCCGACAGCTACTGCTGCTGTCGCGTCGTCAATACAACACGATGATCGGTCCCACTTACAAAATCCGGATGAAGATTTAACGCTTATTTTTGACTAAAATGAAAGCACGCTGCTGCCAACACCACACAGTGATGATAAGTACAGCGAGCTAATGAGGAAAGGTGATGGCGCTATTCGGCTCTTCTATAATTTTCCCATTGCTTCAACTATGAAGACGCCTAACATTGTGTAGACGTCCTTGCCTCCCGACAACGAGGCAATTGTCTCGTCGTCTGCGGCAAAGATCGCTGCCCTTGACGATGCAACCGCTTCTCAACATGAGGTCGGCGATAGTGAAACGTCTGCCTCATCACGCATCAGACCAATATCGAATATCCATACTGTTCATAATGGAGAGTCTAACTCAACGTGTGTGGGCCCAAGGCTGCCACTGACAGCACAAGTCGGTACCCAGTCGGTGTCAAAAGGACGCCGTAACAAGAGCGGCTATATGGCTAGTGGGATACCGCCAATGTCACTGCTATCCAAATGCTTAAGGTCGGATTGAAACAGTGCACCGCTTGTGGAGCGTGCCGTTATCGACACTTATATATATTACAGCGTCTTCCATTCATAGACAATAAGGAAAATAGTTGATCATATATTCTCTATTCCGGTCGTGTTGCGTTCTAACAAAACAACCGACCAATACGAAGCAGAATTTTTGCGGTGTGTTAAGCCGCATTTGGCTGCGATGAAACAAGGGTCGCAGCGAATTAATTTTGCTATGGTGCGTGAGAGGGAAGCCATGGGTGTTACGGTACTCCCTGCTCCTTCTCGCTACGCCAACCCCGCTGGTCCGTCCGAACCTAGCATTATGGCGATAGCTGACGCGCCTGCTCATAAGCGGACACCAGCCCCGGCACGTAGACGCACAGCGCGTCAACCGGATTCTATAGGCCGAAACGTTTTGGATTTCATCTCCATTGGACGAGGGTCTGGAGCTTTTGCTTCTTAAAGTGGTGGGCCAACAATCTTCTAACAAGGAAGCGTTGGTTTCCGCCCGCATTCACTAATGCAGGTAGCGCCCGATAGAAGCAGCGGTTACTCGCGGCTTCCTACCCTGCTTCCGTGCAGATGCAGGCGCAAAGCGCTGCTGTCGACAGATGGATTGTGGATTGGAAGTCAAGTCTCACGACTAACTTCGGATCTGCGCGATGATCCCGCAAAGGATTGCCAGGGCTACGACCGGCTGAAACTTCGTCTAAACATTTTGATACGGCTGTTCGTGGGAGACTCGCGTCAAACGCGAAGTCTTCCTCGCTCTCCAAGTCCCTTGCAAAGCAGGAGTTGCTCGATGCCCTGGAAGCTATTCGTTTTCCCCGTTGCCTCCGCGACAACAACGCTTGACTTACGGTCGGCGTCACCATCGGTCACGCTAGACCGATGCGGATATGTGATTTCTTTTGGATCCACATATCGCTTTAAACGACTTGCGTAGAATATGGGGCGCGTCTTCATATATGGCGGGACAGTCAGCCTATTGCTAAGGTCATCAACCTTTTGACCACCGTAAATGGCCCAATAAATCGAGGCTAGTCATGTCGCCGGTTAGTGCGGGAAGTGCATTTGTAGGGTAGCAGTACTTAATAGGACTTTATCCCCCACACCAAAGCGCTCATGTTTTTGCGACCATGCTGGTCCGCATATTGTTTTTACTTCTCCTGTGCGCTTGCTATTGCATCATGGACTGTTCATTTGATGGCTGATTGCTCATCTACAAATTGTTGAGTCTCGCTCCCGCTTGTAGCATTCAGCTCGCCAAAGACACCAGTCATGAATCGACGCTGCGGATAACGATATCGTTATCATCATGGAGCATTGGCATTTCGTGCCGTGACTCCGCACTGACACAATACGTGTCGTGGCCACTGGTAAACTGACAGGGTCACTGGAGCTTGTTTCTATCGTAGACTGATGCCCCTCGTGGGGTGAAATTTAGGCACTCTAACGCACTCGCTCTGAGTGTAGTGAGGGGCCCAACTCGAGCTGCGCCTAAATGAGACTGGAGACTAAGGATGGCGCAGTCCGTTTATATAAAATGGTGTCTCACCCTTCCTGGCTTGGGCACTGCTATCAATAGCAAACTCCACGAATGGCAATTGATTGCTTCATTCCTGAAAAATCGCTTCCGTGCACAATACATCCGCCGGGACTCGATTGGCACGTTCCGTCTGGCCATCGGTCTCTGCATGATTGGCTCTTATTATGTGGAGTTTGCTACCCAGCAGCTCAAACACATGCCGCCAAAGACTCGAGGTGAAACGCGGATCCCGGTCCAATGCTATGGACTCGGGCATCCCGTGTAGTCAGTACACATGATCCAGGAACAAGAGAGCTGCCGCCTTGCCTGAGATCGTGGCTCTACGTGGTGCTAAATGCACCATCTTGCTAAGTCTGTCTACAAAGACAACGAGCCCCATCCTACCCTTGTGTTCAGGCGGCATCCCAAACATGAAGTCCAAACTGACCGATTTGCAACAATCAGATGGTATCGATAGTGGCTTCAATGGCGCACTGCTAACACGCCCTTCTCAGGACATGAGCTTGTGGGAAGTCTACAAAATGCATAACTCGGTAGCCTAATCGACCGCCGTTCGGAAGCAACCTTATGCCGGTTACTTTGACGTGGATGTAGTCGCGGTTCTTGACCAGTCTCTGGAACGACGATGGACATCCAGCTCCATCCAATTCACAGCGACAGACTGAAATGGTTCTTTTGAAGTGGTCCTTTAGCAATCGCTTTCGATTGCTAAACTATCGATATATGAGCTTTTATTGCGCGTAGATTTAAGTGTAGGACTCAAGATGCCCAGCATGACATCATCTAGTGCTCCGGTAGTCGATCCAAAGCACAACGTCGACTGCAACTCGAAATCCATGTCGCACTCTAGAGAAGCCCGGAAAGCAGCTCTACGTCGTTTCTGGCGATGTTCGGCGTAAACTTTGATTTGGTCTTTGGTCTTGATGTATTTTTACGTCTTGAGTCAACCTTACTACCGTCGACATCTGTGAAGTGCTGGTACCTCTCAGATTAGCTTCAACGCTTTTGTCGTGTTGACCGACGCTCGACCCGACATAGCCTACCCAATTATGTAGTAAATGGGCGATACACGGAAAAACATGTTTTATCTTGGAACCACGCATGCAGAACGGCGACAAACACCTATGTGTCGATCTAACAATGCCCATTTTTGAAAGGTACACGCTTCTTGCCCAACGTGGTTCTTGGTGTTAAAGCTGCAATTGCTAACGCAATGCATGACAGAAAGTAAGTCTTTCGTTATCTAGAGCAACACCATGGGTGCACCATTTCGCTCAGTCGCTGAACTAGATAAAATGCGCTACAGATTACTGGAATGCAAGTAAAAGCGCGTAAATCAATTAATCTATCCAAGTGCACATGGCATAGCTGTTCAAACAGAGGCGTAGTAGGTGGTTAATTGAATACTAACATACATTTGGTCCTTAGTTCGCCAACAAATGCTACCTCTAAGCCACTCCTTCCTCATACTAGACTCATCTTACCACACTCACTGATTTACCTTGGCCAATGACTGACAACGCGCCCGTAACCACTGACCGTCATCATGTCCGTAATCCTCCGTCTGTCCAACAGGCGCTCAGCGGTGCGATAGTGTAACTTACCTTCAACATGTCCATCTTCAACAATAGCAACTTTCTAGTTACAAATTCGGCCGGCATGTAAAGAAGTCTTATTCTCGAAGAAGCTAAAGGAGCTCACGTTTAATCTGCTACCGGTATGGTGTGTATCATGTCAATTTACTTAACATTTAATGTAACAAATAGTTTATCTAATTGATGACGTCGACTAATTAGAGGCCACAGAGTATTGCCCATGTGGTTTAATAATTGAGGTTTATTTCCGTTACTGTATGATAACATGAGAGGTTGTTTCGAAATAATTTTCATTCCGAAAAATACAGATTGAATCCAACAACCGTTTGTTGGAACCAATACTTGCTCCTTTTCATTCTAGTGTTACAAATTTGTAGCATCTATTATGAGAAATAGCTGACGATCGTTATCCAGCAAAAATGAGGCTTCAGCAATCCGTTTACTGGGCATTCAAACGGATCGATTGCTCACACACACGAGCACAAAATGACCTTTTTTCATCTTAACGCCTCGATCATGAACTGAGCTTCTTAACTTCATTAAAGCCTGAAGCAGAATTTACAAATGTTGGTTGGCACCAACATAAGTTGTAGCCTAGTAGCTTCCTACTTGGAAGAAATTGACATCGATAGCTTTGACGAATATATTCATTCATATCGGCGGACGCCAGTGCCGTGAGCTCGCCTTCGCAATTACTTGATAAACTATGAAGTGGATATTATACGACGGCTATGTCGTAGCCAACACCGGCTGGGTTCGGTTAGCCAACCACATTCCGAGTATTGTCTCATATCGCGGATATCACAAGTCAGAAAACATTGGATGTTTAGACAGTCACTACAACTCCACGCATCACTACAACTCCACGCTTCACTACAATTCCATGCTTCACTTACAACTCCACACTTCACTACAACTCCACGCTTCGTTACAATTCTACGCTTCACTACAACATACAACTCCACGCTTTACACTGCTAACTCACTAGATTGAGTCCGGCTATATCATATTTTCTCGGGCGTCAATCGTTTCAGCCTTTACTTTGCGCTAGCTTCCACACCTTCCCAGAGACTCGTATACGGCTGAAGATGTAGGTCACACGCCTGCTGGTTCAACAATTGGCAACCTAGTTGAATGGTCAGATCCCAAAGTCAGTAACTAATATTGAAGCTGAATTTGCCACATCGTCAACCTTGGACGAGGAAGAAGTCAGGATCATTTTGAGTTTTGCTTCGCTTTCAAAAATTTAAGTTGCAGATGGTAAAGGATCGATTCACCGTCAACCCGTTTAAGGAATTGGTTCTTACACCTTCTGACATTAATAGCCTTCACGAGATTTCCAGTGCCGTTCTTGCCTGGAATCTATCACGATATGAAAATTTCATCGACGTCGACAAAGGCCAAATTGACCAGAATCACTGGAAACTTGTCAAGAGTCGAGACAATGTTCGAGTATTTCAGGGGAAGACGGCAGGCCATAGTCGCAGTGGAATGCCACCTCATCAAACTGCTGGGGCTCTGTCGGATCTGCCATCTTTGCTCTGCGTCGGCACAGCGATTGGTGAAATGGAAGACATGATGTTCGGTCTGGTGAGCCCGACACTCGAAATCATGCGGATCAAGGCTTCGTATGTGGAAGACGTGAGTGGCGCTGCAGTCCTTGCTAATATTGTTGATCCCACTGTAGAGAACCCGTTTAACTCCCTTGTGGTCAAGTGGATTGAAATGGATGTCCCTCTTCAGTCGATGGGTATTGTGAAAAACCGCGACTATATTTACGTCGAGGCTACAGGCTTTGCGCATCTTGCTAGCGGTGAGAAAGTGGGATATCATATCTTGCACTCAGTTAATTTCCCAGAGACACACAAACTGCCAAATCGAGTTCGTGCAAACCTGTCCATCTCCGGCTTTTACCGCCAACTTCGACCAAATGTCAGTAAAATTTTCGTCACTGGCTTAATGGATCCGGGTTGTGGCATGATCCGCGTGCTGGTTGTTCCTACAATGGCTAATGCATTGTTGTCGACGCTGAAATACGCTCACTGTGGCCAGATGAAGAAGTTACAGCACACTCTGGAGAAGCGCTATGCAGAAGCGAAGGAATTGGGCACGCCCAATCGAGAACACGTCTGCATGTCTTGCAATGCCCCAATCACGAACCGAAGACTTGGAGATTTCGGCAAGTCCGACGCAACGTGCAAACTCTGCTTCGGCTACGTGTGTCACGGCTGCAAGATCCAGAGGAAGCTGAGTTTTGTGACTCCAGATCTGTTGTTGGCTCAGAGAAGTGTCACATTTTGTGCGGTATGTCTAAACGATGCTATCAGAGCACCTGCAGTCGACGCAGCAAGAGCTCAGATAGTTGATGGAGTGTCTAGGAACCATTCGTATAAACACTACTTTTCAGAGACAAGCACCGTTTCTGAACAAGAGTAGTCTCGGGGAATTTCTCCGTTTGCTTGCCTGCTGCCTGCCGTATCTTAGCACCAAATTACTTCATATGAAAATCTGTAATTACTGATGAAGATGCGATTCGCGCCGATTTACCCAGGTGTCAAGGCCACGTTCGTACAATTTTGTAACTGCTAATGACAGGTGTGAGGCGACCAAATACTTGTCAACATGTTATAAGCTGTCACATTCACTATGGTTTGTTGGAAAAGTGCAATCCGTCCACAAAATACATTTAGCGGACGTGTTCATCAGCGTTAAAGCATGTATGCAAGTCCAGCACAGGGACATTCTCAGCAGAAGCCAAGTCAACACACACCTTGGCATATTTAGCTGACGCGTTGCTGAGGTCGTTATGACGCATCGAGTTGATAATACAGGGCGGTGTTATCAGCAGCACTTGACCATGAGGAGCCAGTAGCGGCTGCAGCGGCTGCAGAATCTTTTGCAAATTTGCTCGATACTCTTGCAGCGACACGTACTGTGCCTTGTCAGGGCCGTGCTCTAGTACCGCATCATTGGCTCCAAGGAAGACCGTGATGAAGGAGGCCGAATTGTAGCTCTTTGGCCATGCGTATTTTTGTACGCATCTGAGAGGTAAAAACATATGTTTAAACGATTATAATGTTGATTCGGATAAACGAATAAAGATCCTTGGAGTTGTAACCCGAGAAGCCACGATTAATACAGTCGACCGAGCGTACATAATGGTTCTTCAAAACGGTGATAAAGCCAAGGATCGCTTCCGTGCTCCGTGATGGAGTCACCGAGAAAGTAGAAGACTGGGCCTTGCTGGCACAAAGTAAGACCCATTGCAGCTATTTAGGGCACTTCAAGCTAACCACCAAGCCACGTCTAAAAAAAGATGAGCATATGACCCTTTCTCTCGCTACTTTTATGCACTATCTTTGTGCTGCGAATCAGTTTTATATAATCGGGAATAGACGCGGGACTCAATAAAGAGATCACAAGATCGATGACTACACGATATCAGTATGCCTCTACCAGAACCACACTTCGCTGGCTCAGTCTACTGGTTTGAGACGTCAGGCTTTACGATGGACACTTCGCAAAGGGCATGTGGAATCGGCTATCCACTTCGAGGCGCATACAGGGCATTTAGGTTGCGAAAAGCGCCGGGTACCACTTCGATCATTCCCGATGGGCACTAACGCACCTGGGCAGGTTCAATCAAGTTACGTTCTAGGCAAGTTTGCTTCGTGTTTAACTGGGATTTGCGCTCGGCGACTGGACCGGCGATGTAAAGGCTGACGTAGAATAGCAGGAATTTGGTGGAAATGACAACTGCTGTCGCTGTGCCTCTCACCTCGGGGTGTCCAGATTGTTGCTCTCCTTGCGGTTTGCACGCTGCGCTGCTTCCCGTAGTGCACGCAGCGGGAAGAATAAAGAGGCCGAGATTAGAAACGCTAGTAGTTCTGTTAAATTGTCTCTGCTGTGACGATCTGTGACAGGTGAGGCTAACTTGCCATCTGGGTGCGTATTTATTTAGCTATCACTTCCGATGTGTTACTTTGGATTCAGCGACGTCTAAAACTATATAATTTTTTGCTTGCATAAAGCTGTGTCATCCAATCATTTTCCATTTTATCTTGACGAGAGGGAAGATGCTGCAGGACACAAGAAATGACAATACAAACGAGTGTCACGAAGAAGATGCAATGAGCTCTAGAGAAACAGACGAGCTGCAGGCGATCGAGCTTTCGGATGAAGGTACTTCGACATCGTCTTCTGACTCAAACGGTCACATACTCACCGGACAATTTGTCAACAACTCGAATGCGTTTAACGAGAAAGTATCGGCGACGACATCACTGCCACCACCAGCCAAGGTTTTATTTCTCGACGGTATTCGCGGAATTGCAGCAATGCTGGTGGTTGCACAACACAGTTTTATCCATCACTCCATCTCGGCTCGGTCGCTGTGGATGCGTTCTTCATTTTGTCGTCATTCCTGCTCACATGGCTATTTATGAGAAAGAGCTTGAAGTTGATCGCACAAGGTGCTGGTGTCTAAACGTGGGCCTTCACACTGGCTGACTACTTGCAGAAACGATTTTTTCGGGTATACCCGCTTTTTGCTGCGACCGCAATTGTGCTTTACTTCATGTCGCCCGAAAATCAAGGACGCTATTATTATGTAAATCATGGCACGTTTGATCTATTCAAGACGCTTACTTTTGTAAGTGGTCAACGTCATCATGTGCTTTGGACATTGCCGCTGGAAATTGCATACTACTTTATCATCCCAGGATTCGTGTTAGTTGCCATCGGCATGGGTCGGATTTGGTGGGTTGGAGCGTTTCCGTTGATGGGTTGGATCGTGCACGAAGGATGGACATTGGTGAGGGAAAGCCACACACCTCTTAGTCCTCACCTTCATACATTCATGTTAGGGTCACTGGCTGCCGTCGTGTACGAAAAACTAGATATGCTCATTACGACAAAGGGGTTTAAGTTTGGCTGGTGGCACACGCTGCTTTTACGCGCTGTTGAGGGGCTCATTATTGCCTTATTGCTGAGTGTCTGTTTCCGAGGTCTACTCTTTGACTGGCTCATTAAGAATCCTGCACCGCCGGCTAAAGGGTTCCCTTTTGCAAGCGTCTTCATGGCTTCGATAATTGTTATCGAGATTATTCATCCGTCATGTGTCTCCACGATGCTCGAGTGTAGTGTCTTCCGGTACTGGGGCAAGATCAGCTTTTCGATCTATCTGCTCACGTGTTTGTCATTAAGTATCCTCCGATAAAGCTCCAGCCCTACTACTTTGATCGCCTGTTTTCTCAGTTGTTTCTGATCATTGCGCTTGCAACCACGTCGTACTACCTGTTTGAGTATCCGTCGCAGTTGATGGCACAGCGAATTTCTCGCTTTCTGTCTACTCGAGAGAAGAATGGTTTAACGAGGTTTGTTCGGTTGTAGAAGCTCAATCGAAGTAGTGAAGACTGATGTGAAGACAAGAAATTCATGATGTGAATGTAAATGTCTATGTCGACGTCAACTATCACTTGTTTATCGACTTCAGCAACACTCTTTTCGTTATCAGAAATGTAAACAGACTTTTTTATCTTCATAAATTCCTTCCTTGAGCCAACAATCGATGAAATGATAGCTAACCTTGCCACTAGGATCATACTGAAAGGTAAGGCTTCAACTACAGCACTTTCAAGTGTTTCAGTGGCTCCGTACTAAGGCGATGATTAAAGTACGGAGTAGCACAGTAGGACCCTGAAAGAAAAGTAGTGCCAAGATAGCGTCACTCGTTCCTTGATCCAGCTTTACTGACCTTTCACGGTTTCACCAGTCCACCGTACACCTTCAAGTGAAGCCATGCACAACACGCAGAACGAATGCTACAAATGTATGCTTGTAGTAGTCGTTGAATCTTAGCGCTCTTGTCGGATAAAAAGCTGACAAAAGAATGACACAAAGTCGAAAAAGTAAAAATTTGTGGAAGTTTTCTGCTGTATTCGCACGAGAATATGCGAGTTACATGGAGACACGATCCTCAAGCTTTTTGGAGCTATCGGTATGTTGGTGTAGTCATCACCTCTGTTTTCGTAAACTGTCGATATCTACGTGATTTTCAGGGTCTGAGGTTCTTCGCAACCGTCTGAGCTTTGCCATTGAAACTTTTGCTGGTTGCAGACTCTATTCTCGCCGAAAGCACAGTTTTCTTCGTGATCAGTATTCGGCACATATATTGGGTCCTGTACAGAGCATTTTGCCTTCTCATGTATGTAAAAATACCCCTAAGAAGTCTGTGCTTGAGTTCGGATGCGTGTTGGCCATTATCGGCTTCTTTGTTCCAGAACAATATCGACCAAGCTACAGACTACATGCTTGACAAGTTAAGGAGAAGAAAATATAAAGACTTACTGTCCCTATGTCGCCACAGCGCACATCAAAGCTCGTTGGCAATAGCAATGAGATCGACATGATATACGACTCGACTACAAAGATGAAGACGCCATCACCGTCAATAGTCAGCTATTGCTGCTGAATGGAAGTGGCGAAGAAGTTAGATCTAAAGCGTCAGTAGCGCTTTCAGAACGTGGACGACATCGAGGAAGGCTGAAAGTTTGACGTTGCAAAACACATTGCATCGGTTTTAGACTCGGAAATTCTAGCAAGGTATCGATGCCTCAATTGTGCCAAAGTGAAGCCGCCATGTCGATACTAGTAGTGTCATTGAAGCTGACTTCGCAAACAGACGAGGTTGACACTATGTAGCTTCGACCACTCTAGCAAAAGGCGAAGGACGTGAGTGTCACACGCTTAAGATTAAGATATCGAGTCCCGCCTCTGACATCTTCTTGCCTTTAAGGTTATCCACTTTCTTGCCGCTTCAAGAGCCACTATACACGCTAGCGCCATCTCGTTTGAAGCTTGAGGTCTGTCACAGAGCTGTGCAATCGACAAAATTACGACTGGGAGTGACTACAAGATATCTACACGTATGTTATAGGACATGCACACCAACAGAATGTGCAACTTCATGCTATTGGGAAGACTGCAAAGTGAGGAATGACACATTAATACAAGGATTCGTTTGAGAAATTTGAACACAGCAGCAGACGCTGAGAAAAGAGCTTAACACGCCAGCAGTTCACACATTGTGTTTGACACAATCTCTGAGTTGCAGTTCTATGCTCTGCTAAGGGAACGAAGCGGCTGGTGAACATCGGCAGCTTGGAGAGTAAAGAGATCGCA
The DNA here is from genome assembly GCA_011800735.1 of Peronospora destructor. Lineage (NCBI taxonomy): Eukaryota > Oomycota > Peronosporomycetes > Peronosporales > Peronosporaceae > Peronospora > Peronospora destructor. The sequence continues at coordinate 80,899 of WBRY01000047.1, read as the reverse complement.
CACTCATATATTTAGTGTGGTGGTGCTCAAAAAAAAAAATGAAATATTCGAAAAAACGTCAAAAAATAATCGAATTAAAATACCAATAAAAGCAATTTTAGGAACAATAGCAAAAAAAGTTGAAATATTATTTGGTGCACCTTCATAAACATCTGGTAACCAGAAATGAACAGGTGCTGCTTCTTCCAAAGCCACGATTTACATAAGTTAGGTGCCATCACAGCTCGGAGTACCTTGTTATCAGCATGAATTAGTCCGAAATTTTCGATTTAACTTACTTGTCAAGTAAACGCCACTCAAATTCTTCGGACTCCATCACAGAGCACGTACAAAGACTGCTTTTGCGTGGTGAATGAGTCGATAGATCGATAGCCCAAAGGAAGAATGTAACTCGGCATAAATGATCTTAGTACAAGTTGAGTCAGGCACTGGTAGCATTAGCTTATGTCTGACGATAGACAACAGCCAGAGATCTACCTGGTCGATCTGTGATACCATTCGAGGCACGCTCATGCCGATATAGCCGTAGAAACAAGATGAAACACTCGAGTTCATTACATAGCCCCAAGCTTAGATCCATCGCCGTCGCTATTCCATTGCAAAAATCCCACGGCTCGAAGAAGATCAGTCTACCTAGCAATTCAAGCACAAGAAGCAAGATTGTATCACTCCCCGTTAAGCGTGAGAAGGTAGCACGACAAATTGATCTGTGTACGTGTCATCGAAAAAGGTGATACATTTTGCAGCTCATATTTCTCGGACACTAGAATTCTATCAGCGTAAAAATAACAGCACTGACACACGGTTGCACAACGAATGCAGAGCTGAGGGCTGTACCATCGGCATGAAACATGTTCGGTTCTCGTAATCACTCTTTATTCTAATACCACCGCTTTCATCACTTGCAGTATATCTCAATTGACGTGCAGTAGGAGGTAGTCCATCTAGTCACAAGTAATTTTGAGTCACAGCAGCAATTATCCGATCTTGACAATGTGTCGTAAGAAACATATGAAGAATCGCCGGAAAGTGCTGCGGCCGGTGAGTGTAAACTCAATCCCAGCAGCGGCATGGTATGTACTTTTGGTGCTGGTACGAGCCTAGTCGAGTCACTCTTTGCAGAAAGCAAATTGTTGTGCACTAACATAATGCTTTAACTATGCACAAACAAATTGTTGCACTTCAGCTACAGTAGTCGGATAGGCATAGCTTTCAATATTTCATTTCCGTGCTAGATAATGTCGTATGCGTTGACTGTTGATCAATTTTCTGCATCAAGCTTTCGCTTTTTAGTAGGAGGACTACTTTTTTGAGTACTCAACAACTTAAGCCCGCAGCGAAAAGAGCTTTGGTCTCTCGAGTGATGTGCATTGATACGAAAGGACGTGTGCAAAATATCCATGGCGTAATAACAACATCTTGCCAATTCAGATCAAATGATGTTAATATAATAGGCTAGCTCTCTATCGTCTCCTAGCGAACACCTTTGATTTGAGTGGACAGGTACCCGGCTTGGACTGGCGGCACATTTGCTTGGCACGCAACTAAAGCTAAGTGTCACAACGTTGTGTGTTTGTGTGAACAGACTGTCTAATAACCGTTATGGTGTACAAGATTTCTGAAAAGTCCAAAGCTACTCGTGACCAGCAGTTGTCTCTTGTCGGCTACGGTGGCTGTGCCGTTCCGGCTGCTGCTGCCGTGTAACAATTCCCTTTGCTAGGAACAGATAGTCGTGAGTATCCTCCCTTAATGACCGCTTGCGCGGTCCGTCGAGCTGACTTGTCCGTATACCGAAGCATTGACGCGTAGCGCGGGGACGCCGCCAGCTCAATGGGCATTGCAAACGATCTTGATCGATCGACAGTTGTGGTAAATATGTACTACTAGTGCTGCTAAAGTAAAGTCTGTGAAACGTCTGTTGAAACAAAAAAAGGATAAACTGGATTCAAGGTGGTCTTTGTATGAGAAATGTTGCGTAAAAAACCTGCCAGAAAAATCTGGTCGACAATGTAGAGTGTGGACAGCCGTTACTCCCGCTCCCGCTACAGTCTGTTCCCGCCGTTTCCTTGCTTTTATCATCAGCTGAATAATTGTCGAGCCAAGAGACTGGACTGCATTCAAAGCACAAGAGGATATCATGGCTTTAGCGAGTGACGCACGTCACACGTACCAGCATCACATTGCCTGCAGCGAGGCAATAATCATGCATATAGAGCTAAGAAAGCCGTATATGACTCTTGCTGCATATAATTCGTTGCCGTTTGATGCGTCAAATGCTTTCGTGTGCCACTCGCTAGAACGGCATGTACTGTAAAATAGTAATCACGTATTGTATTGTCTATCTATGATTATGTACACATGGTCCTTTCTAAGTCCAAAGCGATGAAAATGATCGGCGATGTGAGGAGATCGTAAAGAACCACTTCTCTTTCGACTTCATTTTTGAAACATCTCTCTGTCTAGCGAAGAAACGTTTACTTTTCAAAAACTCTCACTATGCGCTTGGGCACATTCCTCATCCTAATATCGTTCGTAAGCTGCTTTGATCTTGCTGAAAGCGTTCCAATACCGGAAGTGATGAACAAGATGATGTCTGCTGGTCGTAGCCAAGTTGACAAAGGCATTGAGAAATACAAGGAAGGTTTTAAAAAGCTAACGGATGCCCGTCTGAAAGGTGCTGGAGCAAAATCTCCATCTGATGACGTGACGTTAACGCAACTTGAACCACTACTGGCACATCGCGTCAAAGAAAATGCTTATAAATTCAATCCAAAAGAATCGTTGAAGAATTTTTTTGCCAATATTGATAAGGCTCCCTTCCTGCAACGCTCTGAAGCAGCGGGGCTCAAGAAACTTACGCAACAAACGGCGACGGAATTGGCAGAGAAACCGTCAAAGTGGAAGCCTCTGTGGACAACTCTGAAAATCGTCTTTGGTGGACTTATTGCTGGACTCATCTTCGCGGCTATCTACGGAATGTGGGAATAAGTGGTGAAAATGGCTTCACGTTACTAGTGCTTTGAAACATTTTGCATTGATGGTAGTATAATATGGACTCGTAATAAGCCACATTTGTTCTATCTCTTGGTTGTTCTTTCCAGGTTAATGTTATTGTAGGTATACAAGCAGTAGCTTTACGGATGTTCTAGCATTACGCTCTGCCGATTTCGTATCGAACAATGATCCGTCAATGTCAGTGTGTCAAAGTTTCACTTTAGTCGGCTCACTACTGTTAGCAGCAACGGGCCCCTGCACGACGTGTGTACGAAACGATTTAAATGCCGGCTCGGCATCAAAAGGACCAAAAAGGTCGAAGCAGACATGCCAAAGCCTTCTTTCATAAGTGCATATCAAGAAACCTTGAACATACGAAAAGATTGTGTAGCAGAATGCACAACTAAAAGGGCCCCGACTGATGATAACAAGCCACCATCGGTCCTTCACACAAAGAAATACTACACAAGAAGAAAAGCTGGTGCCGGTCATTTGTACTCGGCCGTGGTTGGCACATAGTAGACCATTATCCACACTGTTGCTAAGCGTTGTATCGCGTAGTAGGCACTGTCGTGCCTGATCTTTGTCAATATGATGACGATTTCATTGTCAAACGCAATCTGGTCGGGGCCTTAGGAATCGACGTGGATGGCAGCTCGAGTGCCTGACGACCAACGTGATGATAAAAACTAGCGTTGATGATCCAGTTGAACTGGGAGATGACGAGGCCCCTGTGGCACCACTGAGGTGGCAATAGACGACGAAATCCGTACCGCTGTGGAGATGTTAATGAAAGCGCCTTTAATAATATCGATTTTGCTTGATAAATGAACAAGCTCCGCTTTATCGCACATATCGACGATATGAGCGCGCGCAACTGAAGCTCCCTTGACGACCTACATGCGCGTGTGCTAGCAAGCCCTCGTGGAAGCTACGCAGTCGTAACGGCGACGCAGATGGATAAGGTGAGGATATGACAATGCTCGACTTTCCTTGGGCACGCCACGATATGCTCATCGTACGTAACCCCAGGTCAAGAATTTTGACATCAAGGTGCCGGTCGATCCAAGACTAGCAGCACTGCCTTATCAAGTTCTTCATACGCACCTTAACAGGTAGCCAGCTCGATCAGCCATTATCGAGAAATGACTTCGCAATCGGGACGAGCGTTGACTGTTATTGCTGAGGCCCAAGGGCTTTCGCATGTCGTGCAACCTATGCAACCTTAGTCACAGGTTATAAAGCCGACCTTTTTAATACTCCAACCTGGACTCCACCAATTTCGTCTAACCATCTCTCGTGGACATTAAGACGACCCACTCACAAACGTGGAATAGACCGCTGACGGCTATTTTGCCTCCGAGAAAGACAAGTTTAGGTCACGATTGACACCAAGAACCTCACCCAAGGCATTTTCATCATCGCACGCTGCGGCGCTTTAGGGCTACTGTAAAGTGGCATCCATAGCGGAAAACTTGCACCTATCGTTGCGATCGACCGCCTCGGTCTCAACATTCCTTCGCCACTGTCGGCTGTGCTGCATTTGAAAGTAGTTTAGGCCGTAGCGAGACGATCAGCCCCGAGCTCAGAGATAACTGGAGTTATACACTTCGGCTATCTGTCCATGGAGAACAACTTCGGAGACTCCGCAATTGCATATTGGTGCTCAAAATTACCGTTTGCCCGATTGCTAATTGGTAGTGGCAAAAGACACAAGCTGCGGCATTATGACTCGCTGCTGGCTTGGCTTGCTCTTGTTTGACCAGGGAGCGACAATAGATACACTTGAAGAACGAAGTGACTGTCCAGCGTACACAGCATCAGTTTGCGTCATAAAAAACAACTGATCTGAGGAGGGACTAAACGAAGACATTTGCCAAGTGATCAGAGCGAGAACTCTCGAGAACAAGATCAACTTTTGTGACTGGATGTTCCTGGTGCCCATGGTACAGACTAGCCTTATCCTAGCAAGCCAAACGCGCACCCGTGGAGCTTTTCACCAGGTTGCCCTGTCCGGCGTCGCTGTGCTAGCTCCCCTTACCATAAATTGAAGAGTTGCAATCGGTGCAACATCAACGCGCGCCTCGCCATAAACGGATGCTGATCAAGAATGGAGGAATTGAGAAACATTAGTAGTTCACCGAAGGCGACTACGTGGTACTTTCCAGAGTCAAGACAAGAGTGACCGAGCAATCCTCTTGCCGAGCTTTTGATTGAGCAAGCGCGGCGCGTGCGTCTGACACGTGGCCTTATGCGCCGCGAAAGCGATGTCGAGCCGCGTGCAGCGCGCAATCGACAGTAAGCTGCCCACGAGTGACTGGAAATGGCAAATTGTTAAGTCAGGGGGTCCGCTCGACGAACGTAGCAGCTCTGCTTGTCGTAGCAGTGGTCGCCAACTCGACGCGCGCGTCAAGTTAGCGTCTGCCAGTCCGTTGGTGTGAAGGAGGTCGCCAATCGCCTCCTCCCAATCGATGGGGTGTAGCCGACGTCGCCGTCGAGCTCGATCCCCATCTCGACAAACTGCTGACTTGGCCGAGATTTTTAATCGACAGCGATGTGCAGCTGTCAATAAAAGATCGACTGCTGCTGCGTTTGTCCCAGTTGCGAGGAGACCGTCGGCATAAACACCAACAACAACGACGAGGTCTTCGTCATCACGTTTCCAGTAAAAGAACATGTCGCTATCGCTGCGTTGAAAATCGGCTTCGACAAGCGCGAGTGTAACAGCTGGCTCCATAGCCGGCCAGCCTGTTTGATCCCATAAAAGCTTTTACGAAGCTTCAAACCAACTTCGTTCGCGCTCGCGGTGCCGTGCTCGCGCAAAGTCTCGTTAGACATGCTCATACCGCGCGGCAGCTACAGGCAGATCTGTAGGTTGGCCTCCTTGTCGGCCTTGACGTATGCATTGGGGATGCGGCAGGCCCACGTGGCGGCGAGGCAGTACGATCTTCACAGTATATGACGGCGGCAACGTGAGGGTAAAGTCGAAGCCCAGCACCTGCTCGTTTCCGCAAGCGACGAGGCGCGCATTAAACCCGTCAGTTGGTCTTGTACACCCACTTGATGTGCGTGCAAGGCGGTAGAGCCAGGCGCGCGCTTGACGACTTGCCAGGCCTTATTGTCCTGGAGCGCTGCGATCTCTTCTTCCTTTCCAGCCATCGCGCATGTTGCTGCGCATAGCTTCACTGTAGCTGGTCGGACCGCGCTCAAAAGCGTTGTTCACGACGCTGCCACTCGTAATCGGCTCCTCCTGAGATGTGGCCTCCTGCGCGCGCCGTGTGCATGCCGTTTCCACGGCTTCTTGCTCTTCCTCCAAAACGCCTTGTTGTTGCTAGCTAGTGTCGGTGCTGAACGACTGCTGGTGTCAAGTCACCTACGACATCGTCTTTGCCATCGCGTGCTGCAGCTCGTCGTTTAGTGCATGGACAGCGCGTCTATGTTCCTGACGTGATGTGTCACGATCACCTTGCTATCCTCCTGTAGGTAGGCCTTGTTTTAGCCTTTCGTTTCCGCGCTGATGCCGACGATTGTGGCAAGCTGCGCGCGTTCTGGTAGCGAGCTCTTGCCCGGATCCCGATACACGGTGCAGAGAGAGCCAACACGACGATCTCGCAGAAGTCTGGCTCATCCCCGTCAGCACATTGAGGGGCACACGTACGCTTCGCGTTCGCGCACGTCGGGCTGAAAATCAGGATGTAAGTTACTTACTGGACCACATCACCTCAAAAATGCCGTGCAGCACGCATGCGAACATTATGCTACGCGCTAAGTTCAGAAACGTCCTGTGTATGCGCTCAGCCTTGCCATTGGGCGCCTGCTTGCGCTCCTCGGACAAATGCCGTGCGACGCCAGTCTTCTTGCAGATGAGGCTGACGTTAGCGTACTCGCCATCGCCGTCGGTGCGCAGCATATGAATGCGGCAGTCGAAGCGCATCTCGAAACAAACGAGGAAAGCTTCGAGCGGCTTGGCTGCTGCGTCCTTCGTGCGCCCGAGGAAGACGCGACAACAGTTCAACTTGTTGTCGACGAAGCGGTTGCCGAATCTGTCCTCCGGTGTCATCTGACTTTTCAGATTCGAACACATGACACTGTCGATCGGCGAGTTGAAGCCAACATTTAGCTATGATTGGTTGTTGCGTGTTCTCTTACTCTCCATGTACGAAGCGTGATTTTCGTATGGCATTCGACTGTTGCTCGTCAGTCGGATGCTTGAGGCTGGATCTCATGTCAAGCGCTCAATGATGTCCATCACCAGATGCCTGAAGCGCTGATATATGTGCAGCAGTGTGTACTCTAGTAAGTCGCTTGTCACATCCGTTGTTGCATTTCCTTCGAGCGCCACCACGATAGCGTCGCCTACGCCGTGCTTGCCTTGCATCGCTGTCACGTGGATGTGCAGCACGTTGCTGTACATCAAGACGGCCACCGCAATGACGCCGTTGCAGTGCCGAGCAAGCGCGCGCTCCTCGTCATCGCAGACGAAAGCAAACCTCTTTCTTTCAAGCTTGCCGTACGAGACGATGTTCTTCGCCAGTCGAGGCGCCAGATACACGTCCGTGAGCGTCACGGTGCTCTCTACACCGCGTGCTATAACCTTGAGCCGCACGCTGCCGGCTTGCGTTAGCTTTATAGACTCGCCATCAGCCATTGTAATGCTCAACTACCTCGCTGCACGCGAGAGAAGACGGTTTAGCCGCTTCTTCGCTAGTGCTCGAAGGTGTGTGCGTGTAGTGCGTGGCAGTTTTTACAGCCCCCGTCTACACTTAGTAACACTAGTAGTCCTTCCAACGTGAGCGTGTTAGCGAGGATGATTCTCAATGACGATTAGGCTCATTTCCATTACCTCTTCAAACATCATCAAGAGGTGATTGAGCGTTTGGCCCAGGACCTGGTGAACAAGCTCTTGCCAATCTCTTGGGTAGTTTACCTGAGCAACATGTTGCTCAGTTGGAGCAGTTTAAACCGTTTGTGCTAGAACAGCGGATGTCCGCGTCCGAGGCACATAGCCATGCTGCGGCTGATTTTTCTAAGTAGGACTCAGGATGAGCTTCTGCGTGAGCAGGCTCAGAACGAAGCTCTCAGCAGGACTGTCACGATGTTCTTTGCCCGGTCTAATCAGCCTAAAATCATTCGAATGGATCCTCCGAAGTTTGATGGGAATGCTCACATGATTGTCGATTGGCTGCTAGCCGTAGAGCAATGCGGTGTGGCGAAGCTCATTAACCCAAATGGTGTCGTACGTCGTATTCCATTTGCCCTGTAAGGCCTCAGAGTGGGCTTACTCGGTACTTATGGCGGACACAAAGGCGTTCCCTACACGGGCGATCTATCAACCGCCAAATAACAAAGTGTTGCTTCAGGCGCGCTTCTTTGGAACGCGACAGCAAGAGTATGTGCAAGAGATGCGCTCGCTGTCGGCATCCATTACTGTGGGTCCGATACCGGAACATATTAATGTGCCACGTTCATGAATGGACTGCAGCACGGCCTATCGCGACAGGCCCTTTGATAAAGGTGCCGTCGACGATGGAAGAGGCAATCGGAATTTCCTTGGTTGAGGGGCCTCCTACAGCAGTGCCTCGACGGAAACTTAGTACAAGCCGTCGACCGTAAGGGCGGAGTTGGACAATGCAGTCGTTGTCTACTACAAATGCAGCAAGCGCGGCCATATGATGACTCGCTGCTATGCCGAAGTAGGTGCTGATGCTAAAACGCCTAACAAGAAGACTTTCTACCCGAAAAGTGATGCCAAGAACCAGCGTGCACGACGCACGGGTTCAGCATCGACCATTAAAAAGTCGGGAAATGTGGAGCGCAGTAGGGGCGGGATGCCCTACTGATGTGAACTCTGAAGCTACCCCTATGCTCAGAAGTATTGAACAAATGAGTATCATAGTGCTTGAGTTTCCGAAAGGTCCTCAACCCTGCTGGTCTATAGCGCTCGAGCACGAAGCTACGATCAGGTGATGATCCTTCGCGTTGATTCAGGTTCATCACATAATTTTGTGAAACTCGCGGCTTTGAAGAAGAATCGGACAAGTTATGAGTCGCTTTGCCAGGATGGCAAGCGAGAAGAGGCGATCACTCGTTTGGCAAACAGCGCGCTCGTGTAATTGGAGAAAGTTTAAGTTGAACTCACCTTCAGCTTTAGTTACTTTTCTTGTAAAAAAAAGCTCACGCTGATAGGTATGAGGGATGCGGGTGTCGTTGCTATCGTAACTACTGCACCCCTTCCAACCGTACCAGACTCTAGGCTCTGTGTCGGTTCTTGAGACGCTTGACTTCTTGTCAGCTCGCCGTCAACTGCCTTAGGCCCTAGGGTTCTGTGCAGGACTATTGGACGCATGACTGCTTGTCATCGTCCTGTCTACTAGACCAGTCTCTTTGAGATGGGTAGAACGTTGTGCCACCTGACTTCCTGTCAGGACACTCTAAGCTACACCAGGCTCAAAACGGGATGAGTCGTATGACATACCGTCAACACACCCTCGACTGTGTTTGACACAGTATCAGTCACACGGACCTCTCGCAGGAGCACATTCTTTCCGGTGTCCTGCGTGGAGTTAGAGACTGTGCGTGTACGCCAATCTACCCATGGTCGGTGTTTGGCTAATTAAGGCATGCTTAGGATGAGGTTAAACGGAAGGACAAAGGTCGAGGTAACTCGAACAACGAACACCAGACGAATTAGTACGGTCAAAGGCACATCGAAAAGAGTTACCTTTGGATCAGTCTCGGTCCAAGAAGACGGACCTAGAAACGAGATGCTCAAGGCCGTCGAAGACAAGATGCTGGAGGCATCCTCAAGTGAGGTGCTCCAGCATGTATTGGCAGCTGCCGAGGAGATAGTAAATCTCTCGGAGATGACGTGGGATTTGTTTTTGTCCAAACCAAAGGAAGAAAGATCTACAAACAAGTCGCACCTGTTCTAGAAGAGAACTTGGTGGAATATTTCTTATCGTCCACGATGGAAGAGAACGTCTTGGAGATCGACCAGAAGAAAGGTTCGCTGCTCAAGGCTGGGAAGCCTTGAAGGACAGTCCTTCTACAGCGTTTTGTGGAAACACCGTGATGTGTTTCCAGCAGAAGTGCCGAGCTGCCTACCGGCCGATTGAAGCATCAGGCACATAATTAGCCTGAAAGCTGGCGCCAAGTATTGTGTGTCCAGGCAATGGCCGTTGTCGAAGGAACAAGTCGATTACATCGATGAGTTCTTCGGCTAGCGAGCTAAGCAGGACATGTACGTGAGAGCAAGTCGCCTCGTTGCAGCTCGACCTTCTGTATGCGTAAAGCCACAGATAGATGACGCGTGGTTCACACTTATAACAAGCTGAACATGGACACCATTCCGGCGCAAACGCCAATTCCGCCAAAGATAACCTGTTAAACTCAATAAAGGAAGTGAATTATCTTTTCGCGTTGGATCTGAAGGATGGCTACCATCAGGTTCTCATGAGAGGGACCGATGTAGCCAAAACGGTAGTAAGCACCCTAAGGGGTATGCTATGGGAGTAGCTCGTAATGCATAAGAGTTGAAAACACACCGGTAACATTCAACCGAATCGTGGCTCACGGGATGCGTCAGTACCGTGCCTACGTGCCCCATTCCTCTGACGATGTATTCGTTCATAGTAGGGTCGAGGATGGGCTGAGCGAAATTGAGTCGCATGAGCGTCATTTGGACTGTGCTGAACTCTCTGAGTGATGCCCAATTGTACGTTTACCTACAAAAATACGTCACAAAGGTCCCCAAGATACCTGTGCTGGGTTGCGTTGTCGGTACAAACGGTGTACGAGCAAACCCGTAAAAGGTAAAGGCTGTATAGAAATGGCCAGTCCCACGACATGGAAGGATTTACGCCAATTACTTGGGATCGCTACTTACTTGCATGAGTACAGCAAGATTTATGCGGGAGCGGGCCAAGCCATAGACGAAGGAGGCAACATGGACTTGGACAAAGGAGCAAGTAGATGCATTCACATCAGTGAAGCAATCTCTTGGAGAGACACCGGTCTTGGCATTGCCTGACGCCGATAAGCCTTTTAACGTCGTTTGCAATGCACGCAATTTTGCAATTGGAAGCGCGCTAATGCAGAAGGATGACGACGCGGTGGACCGTGTCATCTCGTACCAATCTCGGCTTTTGAAAGCTGTAGCACTCAATTACCTTGTGCATGACAAGGAGCAACTCTTGATTAAGTATGCTCTATACGTTTTGAGTGCACCTGTTGGGCACCGAGCCGTTGGTGGCTTACACGGATCACGCATCACTGCGGACCGCAATAAACTCACCGCATCTCACATTCAGAATGGCGAGGTGGCTGGCGCGTTATCGCGCAGACCAGACTTCGAGACAAGACACCAGGAAAGTGTGTCTCGTGCTAAGGCACACATTGAGTCGTCAACACTGGCAGCCTTGAACGTCTAACATGTGACAAGCTCGCTGGCGTCTGAGATAAAAGAGAGCTACAGTCAGGACAAATATTGTCGCCTGCTGTTGGCTTACTTCTGTAGACGCAAGGTTAACCTTTCGTCGCACCTGAAAGCGGAGATCAGTTGATTAAGCTATAGCAATGGCCTGTTATGGCATCAGTTGCCACCTTGTGATCCCTTGGTAATCTATGTCCCCCATGACACAGACCTCAAGCTAACGATTCTTCGCGATCTCCATAATGCACCTTCGAGTGGACATCTGGGTCGTGCAAAGACATTCTTGCGGGTGTCAGAAGAATTTTAGTAGCCTCACCTATATCGATGGGTGGCCAGTGTATTTAATCCTGCGAAGGGTTTCAGCGCGTTAAGCTGCACTTGATGGAACCTATGAACCGACGGCGTTCGCCGGCTGATAGTATCTGGTTTGTCAAGAGGCTACTTACTATCCCCACTCAAGTACGCGCATTATGGAGAAATGAAGAAATTGATGGCGAAGCTGATAACGATCAAGACTCGGGACTCTGATCAAAATTGCACAGCTTGTAATACGACTTTGGGGTGCTTCTTGGGCCACCACAATACCTGCAAACGGTGCTTCAGATATATGTGTGCAATTCGTGCAAAATTGAGAAGGAAATGAGTTTCGTGACGCTGGACCTCTAGATGACTCAGCGAAAGGTTGCGTTTTGTTCCAAGTGCGTAACTATAGCGCGATAGCCTAGCTTCCTTTCGAGTTGCCTAATGTCGAAACTTGTGTTCAGACTGTTGTTCACCGGTGTCACAACTCAATTGGATCGTTAGCGTCATCATCTGGATGGGGCACAATACCGAGAAATGATCCGAGACAAACTGTTTTACTCTTTTCCGAAATTAAGTGTGTTTATCTTTGTGCATTGAACTTCACTACAAAGTCTTGCAAACAAGCTCTCTTTAGCTACGTTACCGTGGCCTACAAATTGGCTAGCCTACGTGTGGCTTCACGCGCTTATGGTTTCAGCTCCATTTTAAAGATGTCCTTCTAGACTAGAGAGCTCGTGGAGCTGAACGTGTGCTGACGCTTACGGAAGTTTACTTTGCTGAAGGTGTTCAGCACAATTTGATTTCGTATGGGATTTTAGACAAGAAGGGCTACACGCTCGAGTGTTAGCGGAGAAAAGCTCTGGAGATGTGGCTTTTAATGTGAGATTGGTCGCTGACAAATGCTTTCTTCTAACATCTGCACGAATTGGTTAGGCAGCGATTTGTTGAGATTGAAGACATCTATGAGGTGCACATTTGTTACTACATGCGATGGCAATACTGTCATGCTTTCAAGTCGGGACGAAAGAGAAATCAAAAGGGGCGAGTCCAATTTGGCGAGGCTACATGTACTAGGCGAAAATCAAGCCAATCGCTGGCAGTTTTTTAATAAGAAAAAAAGGATTATAAGACGCGGAAAAGCTGGTACCATGACTCGTGGACATGCTGCAGGAGTGCCTTATTGACATGATAAAGAAGTTGTTTTACGAATTCGTCAGTAAGAACCGAAATCTTTCGCTGCTATTGAATGCTGTGAAAGTCGAGAACATATTCCTGAGTTTAATATAGGTAGAGAGAATGCCAATTGGCGAGCCACCTTCACACAGGTTGGTGCCTTCGAGAAGTACACAAAATCCAGTTATGCCCTCAGCATAGTCAGTGGACCGAAATCGGACTGTGAGGCTTGCTGGGCAGAGTATACAGGAGCTGTCACTGTCTTTTAATTTTGTTAGCTTACTAGAACTAAAAGTGAGTACGTTTACGATGTAATCATTCAACGACCAGAACAATTGAGTATGGGTTTGACCATCTGCAATTACATGTGGGAAGGATACGAAAACATTTAGCGGCAGGAGGCAAACCGGCTAATAGTCTGCTAACTTCATAAATTGACATGTAAGGCAGGATCAAATGAACTCGTAAGGAATGGGAATGGATCTGCGATAGCTAGTCACTGGAGAAAAACTCGCAATAAGGTTCGCATCAGTAATGACTCATCGCGGAGGTCGCATGAATACACAGCGACAACATGGAAAAACAAGGTGGCTACAATGAAGGTATTTGAAGCCAGGATATCCAGGCGGTAATACATCCTCTACTGAAGCTGAGCAGCACACGGCGTCGAAGCCTTCGGGTCGACGCACATGAAGCAAACATTGCAATCATGCACTGTAGGTATCAGTCGCAAATTTGTTGAAACGCGTTAGCCTCACAAAGCAACAATTCACTTGACGCGAGATACAAACTTGTATGTCGAAGTGATCCCTTCTGCACCATAGCTCGGATCGCGCGTTGGATAGCGTTGAGCTTGTAGCCCTGTGCCTCAAGACGGCAGTACAATGCGCTGGTCTTGACGCGCATACCAATACGTAGAGTGCGATTAATACTTTGCTCCACCTCCTCGGTTCTTTCGTGCAAACTACCAAAGAGTCCTTGTGTGCCACCGTCCTTAGCTGCATTCATCGTACTCACACTAAACAATTGGATAGCTTCCTGCACATGCTTATGCGTGGCTTCGCTAAGTATGTGCATCTATGCCAGCAATTCTGAGATGCGTACGAGAGCTTCAAGCTGACGCACAGTAACAGAGATAGTCGTTTCGCTGCCCTGCATGCGACGCATATTGTCGCGTACTCCAACGTAAAAATCCTGAAGAGCTTGCGCTGCTCCAACCGACAGTCGTGGAGCGCAACGGGTACGGCAATACGTGATGAATTTTCTTGAGCAACCACGACTTAAACTCGCCGCCACTCGTGGTATTCTCACCAGCCGAGGCAATTCCGACCGCCGATACGTGACGCTTTACAAGTTTTCTATGAGATTGAGGTTCGATTACTGTGCAGGCCACTTCATGACCGTCGCTTTCTGCTTATTAAGAAAGCTGAGTGAATGCATTATCCTGAAAAATTGCAACGTCGCGCGTAGCGGATGCTCCAATATCATGTACATGTCCCTCCAACATCACCAATTTGTTTCTCCTTCTCGCCACAGGAAACGACTTGACACCACTTGTAGGTTCTCTGTCAGCTTCTCACGAGCCAAGCCCACCACCAGCTTATTGTTTTGCATGATGCCACCGGCACCCTGCTGTACAAGACAAAGATCATTAACGCTGATTTCACGACACGAGGCGGTGAGTGTAAGGGCTCCAAGTTTTGGAGTAGTAAGTGTATTTTTGCTCGCACTGGTCTAACGACGAGTGGATGATCATGTACGCACGATACTTCTCTACCAGAGAAAACCCAAGATCAGAGTCATCATTCCTAGTTCGTGTAGGATTGATGATCTACACTAACCAATTCTGCAATGCTTGGAGTGCTGACGTCTTAAGACAAACCTACCAGCACGCGAGTGCATAGCTTGATTCTTATCAGCCGTTTGAAAATTATGCCCAGGCTTTTGTTTACCGAGGAATGAGGCTATTCACCAGACCTATACAAGGGGGAGGAGTTTGCGGATACAACGCGGGATGCTTGAGCAACGAGAATACGTAGGCTGGATTCTATGTGACGAGAATCAGCAGAGACATGTCGTTGAAGGACGGCGTTTTCAAAGAGTCTTTAGGATGTGTGGTTGTTTGGCAGATCTTACATCTGCTGAGGCATGCCAACGCTTATCCTTTGCCAGACTATTAAATACCAATGCAAAAGCCAACACCATGGAGCTGAGAAGAGAAAACGAAAAGTCTGCCATTGAAATACTTCGAGGTCCTACACTACCTTCACGCACCTTCAGATGTATCAATCATAGCTAGAGTGTATCAATCACAGCATAGAGTGTATCGATCCCGCATGTTTAACAAATAGCAATTGATGTATTCATTCACCAGACGAAGCAAAAAAAACACTCGAACCGGTTATTGCTTTCACTCTCACAATGGCTCTACTGTTAAAACGCTGATGCTATAAAACATGCTTACTTGTGCTTACACAAGGATAGGAAGAGGTCCAGCTAACACTTGAGACTTGGACATAATTTGTCTCGAGTCGGTTTCAACCGTTAAACACATGTCGAACAGTCATCAGCTACAGCTGGGTTGCATTGTTGCGGCTTTTTCTCTCTATATCGTCGTCACATCATGTTATCGATCGCTGCTCAATTATTCTACGCTTACTCAGCACCCGCACTTCCACTTCAGCTCCGATCATCATGAAGGGCCGATTCATTGTAAACCCCTTTCGGGAACTCAGCTTGACTTCAAACGACCGTACCTCGCTCGAAGGCCTGGCAAACCGAGGCATCTTGACCAATCTCGAGCTGTGCATGAAATACATGTCGGGCTCAAAACGAAATGTGGACTCACGCCACTGGAAACTGCTAAAGGAGAAAGAAAAGCTCAAGGTGTATAAGGAGCGACCTGAGGGTGCGGCCGCTGCAGCAGCTTCTGGCAACGAAGCGACCGGGCTGGGACTTCCCATGCTTCTGTGCGTCGGAAACATAGAAGGCAAACTGGAAGACCTTTTGTTCGGTGTCATCAGTGAAGACCTGGAAACAATGCGCGTCAAGGCTTCGTATGTTAGCGACATCAGCGGAGCAGCTGTGCTTGATTCCGTAGTCCTTCCGACACTGGAAGAACCATTCCAGTCGCTGGCGATCAAGTGGATGGAGCTCGACATTCCATTGAGCTCGACGAATCTGGTTAAGAATCGTGACTATGTATACCTTGAGGGCACAGGCTACGTCATTAACTCGAAAGGTGAGCGTATGGGCTATCACCTTCTGCACTCGGTAGACTTTCCACAAGCTCATAGATTACCGAACCGCGTTCGCGGCAACCTTTCTATTATCGGCTTTTGGCGTCAGATCGGGAACAACACGATGGAAATGTACGCTACCGGGGTCATGGACCCTGGTGACGCAGGTCTCGTCCGCAAGCTTGTGGTTCCGACCATGGCCAACGTGTTTCTCTCCGCTCTGAGGTACGTCTACTGCGGACAGATGAGGAAACTTTCGTTCATGCTTGAAAAAGCATATACGGATTTCAAGCTGCACGGCGCACCCAACAAGAAAAGCATTTGTGTCACGTGCTCGTTGCCGATCTCTGGCCGAAGGCTGGGAGATTTTGGCAAGAGCAACAGCACGTGTAAGATTTGCTTCGGGTTTGTGTGTCATGCGTGCAAGATCGTCCGTAAGCTGAGCTTTGTTGACCCGGATCTACTTTTGTCACAGCGCCGAGTAACTTTCTGTACGGTATGCATCAGCTCAGCCACAAGCATGAGCTCCATCGATTGTGCTCATGCGCGAATACTTAAGCACGGTACGGTGGGTCGCTCAAGTGCTCTTCAGAAATCGTCATTCGAAGATGACAGCGAGGAATAATGTTGCAGCTAGATAACAATGATGGTATGGTTAAAATGACGAAGCAATGAGGGAACGTGGTCGACATCACTAAAAAAATTTGCACACGCATCAAAGTTTCGTCAATATGCTTCCATCTATCTCACAGTTTGTAGCGCCTGTTTTATTTGAGATATCAAGCACCGATTACACTTTCTTCGTGACCGTAACGTTCGAACGTTACGAGCACGTAACGGTTAAAAACGCATCGAAAATAGATATCGACTCGTTTCTTATCCAGCATCCTGCAAATGGATCAGAAATGAAAAAGACTTTTTCTTATCCGTGATGATAAATAACACGGAGCCTTTAGTTCTCGACTCACTTGTTTGTTGGCAAGTCGACTAAACAGTAATGGTTAAAGAGCGCTTTATTGTGAACCCGTTTGCGGAGCTAGCTCTCTCTGGTACCGATCACGCGCAACTCCAGGCATTGGCAAAGACTTTAATCATGTCGAACCTCGAGAAGTACATGTCACATCAGGATGACAAGACAAAAGGAGTGGATATTCGCCGGTGGAAGCTGTGTAGACAGCGTCAAGGAATTAAAATGTACGTCGAGCGACAAGAATCTGCCTCATCCAGTGAGCACATGTCAATATTTCGAGGCATTGGTTGTGAGGAGGGTAAACTCGACGATCTTATGTATGGCCTTGTGAGTCCGTCGCTCGAGTTGATGCGTGTGAAGGCCTCGTACGTTAACGACTTTAGTGGCGCTGCCGTGCTCGATAGCATTGTCCAACCAAGCCTAGAGGATCCTTTTCAAGCTCTGGTTGTCAAGTGGATGGAAGTCGATATCCCATTCGCTTCAACGAGTCTCGTCAAGAATCGTGACTATGTCTACATCGATGCAACAGGCTTTGTGCGCATCAAGAACGGTGAACGGCTGGCGTATCACCTCATACACTCGGTGGATTTCCCCAAGACGCCGGATCTTCCCAACCGAATCCGTGGCAACATGTCATCGATGGCATTTTGGCGGCAGGTCGGATCTAACACTATGGAATTTTTTGGTACTGCCGTCATGGATCCAGGTGGTGTTATGGCCAAAAGGATTGCAGTTTCCACCATGGCAAGTGTTTTTTTCTGTACCTTGAAGTATGCCTGCTGCGGCCAAATGAAGAAACTGACGTTTATGTTGGACAAGAAGTATGCTGAATCCAAGCTGAACGGTGCACCTCACAAGAAGAACGTGTGTGTCACGTGCTTGGCTCCAGTCACTGGTCGAAGACTTGGGGACTTTGGCAAGAGCAACCATACGTGTAAACTATGCTTTGGGCTCGTTTGTCATAATTGCAAAATTATTCATAAGTTAAGCTTTGTTGACCCCGACTTGCTTCTATCGCAGCGCAAGGTGACTTTCTGCACGTCGTGCATCAGCGAGGTGACGACTATGAGCTCGATCGATGTTGTTCGTGCTCAAATGTTAGCCGGTGAATTAAATTTTCGAGGACAAAAGGACTTAGGGACGCACTTAGTATCGATGGACGGCATCAGTTCTGCTAGCTTAGTTTCTGAGTACTAGACTTGTTATATGTTACATATAAGTAACAATACAATGATCGAAATTTGGCGCTTCCAGTGGAACATTTGACAATCCAAAACCTTTTGCATTGCTGTGCTTAGACACATGCACTTGAAGCACCTTTGTTGTCAGCATTGATACTCGCATCGATTGCTACACGTTAGTATTTGTAGTTTATCTCATCTACCCGCCAATTCAACTCCTATTTGACCACATTTTGATGATATCTGTGATTGTCGCTCCGACATTATTATCATGATCATAATGAGTCTTGCCAATACTGCCTTGCTATCCTGACTAGCGAGTTTCCGGCATAACTTTTCTTCGGCGCTTTTCCATCCTCCTGAATTATCGCTTCCAGTGTTGCCAGTCTTGACCGTTCTAGTTGCACCCTTCGTCTTACATTCGTCACAATTTTT
Source organism: Peronospora destructor (assembly GCA_011800735.1). Taxonomy (NCBI): domain Eukaryota; phylum Oomycota; class Peronosporomycetes; order Peronosporales; family Peronosporaceae; genus Peronospora; species Peronospora destructor. The sequence goes on along the minus strand of WBRY01000047.1, from coordinate 62,173 downwards.
CATTTTAGCACGTATGGTGTCATTACCTACTGCAGCGCGTGGAGTAGGCTCTTGCAGCAGTGATCGCACAGAAAGCTTCTATAATCTCTGCCAATAAATCACAAGACCTTAACAGGGGCATTTACACATTACGAGTGCAAGCACTGTAGAAAGTCTTGTAGCAGAGAAATCACTTCGGCAATCCATCAGTCCAATTTGATATCGACAAAGCTACGCACGTCGCTACTTTCCTCCGCATCATCAACCGCATCCCAAGAATAGCCCACCGGACACACGTTAAGCAAGCATACGGTCAGCCTTACAGAACGTATCCTCACGACCCCGATCTAGACACTGATACACCGGCTACAATAGTTGATCGTGCACTATTCAAAGTACCAATACTGATGTACGTTAGTCACTTATCAACGAGATAGCAACTACGAAATCGCATGAGAGCCAGAAACGCAAACGGAATCTTGAAAAATCTAGCGTTTACCTGTGGAACTGCCTGCAGACAACCATCCTCAGATCTAGTTTTTGTTATACAAGAATTTCGTCCCAAGGTACCGCCCGGACCCCCTCCCTTGCGTTCGTCTATCGCTAGGTGCCCTTAGATTAAACAACACTCGGGGCGTTGATCAAACGCAAATGTTAGCCTTTTGTGGCCACTCGAATGGATATTTGGGTCGTTGTTTGGCAACTTAGGTGGGGCAATGTGCTCAAATATTCCTGTTAGGAGGTCAACTTGTACTAATTCTTCGTTTCCGTCAGCTGGCAAGCGATCGACACGATGCATCCGAAAGGATGTCAAATTCAGAGAGGGATGATATCGCGTTGTAAGCTAGGTATCCTTCCGCTTGATCTTGCGCAGCGAACAATGCATCCAACTGCGTTACTTCGCTCACGCACATGACACAAAAAGAAATTCTGTGACGCAAAAGTCTTCCGTCTGGGGTGAGGAAGCTGATCCCCCTGGGTCGTTTGCACTTGTGGCACACAGGATTTATACAAAGCTTACATACACTTTTACCCAGAGCACCTACCCTTGGAAATCCAAAACGTCCTGGCGCAAGATTTTGTGCACATACGCCACACGAATCGTTAACAACGAGCACAGTTTGAGTGCTGCTTCGGTGTCGAATTAGACGCGTCTCTGCCTGTCGATGCTGAAGTCTCCATGTCAATTTCTTGGCTTGTCCACAGACCACGTAGTTTGTCGTGGAAAGAAGAGCCTTAGCAGAGGCTTCTAGAGCGACAGACCGAAAAATTTTGCCGCCTGGGTGCACGATGTCGAAGGCAAATGTGTCAATGACGTTATGACTAACTTGCCGGTAAAAACCAATGATCCTGTGTCTGGCACGAATGGTTCCAGGTAGTGGCTGCGTGTTTGGGAAGTCAATCGAGTGAAGAAGCTGGTAGCCAACACGGTCTCCGTTTGCAAAGTGAAGGATACCTGTTGCCTCGAGGCAAATGAAGTCTCGGTTTTGGATCAGGCCAGTTTGGTTGAGAGGCAAGTTGATCTGTGTCCATTTGACGGACACGGAACGGAATGGGTTGGTTGCAGTTGGCATCACAATGCTGGCCAAAACAGCGCCATCGCTGTAATCTTTTACGTACGAGGCTTTGATGCGCATGATCTCTTGACTCGGGTTGACAGTGCCGAACATGAGATCGTTCAACTCTCCTTCGAACGTCCCCACTGCGAGAATAACTGGAATGTGCTTCTGCCAATAGTCCTTAGGTTCTTCAGTGATAGGCTCATCGTTTCTAGACCCTTCATTCCAACTTTTTCGCTCAACGTAGACGTGCAAATTTTTATCCTCGCCGATCGCTTTCCATTGTGCGTGTTTCACCTTCCGCTTGTCTTTGACCACGAACGCTTCGTACTTGGGAAACATTTCGAAAATTAGGTCACTTTCTAGCTGTAGCAGCTCTTCTCGATCCGCATCCGAGAGAATGAGGTCTGGATACGGATTCGTAGTGAAAGCTTCCTTACCCATGACGATTTTTTTCTTAAAGCTTTGATATCTTCTAGGTTGGAAGCGTTTTTGATTGTGACAGACGAACCAATGCGTTTGAGCTCATGGTCTGTTACTACAAAAGTTTTGTAAGACCGCTTCACTGATCTCGGCTCATAAAGCCACTTCGATGCAAGTGGATGAATAAGGCGCACGTACTCGTTATGATCACTCTCATCCCGATCGGGCCGTGGTACATTGATACCGTCCGATTTTAGATTTAGAATTTAGAACCGAGTCAATTGACAGACCTGTCTCCATAGCGCACAAGTTTTTTAGACGCTTCAGATCTAATTTCAAACTACTTCAACGTTAATTCGAGCAAAACCTCTATCGAATTCCCTCCTTTCTATTTTTGTCAAACGGTACAAGCAAGGATTGGGGAGTTTAAACTGGTGATGCGACAGGCAGACCAAATTATTTGATGTGTGCCACTTACTTCTAATAGCAGTTTGTGTAACACTTATAGGGTTTGCAACAATAACAAATTAATCTACATAATTATCGTATTATCAAAGGTTTCTTTCCAAGGCGATAAAGTGCGACAAAATTATTATTCCAATCGATTTTCTCCTTGACCGTAAACTAGCCAGCCAGAGTTGGTTCAAGCTACCACGCTTATTACAATTTGTTTACGCTACCGATGATTAGCATAGAAAGATGACTAGACGTGTGCAAAATGATGGTGACAGGGTAGGTAAAACATACATGGTACCTGTCGATAAATCATATTACAATCTGCCTTCTCCTCTGAAGTAATCTCCACCAACCTCGTACCTCGCAAGAGTCCATGAATGTCGTCCGTTCAAGACGTGTCCTCCAAGATCTCTACCAATAAGTTCGACATGCGAACGATCAACAGGTGGTGATCCCAATGGGCAAGTCAGTGGAAATGAAGATCGGCAGAGGTACGCCGAATGCGAAACTTTGGGTGACTCGCGATCCTAAATGGGTGGCCCCAAAAGTCTTCCTCCCGGTTCTAAGCGGTGTCCGCGTTTGATCACGCTTAGGCAGATCACTGCGCTGTACGATCAGGCGCCATGGGAAAACGTCCCTAAGCGGATCGCGCCGGTGTCGTTCAATCTGACTGGATGGTTCAAGTCCTTGGCCGAGATCTACTGGGATTATGAGGATCGCCTTCGACAGACCTTGTGGGAATTCGCCCATTACTTGCTGGTGACTCCCGATCAGCGGCAGAGCGATCAAAATCTCGCTGACTTCTGCAAGCAGCGGAAACAACGGCAATCGCGTTGGACCCCGATGGAAAACGGTGATCAAGTTTATCCTCCAAGGCATGATCGCGGGAGAATACGATCTTGACATTCTGTTGGATCCATTTTTTCTGCATCTAACTCGGTTGAAGGAGAAGCGTACTTGGTCTCCCGGCTTTGGGTGCAAAAACCCAATCTGCTCACCGCGTTATCTCTTCTCGATGCTGCAGAGTCTTGGAGGAACCAGTATCGATCCAAGATCGAGGATCACCCAGGCTCGTCGATCCCTCGCCTGATCAACAAATTTGTCGCAAAGTAAAAATTCAGTCGTAATAGCCACGTAACGCGATCTTTGCAGTTGTGCCCAAGTTCAAGCGCCAAGCGTTAGTCCAATATCATTTCATCATCATCTCTTTTCTTAGTCGTATCTTGCGTTCTTGGGTCAAATTCTTCTTATGGATGTTCAGGCAGATCTGGCGATCTTGTCCCTGATCACTATACGCATCGCACATGTACCTCTTCCACTGTGTATTCAGTCATCCTGCATGCTGTCGCTCTTCCTTTCCTGCGATGAGCTAGTCACGCGATCCTTTCTCATGCGGCTGCATAATTCCGAAATGATTCCGACTCTTCGATCAAATTCCTGCAACAGAGCTCCACAATTCAAATCGGCTTTATCCACCCATGTTGGATCGCTATGCCCTTTCCATTGTACCAGGAACTGCCGCTGAACTCGACCGTAACTCGTTTTGCGATCGGATCGCACATCCATAATCTTTTCCACTTCGAATTCATCGTCATCAAGATCGCATTCCCAGCTATCTTCTGGAAGCAAGGCCTCATCAAAATCCATTCTCTCTGCATCTTCGACCACCAACCGGTTTCAGGGACGATCAGGGAACTTTCTCACCCGCTTCAGCTTCGAACGTACACTATAGGGAATAGCCGGTATGGCGTACCCGCGATCTCCAATCGCACTGCGTGATCGCCACATACTTCTGCCACTCGTAATGGCCCATGCCACATGTGAGCTAGCTTGCGAGTATATCCTTCCTTGACACAGCCACGATCCTTGATCAATACCATGTGAATCTTGATCCAAATTGTGCCGATCAGCCTGATCTGCGATCGCGATCCTAAGGCGTTCATTAACAGTCGCCCGCGCTCGTTGATACTACGATATCGCCACCGCCGCGGATCTCGATCACGTTTCTTCATGCTCCCTAACGGCAAGGTCGCTTCCAACGTCGATCTTGGATCCCAGCCGTGGATCAGGTAGAATGGCGTATCACCACGCACGCGATCCTGCGCCGTGTTGATCGCGAACGTCAGCCTTTCGGCATATTCGTCCAATCTTTTTGATCCAAATCTGCAACATACATCTTTATGGCGCGAGTCAGCGTTTGTACCATACGCTCCGCCGTTCCGTTGGCCTGAGGCCTGTACGCCATTGTTGCACGTTGCTTTGACCAGCGATCCGGTTGATGCTCGAAAAAATCAGACATACATCCAGGTTTGCGATCATGGCGAATAGCTTCGCTTGCACCAAACCTCCGAAAGACACATTCCTCATCATTTTTCGCGATCATTTGATCTGTTCGGGACGAACTTGCCTTCGTGATGACATATCCCGAGAAAAGATCCACCCATAGTAACAATTTCGTATTTCCCTTGAAAGACCGTGGGAGAGACGGAATGTGATCCATAGTAATAATCTAAAACAGGTAAGTCGCTTGTAAATTCCCGGGCGATTCACCTCAGACCAAAGGAAATCCCTTCCGGTTTCACAATCCACACACTCCCCACATATCGTTGAACACTGCGGTACAGTCCTCTTCAGTGAAAATTTGTGCGGATACGTTGGTATATCCGGATGATCCCTTGATGATCACCCTCCAAACTAGTATGGTAGTGGTGTAGGAAATCTTGCTGCAACAATTCCGGCACCACCAGACGAACCATTTCAGTACAATCATCAGACTTTGAGGTGGATCGGGAGCAGAAAAATAACAATTCACTGTGATCCACTTCGTAGTCCGACGCAATCAATGCCCATGCCTTCGCATCTTCAGCGCTCAACTTGGATACATTCCCGATCAGGTATGTCTTCAAATTGGCGATCCAGCTTTTCTCATCTTGTGCCTTCTTGATCCGCTCAATTCGTGTTCGCTGAACAATTTCTTTTTGCAGGACTTCGAATGTCGACGTCTTCTCACCGCGGAACGCGTGATCGTTGCTACCTTGACAATCCGATCGACTCGTTCCGGTCTGATTTCGTAGAGTCGATTGAGGGTGACCAGGTCTTGACGATCTTGATCAGATACGACGACGGTGCCTTCTTCTCGTTGCAACGCTTCACTAGCCATACGATCGGCACTTTGATTCCACTCTCGCTTCACATGCAGAATATCATGAATCGGCCATGGTCGCAATTTTTCCATGGCTTGGTGACGTAGCAATTGTAGGCCTAGGCTTTGCAATAGATCTCGCCGCGCATCTGTCGGATCACTAAATTAAAGTCACTGCAGATAATAACGCGTCCCTTTGTCTGATCCGCCAGCAGATCGAAACTCAGTAAAAGTCCTCGATATTCTGCTTCGTTCATCGTTAAACCGGAATCATATCCAGAAGTAGCTGCGACGATCGCCCACTCCGAATGCTTCCACACGATCGCACTAAACGCTCCGCATTTTTTCTTCACGCGAGCTGATCCATCGAAGCTAGCCACTAAGAGAGTTTCGTTCTTTTCCACTGTTGGTGGGGTATGCTCATAGTCTGTCTCGGTTGTTTCCGTGGGGCGATCGCGATCAGCATTTCATCGACTTCTTCGCGAGGAGTAATGCTCGCGGCCAGGGCGCCCAAAGTTTCATCCTCTCCTTTCTCGCATTTTCTGATCTCCAACGTCCAAGTCGACAGCAATGCAGCCTATCTACCCAGTTTGCCATTGAGACCGGACAATTGCACCAGCCATGCCAATGTCGAATATCGCGTTAATACCGTAATAATACGCGCCACCAACATAGTGTAGCCAATATCTAACATTCGAAGAAGACCCAATACTTCCTTCTCAACCATGCCGTAATTAACTTCATTGGGTTTCAATGTTCGGCTAGTAAATGTAATTGGCCAGTACACTCCCTCATGCTTTTGAAGTAGAGCCGCCGATACTGCCCATTTACTAGTGTACACCACGATCACAGGAGGTCGATCGGGATTAAAGTGCTTGAGGATCGGAGTTGCAGCGATCTTGGCTTTCAGTAAAGTGAACGCGATCGTCGCTTTTTCCCAACGACTTCTGCCTTCCGGATCGCGATCATGCTCATTCTGTAAGTCCAGATCGCGATCGTTCCCATTATTAATGTCTGGATCGCGATCGTCCTCACTTTTTGAGTCCAGATCGCAATTACGATCGCCCCCATTTCCCTGGCTTTGGTCACGATCGTGATCGTCCCGGTACTTACGGCAGGTGAGGAAACTTCGTTAGATCGCATGCGCTCATAGAAATCCGCTTTCCTCAATTCATACAATACAGACGCGTAAATCGCAAAATCTTCGATGAACCGCCTATAATAGTTCAAACTGCTCAGAAACGATTGCATCGCTCGCAACGTCTGAGGAAATGGGATATTCACCAACGATCCCAGATCTTTCGGGTGCGCCTCTAATCCAGCGAGAGAAACATGATGACCCAAATATTCCACCTTCGGGCGTCTCCAGAAACTCTTAGTCAGACTGATCGACAAATTCCATTTATCACACGCATCTAATAGTCGCTCAACCTTCTCATAAAGGGAGGACCAGATGTAGCATGTATCAAAATGTCGTCGATATAGGATCGCCGGCCTAACACCGATGGCTTATGATCGGTATCTGGCTCACCGTCGGTAAATAAATCGACCACCTTGGGCGATTCAGATGAATTCGCATCGTGATCTGTTGTAATTCTGAGATATCCATACAGGGCATTATCGATCAGTCGCTGGTAAATTTGCGGGGCATCTTTCAACCCGAAGGCATTCGCAACCATTCAAACAAACCCGTAGGTGAAAGCAGATATCATCCTTGCCCGATCCGGCATCTCCACCACCCAAAATCCACTCGCCATATCCAAAGAACAATACCACATAGCCTTTCCATATCCCTGCAATAATTCGCTGATCAGTGGCATGGGGTAGGCCATCAATCGGGTTGATTGATTCACCCTTCGGTAGTCGATACACAATCGCATATCCACACCATTTTTTTTGATGATCACCACGATCGGCGAGGCCCATGGTGAAGTCGATGGTCGCATGATCTTGGCCGACAATAATCCTCGATCAAATCTGCCAATTTTTCACGACACTTAGGAGCCACAAGTCGAACCCGCTGGGCGATCGGTGATGCTCCACCGACATCGATGTCACATATAGCTCCACGTGCAGCTGGTAGAAGTGCATTGCCCTTTCTCATTAACAGGCGACGCTTTGTCCAAGTCAACCTTCGAAGTTCCTCCTGATCCTCTGTTAACAGTACTCCAGGATCACCCACTTGGATATCATCAATGGTAACTTCCTTCGCAGGAACTACCACTTCAGGTAGGATCGCCATATGCTGATCCACGTCTTCGGCGAACAACTGACCACTTTCATGGTCATATACGTGTTCTTCGTCGGTGGATCCATCTTGGTCATTCAACCCGACTCCGTCAATCGCGATCGCTGCTGCTACTTCATCAGATCGCTCTGATTGTTCCACCACGCGGTCTGCATATCTCATTAATTCATCAACCGCGATCTCGTTTGGAGTCGCATCCTGTTGATCTGATCGCGCAGCAGAACCACGATCGGGAAAGCTCAATCTCTCGGTCACATTCGCGATCTTCACGGGTACTGGCCGTGCCACTTCCTCAGAATCTTCTACCATTAAATTAGCGTGATCTCCATTTTTAGTTAAATCTTCAGGTGATCGCGCTTCTTCTCGCTCCGATACAGATGACTGCGATCTCGATCCACTCTCCGGACGATGTAAAATACTCGTCGGGGTGGGATACCGTGGATGATCTACCAGCGATCCTTTCGGTTCCTCTGATAATATCTCCTCGCGATCCACTGTTGCCTAGAATGCCAGTGTCTGCCACTCATTATAGCGACGCGATCCAACCGACACATATCCCGGAGTACGAGGGATCATATTAGGTGCCATCCACATACCCAATGAGGTTTCCTGCCGCAATAATAATTCTTGGTCGCCGAGGTTAGTCAGCTGCAAGCACTTAATGTTGCCAGGACCCGAAGTTACGGTGGGCCACTAGAGCTGGAGAAAGGGTATCCTCGTGGTTTCACGAAGTGACGCATGAACAAATCGGCGTCCAGCTCCGCCACACTGGTCAGACTGATCCGGCGAGCGGACCATGGGGACACTTGCCGGTGCAATTGAGGGACCCGCTCGTAGTAGCCGGGAATCCATTTGATCGCGGGGAATTGTCGTGCCAGGAAGAGTGGCACGATCGGACGGCGACAATAAGATGTTGATATTTCGTCGTACCGTACTCAAAACGCTGATTGCTCCGCTTGAATTCTTCGAAGCCTCTCCGAACAGGTCCACCATCGACTCCGGGCTACGCCTCGGACCACACGATAGGGTCGGACTTGGGTGATGCGAGGATGTTGAGCTTGGTGTATCCACCACGATTGGCGAAGCAGGAGACGCAGGGTGGGCTGCACCCCGTCGCCGGATCGAAGACCGAGAGCTGGACAAAGCGGCGAGCGTGCTGTTGTCATCCATAACCGAAGACGACTCGTCCTCGTAGTCGGAAGAAAAGATGGTGGTAGCCTTCTTTTTTTCTTGAGCTACAGATCGCCGTGGGGCAGTCAAAGCCGGGCGACCACTTTGGCAGTAGAGGACGTCCGAGCAGAAGGTGGCGCGGATCGCGAAGGGGATGATCGCGACGTAACCGAGCTTGTTCTCTGGCAAATTCTGCGGGACGCGGAGGTATCTGGAGCGGATACATCTCGCGGGCGCTTGTTATTTCCCGGTGTAGCCGTGCGAGTTGGGGAAGTGGAGGATGTCGCAGGCACCGGTGCAAGTTCGGAAGCTTGGCGAGCCAGATGAACCCGGAGTGCATTGCGATCCTGAACGGCCCGATCGCGCTCAATTTCCCTCGACGCGATATCTTGGCGTAGCTGATCAGCTTCGGATTGCAACATATCCACCTGGTCCTGCAAACGCCGGGATTTCTTCTGCGCGTGAGAGTTGCGCTTCTTGCACTTTGTGAATCGGAGAGTTAATTCTTTTATCTTCGCATCCTGGTTCTCTTCGACGGCAGTCACACGAGAGAGCGTCGCCGCAACATTGGCATGAAGAGACTTCACTTCCGCCAAAAACCTTCGTCGGCCCGTTGAAATGCAGCCTTGGCCTTGAACAACTCAGATCACAGCTGAGACATCTCCTGCGCTTGATCTTGAGCGTCGCTCACCTGGCTGGCCAGTTGAAAAAGTTCATCCCAGAGGTGATCCACTTCTTTGGCTGCATCATGATACAGTTGCCGCAGCCGATTGTACTTGGACTGTACGTACTGGACAAATGGGGCAGCAGAAGCGCTGAGATCACGAATTTCTTGCTCCAAGCGATCACCACGAGCGGTTTGATCGTGCAAGGCCATTTCTATTTCACCATAGCGATCCACGATTTCCTGCTGAGCCTCCATTTGGTTGTAAACGGAAGCGATCATGGAATCGAAGGTGCCACGATCTGGCACATCGACAGCGACTCGACTGCTGGGAAATGGCGGACGAACACTGCCAGACGAAGTAGTCGTCGGCGCAACCGAAGCTCCCCTTGAAGATTCGGCGGAGAGGTGCGGGTTCGCCAAAATGATTGCAGACGAAGACGTTGCAACGCAAAGGCGGATGTGAGACTCTCGTCAGAAGATGACGACGGCAACGACATGGTAGATTCCGAGTGAGAAGAAGGTTACGACATGGATGAAAGACGAGGAAACTGTGCACAGCTAGACCGGCACTGTATGCCGGCTACTGGAGCAGGGGACGACTGTGGTGAAGTGGTGTTAAAATTGTGGGAAAAGTGATTGCGTAATTTGGGGAAAGTACGAATCGTACTTAACCCGAAAAGTTGATTGAGTCAAGTCACGATCGCTTGATGCGATCGGTGAAATTGCGATCACAATATACAACGGGTTATTCACACATCACAATTATGGAAGGTCAATCTGGGATTACCGCGATCCACGATCTAACGCGATCTAGATCGGGTAGATCGCGAACGGTGGAACACCGCGACCCAGATGACCGCGACCTGTGAGACATAACAATTTGTGAGACATGGCGATCTGTGGTACATGACGATCTGTGAGACATGGCGATCTGTGAGACATGGCGATCTAGTTGATTGCGATCGCGATCAGGATCAGAAATCTGATACCGCGCGATCTCGATGTCGATCTGAAGATAGTGATCTGCGATCTCCTAAATTAGATCTCTCTACGCGTTAAGTACGAAGAATGAAGATATAGCGCGACACGTGTCACAAGAGGCTCCATCATTTCGACACAGAAACTGATCAAGGGAATATCACGTAGGATGAGTAAGGCATAGTTATGGTTTTTGGGTAGTTATTGGTTAATATAAAACAGAGCTCAATTTTACTTCTAACACACGCGTCAGCATCTCTTCCGGGCAGGATCATTGGCCTCCCGTTGAATAAAGAGTATCGGCAGCGTCTCCTACAAGGCACCCCCCTGGATTGTTTGGTCAGGGTACACGATCGCTACTCAATCAACCCCCAACTGCGATCAGATGCAGATTACACGCAAAGGACAATCTACAAGACGGCTCAAGTGGTCAGAAGAGATCGAGTGAATCAAGTATCTACGTATTGGACAAGGTTGATCGACTGGACAGATCGCGGCGACTGTAATAAGTCAGCCAACAAGAACTCCCGACCGCGTGAAGATTTTCACGCGGTCGAAGACCTTCTCATTCACAACCAAGACCGACATCGAATCCCAGTCCACCAGAAGAGTGTAAGCGCCCAATCGATGGGTACACAAGGTGAGAAGGAACAAGAACACAAGACTTTGACACGGAACCGGGGTACCCCTCCGTAAGTCGGCAGTCTGAACCCAGTGAGTGTTGAGCCGGTATCACTCAGAGAATTTTGCGATTACCGCTCCACCACAACATCGTGATCGTAAAAACACAGATATATAAGCATGTCAAACTCGTACGTCATGACGGAGCCCATGAGTTCGCAACTAACTCTCTCAGACATTCTACGAAGACCAAGGGATTGAACAGCAGAACACGACTGCGTACGAGCATCAGACCAACGGTACAGCAGAACGAGCTATCAGGACTATTGTACCGATTGGCTGCAACATACTGCATTATTCTGAATCGGACAAGTGTTCTACGCTGAGGCAGCGGGGGTGATCTGTGATCGACGGGTCAGGATTTGGAATGTCGGATTGTCCAGGGACTGCGATTGGAAAATCGGTTAATTGGCGGTGGAGATCGGGCACGCGATTGCCAAAACAAGCTAATTGACAGCTGCGACCGACAGATCGTTGAGATTTTCAGTCGGATCGGAGGACACCGATGTGGGCGTACCGTCTGGACGAGACATCGACATTGCTATATGAGAATCGAAAAGAGGCAAGTTTAAGATGCACGGATACACTAGAACTGTATGCCGGTTATCAGCGCAGGAAATGGCTGTGGTGGAGTCAAGCGAGAATTTCGGGAAGATCGAGTGAAGAAGTACCGTTGATCCAAGATCGTTTTTGGTTGGCTATTTAGCCGTACAGAACGAACGGAGAAAGGATCAACGGTATCGAGAAACGATGAGAATATGGGTCGACAACATACTTGAGGTGGGCCACATATATAGTATGGATCGCATTTTCTGGATTGTATTATTAGATCGATCGGGCTTCATCCGATCGACATAGGCCAAGTGGAGTTCATAATGGTATCCATAATCATATGGCCACCCAATCGCAAGTGGCCACTTGATCGCAACCGTGATCATATGGCCACTTGCTCATATCCGCGATGGAAACCGTGATCGTAACCGTGATCGGTTGGCCATCCAATCGTAACCACGGTTCCGTCGTAATAAAACAAACCACACTCAGTTCCATGAGAATGGAGGTTGGCAATAGCGCATACTACGAATTATCCAAAAACCGATCCGAGTAAAACCAAGATAAAATCCAGGTCGAAGATCGTCTGGGGGGGTCGAGTTTGCGGCGGGCCGTATCTGGTGTGGGACACATATACAGGATATGATCATTCGGGCAAAAACGATACGTGACAGTAGATCCTGGCATACAGATAGGCATAATCGTAGGTTTGACATTTTTGCTGGTTAACATTTTAATTCTAATACACGCGCAGACTTATCCTTCGGGTGGGATATCCTTGGCCCTAGAACGATCAAGGCTTCTGTCGCAAGATTATACAAGTCGTATTCTCAATTTTTTTGGCTAGGGGTTACAAGATCTCTCAACACAAATAACTCCCCTGCTATTGTACACAGTAACACGAAAAGGACCAGATACAAGATCAGCGAGAGGGCTCAAGTGGTCAGAAGGTCAAGTAAACCACGATCTACTTATTGCAATAAGCAATCTCAAGGCAGGTCAGGGTGACTCGAACACACTGCTCCCCAAGACCACTTCGATCGCGTGATCGACCCCTTGACCAATCCCTATCACGGTTAAGGTCAGCCTCGACTCAAGTTTACCAAGAAGAGTGCTGCCCGCCCTGCTGACAGGTAAAAAAGGTGAGGAAGGCAAGGAATACATATTACACGGTTACGGAGTGGCCTCTTTGATAGTCAGACATCTGGGTACTAGTGGAGAGTCGAGATCGCATAAAGAAGTTTGGAATTGCTGCTCCACCGCATTCACAAGCGTAACGAGCAATTGACATTTGCTTCTACTTTGTACGCAAGAAGGTCGCATGGTGCTGGAGTAATGTTAGGTAAAAGACATAAAAACAGACTACATGACTAAGTTAATCACAGCCGTGCAGTTTATATATCTTCGGGACATGCTACGGTATGAAGCGATTGAGTGTTGTCAAGATGCCTCGTTTAACGACAGAATGACGATTGGCAACTGTAATATTGTAAGCAATAATGAAGCTATAATGACTGTCGCAAGGTTCGACGAGACGATTGTGGCCTTTCCGGGAAGTATCCAGTAGGCTAAGTAGACTGGGAGTCTTAACAAAGTTTGTGGACCTTAAAAAATTTGGTTTCGCATTTAACATTCTACCCAACTTACGTCGATACATATCGTCATTCTATTGTATCGGCGTACATATTGTCATTCTATTGTATCGACGTAAGTTGGGTAGAATGCTAAATGCGAAACCAAATTTTTTAAGGTCCACAAACTTTGTTAAGGCTCCCAGTCTACTTAGCCTACTGGATACTTCCCGGAAAGGCCACAATCTTCTCGTCGAACCTTGCGACAGTCATTATAGCTTCATTATTGCTTACAATATTACAGTTGCCAATCGTCATTCTGTCGTTAAACGAGTGACGATATGCTGAGGCGACGAGCAAACGAAGGGTAGCAACGCAGGCAGATTAGAGTTAATCTTGTTTCCCAAACCCTTTCCACGTCGATACTAACCTTGAGGGAGTGAAGTGTGTGACAAAGATTGACGGATAGAGAAACGACAGCTGCTCGCTTTATAGGACTCGTATGCTAAATTTCTGTGGTGTAGATTGTTTGGTTTAGTTTAGTGAAGCATGAGAAAACAAAGTTTATTTTCTTGCAATTTGACCACATTTGCTCGGATGTAAACGAAACCTATCGATTTTTCTTTTCTACAGTTTTGTCCAATCGTTCTTTTTACTTTAATTTCTTTCCGTATGTGATAGGTAGCTGTACTAAACGACATGATCAACAGACATACCCTTGCTCAACAAACCTATTAACTACTGTAGGGTTGGTGACCGTTGGCTTGGTCGCGTGCTGCATCCAAAGCGCTCACTCGAGTTCCCATAGTAACACACGCAACACAAAACGTGATCTTGTGTCGCAGTAGCTTTCGATTCGGTGAAAAAAGCTAACTGTTTTTACTTCCTTGCATCCGGAGCACAACCCACCCAAACACATCGTGCACTTATCCTTCCACCAATTTTGTACAGCTCTTTGTTGCAGGTCACGGTTACACGTGACGCAGACGTCTTCATGAGGCAGTACCGGAGCCACGTTGCCTACACGCAGTGCTTCCTGGCGCTGTTGCAGCATCAACGTCAGTTTCTTCATCTGTCCGCACTTTACGTAGTTCGTAGCCGACAACAGCGCATTAGCGTACACAGGCAGCAAAAGCGATTCTATGATACTACCACCGGGATCAACCGAGTCAAAGGCAAACGTGTTGATTACATTTGGGGCGCCCTGTCGAAAGAAACCGGTAATAGTGTGCTTGGCACGCACAACATTCGGCAGGGGTTGTACTAGTGGTGAGTCAATTGAGTGCAGCATCAGGTAGCCAATCCGTTCACCATTTGCAAAATGCAGGATGCCCGACACCTCAAGATAGAGGAAATCTCGGTCCCTGACTAACTTTGTGTAGCTTAAAGGTAGATCAATTTGCAGCCACTTGACCGTCTCGGACCGGAATGGATCGGCTGCTGTAGGTTTCACCAACGTGGCTAGCACAGCTCCATCACCGTAGTCATGAACATACGAGGCTTTGATGTTCATGATGTCGTCGGTCGGGTTCACAGTGCTAAACATGAGGTCGTCAAGCTGCCCTTTGAAAGTCCCAACACTGATCACTACGGGTTTCGTGAGACTATTATTGCCCGTTGGTTGGCAGAGTTGCTGAGCGCCCCTCTTTGTAGTTGACGTCTTGGCGCGCTTTACGTAGATATGGAGGTCGTCCTTAGACTTGACGTGTTTCCAGCGAGCAGTGTTCACCTGCGAGTTGCTCATGACAAACTTTTCGTATTTGCGAAAAGTATCCTCAACCAGGTCTTTTTCGAGCTCAAAGAGTGTGCGTTGGTCTTTTAGTGTGAGTGTAATGGGGCAACCTATTACACTAGCTGATATAGGTTTTAATACATAATTACATAAGTAGGTAGGCAGTATCCGATTAGCGGATACTGCACGTCTATTTATTATTGGTTTATTATTGGGGTGTCAGACCCAATAATTAGCCAATAATAAATAGGTCTATATTTGAGTGGTTCCCATGAGCTAGGGAACATATTCGCACTTATAACCAAAACCCAAAAATAAACAGAGTTATATTTACGTTATAAATAAGAGCGCTTCCTCATGCTCCTTACAGTGCGCGACGGTAACGGGGCTCTCACCCCGTTACAGTGAGGGGTAGCGGATGATATGGGCTCATGATGAATCGGTCTCTAGGCATCGTCCACGCCGCGGCGCTTATTGTGTTGTGGTGGACAAGGCGGTACACGCCCTGCCTATATACACTAACGATTTGTATGCTTTCAGATTGTGTGTCCAGGACGACAATGAGAAACGTTATGTATAAAAACGGCAATACTTTTTAAGCCCCTCTCGCTGTCGATCTGTTCACTGGCGTACCAGTACGATCAGCTATGTACTACGCTATTTGACGCTTGACGTCGCATCATGGTGGAGCTCGGAACGATGTACCGACGATCCGCAAAACGACGGCAACCGTGTTGTCCTTCCCCTCGAAAACTACGGGTGACTTGTTCCGTCTGTAGGCAGGAGATTGGACTCAGTCTCAAGCACGACACATGATGGCGCAGACTTCGATAAGTGGTCCGTCCCCACGCAGCCAGGACTCGACAGTTGCTGGATATGGACTCGCTTGACATCAATCTGTAGGGGCTACAGAACTGGTTTGTGGGAAGACAACGATTGATGTACCTGCTAAGTCCAGGATTTGTGCATGATTAGAACCTCATGGATCTCGATACGATCAGAGAAGTCTCATGTTTGACATGAGGGCTGGAGCCTTCCTACATACGTCTGATACTCATCTTTCTAAGATTCGACATCTTCCAGTATCTGCTTCGATTCGAACATACACGTTTCAGCCCATCGTCTTGCTCGCCATCTTTCGTATAGGGTCATCAAAATGATGACTCGAGTTTTGATGGATGGGCCCCGATCCCTCCCTGCACTATCTGGCAGATGGAAGCCAGAGCCACTGACTTCTTTTCATTCTACGATGACTTCACTATCTTCAGTACCTACCACTTGCGCTTTTCTACACGTGTACTCAATGTGGGGAACATGCTCACGAAACCGGCGGAGACTTTTAATACTACAGTGTCGCTTTGCCGTACTCATAGGCATCATAATCAATCTCAACTCCAAATCAACAAGCTGTTAAAGCCACTAGCCTCATGCTCGCTTGGTTCCTTAAAAGCGATGACCCGCTTAAAAAGTTTGGACTGTTGATGATCGGGATCCTCGTTGGTGCCGCAGTCGCCTCGCAATGTCTGCCAAGTGACAACACCGACAAGAAACTGATAAAGCAACGACAGAACGTTACACCAGGAGCACATGGACCTGTTCGAGTCCCGTTCTTACCGTCAGCACTTCCGGTCGTTGGACACGCCGTCTTCATGGCCTATCATGCAAATAGATTCTTGGATTGGGTCACGGACATTTTTCTGCTTCGCAACGGAGCGCCGTTCACTCTGAGGCTGCCGTTTCAGCGCGACCTTATCTTTACCGCTAATCCACAACACTACGAACACGTTATGAAGACACAGTACGAAAATTTCGTCAAAGGTGACCACATCTACGAGTTGCTTGTGGACTTACTAGGCGACAGCATCTTAATCGTTGAAGGTGACGAGTGGAAGTTTCATCGTCGAGTGTTCGTCAACCTCTTTAGTTCTCGAGCACTGCGTGAGCACATGGCTCCCATTATTCAAAAACATGTTCGTGTACTACAGCATGTGCTCACAAATGCCGCTAAAACACAAAAAACCGTCGATATGTTCGCGTGCTCAGGCCGGTTTACGCTCGACGCGTTTGGAGAGGTTGCGTTCGGCTTCAACATGAGCACACTAACATTAAAGCACGAGCACCCATTCGAAAAGGCTTTCGTGAGTGCACAACACATCGTCGCAGCTCGACTATTAGTACCCACTTGGTACTGGAAATTGAAGCGTTGGCTGAACGTAGGAAGCGAAAGACACTTCCGCGAGGCGTTGACGACTGTCGACAACTTCGTCATGAATGTCATTTCGAAAACGATGGAGAAGTGCGTGCCCCACGATGACAACAGTAAGAGTCGTAAACGAGACATCATCTCCCTTATACTTGCAAACGAAACGGCGGACGGCAAACCAGTGGACCCCATCTTGATCCGTAACATCGTGCTCATGGCATTAATAGCTGGCCGTGATACTGCAGCCGATGGATTAGCATGGCTGTTCCATTTGCTCACACTCAACCCGCGCGTCGAAGAAAAGCTGCGTGCGGAACTAATGGACAAGTTGCCAAAGCTTGGCACAGACTTGGACTACGTCCCGGACTTACACGAAGTGCAAGACTTGGCGTATTTGGAGGCGACGATTTGCGAGGCGCTGCGTTTGTTCTCACCTGTGGGCTTGGCACAAAAACTTTGTATCCGCGACACCGTTTTCCCAGACGGTTCGTTTGTTCCAAAAGGGTCGAACATTGCGCTCACTTACTATGCGATGGCCCGTATGCCGCGTGTTTGGGGTGCCGACGCTGCGTCGTTCGTACCAGAACGGTTCATTGATCCTCAAACGGGCAATATGCTTAAAGTTTCGTCGGCCAAGTTCAGTGCATTTAACACGGGTCCGCGTGTGTGCGTTGGCCGCAACCTCGCCATGATGGAAATGAAGATGGTAGTCGCTTCTGTAGTGAGCCGATTCCACTTGAACGAAGTACCTGGTCAAAATGTAGCCTGCTCCATTGGACTTACAATTGGTATGAAGAACCCACTCGTGATGCGCGTGCAAAATATTTTTGCAGCTGATGAGGTTGTTGGAGTGGCTGCTTGATTTTCCTAGCACATGACAATATGACGTTAGTATCAGTGTGTAAGTTGAATACATCCACAATATGATAGAGCTTCTTTAGGCTTACGATTCTGATATTTGTCACCCTCGACTAGTACATGTTTCGTTCATAGCACGCAACGAGACAGCCCAATTTCGATTGAGACCCATACTAGCCCGTAGTGTAAGGGTGCAGTCAATACAGCACACAAGTGGCAGTATTCGGGCTATTTCGAAGACATTCCAAGCTGCTCGAGTCAACGGCTTACATAGTTAGACGCATCCTTATAACCTTTTCGCTTGTAACCACAAACGTCGACAACAAAGACCAGATATCACATTGAGTGCGAGCAACTTCAATACCACAGACCAGCTTTTTCCAGCTAAATCATCAGCGTATACAGAAAATCGCAGAATTGACAACTACTTGCCATATCGTACTCGCAAAAGTTAAATCCTGCGTACAAAATTACTCGATCTCAATATTAAAAAAAGCATCACAAGCTACATTACACAACTTAAATTTCAACAACATGCATTACCTTGACGTTGAGTTGCCAGTGTGTGCATGAGTAAACTCATCGCCAGCGTGCAATCGGCAAAGCGTGACAGATGAGAATACAACTGAAGTGCTTCAACACATAGAATTTTCACTTGGATCAATCTTTGCTTCGTCTTGTTAACCGAGACACAATTTGATGGAATTGCTAATGCTCCGTAGAGAACTTGATCAAACATAGCAGCACTTGCAATTCTTGTCTCTCAACGACATCATGTAGCTATCATTCCATACATATCATTTCTATCCACGGCTTTTCATTTTCAGTGCCACCCTGCGCTGCAGTGCTGTATATCTCCGTATCCTATCGAAGACTTCTTGGTCTATCGCATGATTGCCAGCCGGTTAATATTAGCGAGTATCAGGCCACGAAATATCCAAAGTTCCACGACGTTTCGTAACTTTAACAAAAGCTCCGGTCTATTTTCAATCAATTGCCGCCATCTCAAGATAGCCACTTCCTCAGCATAGGCTCGTGGTAATTACAGCGTCGATCTCAACGATCTAGTCGTATGCGATTCGTTTCAAGACGACAGACACAATCTCTGCGTCAAGTATGGATAAACTTATAGTACGTGCATCTCAATGCAGACCAATCAAAGCTTGCAAGCAGAGCTTCGTGCTTGATCAATTTTCCAACACGTGCAACTCTGACTCATAATCAAGTCCAAGATAGATCAATGATAACCCAATTTCATGCTCAGTAATGAGGGTTGCAACGTATAGAATTTGCCTTTGCAGCCATCCCAGCAGCACCATCGCTCTGCGGAAACCATCATTCTAATGGCGCTCTGCCGTTTAAAAGTCCCTCGGTAAACGATTATAAGTAATCGTAAATATCCTCACTCCAGACTCAGGCTGTTGAGCCCAAAACAATTTCAACGACACATCAAACACAATAAGTAAATAAAAGCTACGCATGACAGCAGCAAATTTGTCCAACTTTGCGGGTTTTCTCCAGATCATATCTCCTGTCTTTATCCAATTGGTCGCACTAGCATCATACAGACCAAAAGTCAAACAGCAGAGCCAAAGCAACCATCAATTCATTGAGAATTCACTCTCCCGCTCCGCTTTGCACGCTAAATTTTCATCAAATTAGCTGATGTTTCTTATCAGCAAATTAAAAACAAACTTGATACTGCATGATGCAGTGCTAACTCAATAGAAGATTCGCACAACCGACACTATCCACTGATTACATACAAAAACACAGATATCCAACCTGGGCAACACACTGAGTACCTTTTAGTTCGGTATTGTTAGATCGCTGCCTAGTACGTGGAAGCTGTTGTCTTGTTGGAGCTAGGACAGCTTATTTTTGGGGTTTAAAGAATGCAAAAGAACTGATGAAAGTTCTAAACTCGATTTTAACGTGAAACAATGAAAACTTTCTATTGATAAGAAATTTGCTTTTATTAAATAAGATCTAATACAATAAGATATAAGAAAATCGATAGGTCTACTATTAGGTCGTGCACTGTGTATATGCTTCAGAACGATTGCGCCAATTCACTGAAAGCCGAAAACGGCATTAGGAAAATGACCATAGCAATGAACGAAGAACAATGACAAGCAAAAGGTCTAGTAATTAAAGCAATTACAAATATATATAATTTTATAATTATTATGAAAAACTCTACTAGCTCCACACAGAGTGGTAATCATCAGCGTAGCCTCTGCCGTAGAGATATAACAGCATTACACAAAAAGCCCCCTATAGTAATCCACACGTGCGATAAAAGTTCACCATTGCAAAGTGCATTGTAAACATTCAGTACTTTCTGTAATTTACGTCATTGCTAGTCGCGTGAAATGATGTGTGGTACAATATCCTAGTTAGAACTTGTGTTACTGCAGTTCTTATATTGGCGATAAGCCTAAGTTTATTATGGCTGCTAGCGCTGACCTGAAATTAGTATTTCTACGAAACTAGCAGCCCAAATTACAAATGACTGATCCGGATCTGAAATGACGATGACGAAAACACACGCATATCCGTACTTTGGGCTGCAGCAACTTTTTGTTTGTCGTGTCCACAAAGTTCTAATATCTTTCAATATTCTGCGTGAGAAATATCAAAGTTGTACCGAGCAAAAGGACTACACGCTGCTATTTGATGACGAAATGACATTGTAGGCTTATTAACTATTCTGTCGTCGCTAAAAATGGATATTGTGTTTCCTGATATAGGTGGTACACATAAATTTCAGAAGAAAATAATGTGACCATCAAGTCTACATTTAATCTATCACATAACATTTTGTATAGAACATAAAATTGATCCCTGTGAATACTACACATCCCCAAAAGTCGATAACGTAAATAATTTAATGTTTATTTTAGCTTTTACCGGTTATTTGTTTTTGGAAATAAATGTCACTTGCCGAATATATACTGTGAAAGATTATCAGCTTCGCGCAAAAAGATCGTTGGTATAACTTCTGTGGGTCGTACTGCCGGGAGTGCTCGCCGATACCCGTGGTCCCAACGCTATCGAAAAGTCTTGCTCGAGCGGGAATGGCATCCGTGACCTAACTGCACTTTCTTCATTCACTAGCGATTGCGGTTTTCGTGATCGGCCCAAATTTATGAGTACAGTGATGTTCTGCGTAAGGCAACGACGAAATGTCGTCCATTGAGATAATCTAGAATGGATGAGACTTAAAATGGAATGGATAAGTCGCCTCCAAGCTCCTAGTGGCTTCCCTACAATCGCTAACTGTCCTTTCCGTCTCATAAACATTGCTCGCTCAATATTAATTCTTTGCACTTTATCTTGTGCTGGTCCTTCCTATTTTGTGATGATGACCCTCCACACTGGCATGGATAGGGGTGTAGAAGCTCTTCCTGCGGGGATACACAAATCACCACGCGGGCCGCAGTCGTACGTTGTTAGAGTAGTCAGCCGAAAAAATAGAGTTCATGTCGATCTTCACAAAGCGTTGATGCTGCTAACGTTGGATGCTTTACGTTTGCATGTAGAAACTTTGTCAGATGGGGAAGATGCATAACGTTTCCGTCCATAATCGTTTCCGTCCATAATAGAAAGAATTAAATTACTTAGCAAATGGATTCGTTAAGCAATTGATTCTTGCAAGACTTCCGGACCGAGCCACAAGCGTGATGTCGTGGACCTCACCGATTTACATCAGATCGAAGAACTTCAAATCAGGCAGCTTTTAGAGAGCGATGCGCCGACATCTGTCGTCCAGACACCAAACTCTTTCTCACGTGAGAAGGCTTCTCCAGCCGATAGATCTGCAATGATTCCAAATCATGTTACAGAACCTTTGACTTTTGCAAGATTGTAGCCGTCTTCTCTAGCCGTTGACAACAATT
The DNA here is from genome assembly GCA_011800735.1 of Peronospora destructor. NCBI lineage: Eukaryota > Oomycota > Peronosporomycetes > Peronosporales > Peronosporaceae > Peronospora > Peronospora destructor. The sequence continues at coordinate 40,052 of WBRY01000047.1, read as the reverse complement.
ACGATCGAAACGCCTCATATGATCTCGTTCCTCATGTGCCGAGGTGACGAGATTAGATAAGTTGCAGACAATCACTCGCTTCCTGTTCAGTTTCCAAGAAGATCAGCTTCATTCATGGTCAGATCGAATTTGCGTCAATTTTCAGCTGATGCACGGTGCATTTAGTAGGGTTACAGGCACCGTCACCACCATCTTCTCTTAATCAACCATAGCACGTGTTGCGAGCGCACCACTTTGTCTTTGACCTAGCGTCCTTGTTGAGTCGATGCGCGCAGGCGAAGGGAAATTGTGAAGTGAATATATTTAGATCCTTAGTTCTCTACCCTGTGCTGCCTCTAAGCCTATGCTTCTATAAGCTTCTTGTGACGTCATCTAATAATGCCATTCCAGTGAAGTCAGTCCATGACGTCGCAGCCTTACTAGTATTAGCCGTAATCCTGTCCGTCATCATGTGACGTCATCCGCCTGTCCAACACGCATTCAGTCGTGTATTACTAACACTTCCACTTACCGCTAATGCTGACTGCGCCTTGGTCCAATGCCACTTGCTTGAAGCAAGTATTTGAGTCGCTTAGTCCCTAGTGCCTCGGTTAATATGTCTGCAAGCTGGTCCACCATAGAGATGTACTTGACCACAATGACGTCTCGAGCCACGTCCTCCCGGATAAAATGATGACGAATGTCGACGTACTTGGTCCTGGCATTGTATCCGGCATTGCTGACAAGTCCAATTGCACCTTGATTATCTTCCCAGATCCATGTCGGTCCCACTTGCTCGAGACTGAGATCCTTGAGCAACGCACGAACCCACAGTATTTCCTGCGTACATAGGCTTAGAGTCATGTACTCGCTTCTGCTAAGCTTAAAACCGCTTATAAAGAAAACATTGTAATTATTGATAAATATTTAGAAAAAGATGTTAGACTCGAACCCCAACATTTACTTGGAAGATAAACGATTTACCTATTAAAAAGTATTGTTTTGAAAAGTGTGTGCATATACAAGAAAATACAAAATTAAAACAAAACAAATTTCTAAAATTTTAGGTGTTCCTTAGACGCTACTTTACAAATAAAAGCTATTTTAACTAAAAATGAAGAATTGTTAATACAATGGTGGCGCAGTCGTGTTCAAGTCCAAGTGTCAACGCGCGTATCAGTGCGTTGATACTTGGACTTGAACACGACTGGTGCGCCACCATTGTCCCTGACAATGAGCGTCGATCGTCAATGTTGCTTCCCCAGTCCGCGTCCGTGTATCTGTAGCTTGCACCTCGCTAGCGTTGCCGTCGTAGGCAATTCCGTAGTCCCTTGTTGTGTTGAGATATCGAAGGCACGAATGGCAGTCTTCCAATGCTGGTGACCAGGATTCTCCAAGAAACGTGACAGCTGCGTGACCAATATACCACATTGGGGCGCGTACAAGTTGTGATGTACAACAAACATCCTATCAAGGACCTGTAAGGCTTCGACTGCGTTTCTGCTCGCTCGTCTTTCGTCTTGGGTGATTGTATTTTTGACAACTTCAAATTGATTCGCATGGGTTGACGACATCCCTGGCGTTTTGCTGGTGGATCCTTTTTACAACGTCGTCGATGAACCGGGCTTGTTGGATCATCAGTGTACGGTCATTGTAGTCATGGTCGATCTCCATTCAAAGAATGAACTTGGCCTTGCTCAACTCCTTCATCTTGAGCGAGTTCTTGCTCAAGAACTCGCTCAAGCGATGCTTATGTCGTCGACATATAAGCACACGTAGACATGATTTCCATCTTGACCACACACTGATCTGCTCCGCTGCTTCGAAATCCTATCTGTAGGAATACGCGTGGATTGTCTTGTTCCACGCGCTCGCAGTCTGCTTGAGACCGTATATTGCCTTGCCCAGCTTGCACATCTTTTTTTCGGCGTTAGCTATGCCGTTGAGCACTTCCATGTATACCTCTTCCTGAAGATCGCCGTTCAGGAACGCCGTGTCTGCATCCAGTCGTTCTGTCACGTATCTCTTCGCCACCACCACAGCCAGCACTACCCTGATCGAGCTCATGTTCGCCACGGGCGAGTACGTCTCGAAGAAGTCAACACCGAATTTCTGCGTGAAGCCTTTCGCAACAAGCCGAGCCTTGTAGCGTATCACTTGTCCGAACTCGTTGCGCTTTTTCGCAAATACCCATCTGCATCCAATCAAGCAAACATCCTTCCTCCTTGGCACCAGCGTCCAAGATCCGTTTTCTGCGTGCGCCTTGAGCTCTGCTTGCACTGCCTGTATCCATTCGCGATCGTCGTCGCTATTCATCGCTTGCTGATATGTTGAGGGAGCATCATCCGCTTCACCAACACTCGTAGCATAGGCCAAGACTGCTTCAGCGATAAGTCCTTCATCATCAATCCTGGCACGCATCGGAGAAGGTGGGCCATCGTTCCCTTCTGACGCGTCTTCAATGTCATCACCATGCTCCAACATCAATACTCTGTTCTGAGTGCGTCTTGATGGTTCCATTTCCGGTTAAAACACGATTGGTCTTCCTGAAATGCCTGTCTCGGAGCTTGATACACCGTCAACTCACCTCCTGTTGTTATCCGATGTTCTGGTGCGGGTAATTGAAGTACGCCGATACCTGTTTCACATAAAACCGATTCCATCTCGTCCATCTCGACATCAAGAGCGCTTTCCTCGACATCTTCCATCGGCTCGTCATTATCAGGCGGCCGAACCACCATAACCACTGCTTCGTCAGTGTCCTAAATATGCTTAACGACTGGTTCTTTCTCCGGTACCACCGTGTCGTATATTCATTTACTTCCCGCTCGTCCATCTTTATGGAGCGCGATATGACGACCTTTGACCTCTCCAGATCATACACCCTATACTCCTTTGTGTTCTCTGCGTATCCGAGAAAAATACACCGGAAACTCTTTGGCTCGAGTTTCGTCCTCATGGCGTCATCAATGTGAGCATACCCTTGCGATATAAACACATGCAACTGCTCAATCTGGAAACCCAACTCGAACGGTGTGAAGTCCGAGTTCGCAGAGTTCGTGGACCTGTTGACCAAATACACTGCAGTGCTCACCGCCTCTGCCCACTATTGCATGCCGACACCCTTGTAGTACAGCAGACTTCTTGACTTCTACATAATCGTACGGTTCATGCGTTCGGCAATGCCGTTCTGCTACGGGCTATACGGTACTGTCTGCTGATGCATGATACCGCTCCGGGAACATATCTGGGCAACCTTCTTGTTGAAGAATTCCGTCCCGTTGTCTGACCGTATACACTATGAGCGCTTGCCTTATTGATTCTCGTAGAAGAACTTGAACTCACTTAGTCTGGCCACTTCGCTCTTGTGCTTCATGAAGTACGCCACCACAAATTTTTGAATAGTCGTCCACGAACGTTAGCACAAATCTTGCACCACCCTTTGAGACCGTCTTCATTGGTCCTATAACGTCCGTGTGACTAGCTCCAGCGCACGTGATGTCCTTGCAAGCGACAGGGACGGGAATGCATCGACCGTCTGCTTGCCCTTCACGCATCCACTGCATAGCTTCTCAATGCTCTGCTTCACCGCAGGCACACCGCTCGTGGCGCGCTGTGTCTTGTCCATACCAATCTTCCGGCGGTGTCCCAAGCGAGCGTGCCAAAGCTCCCACTCACTATCAGACCCTGCGTACTTCACGAGCCGAGCCTCTTCTTGGTTGCAGTTCAGGAAGTACGCTTTTCCGATTTTCTTGCCGCTTGCAATCGTGCGTTTGGCACTCCAAATGACACAGTATGAGCTCTGAAATTCCATCCTCATGCCACGTTCTGCCAGCTTGCCAACCGATAGTAAAAGTCTGTCGAGTCCTGGAATGTGCAGGACCTCAACCATCTTTATCCGTAGGCCATCCAAACCATTTAACTTGACTGTCCCCATTCCAGCCACCTGCAGCTTCTTGCCATCTGCGATAGAAATTTGTTGACCAGCTGACCAGCTTACAAGAAGTAAAAAAACTTCTTGTACTCAAAGAGATCGCTCAGATGAATTGTCATGTGTGACGTAGCCCCACTGTCAATAAGCCGTTCTTCACATCGCCCTTCACTAGTAGCAAACACAGTTCCGTCTTCCTCGGCACCGTTACGCTTCGGACATAATGCAGACCCAATAATTAGCCAATAATAAATAGGTCTATATTTGAGTGGTTCCCATGAGCTAGGGAACATATTCGCACTTACTGCGAATTATAACCAAAACCCAAAAATAAACAGAGTTATATTTACGTTATAAATAAGAGCGCTTCCTCACGCTCCTTACAGTGTACGACGGTAACGGGGCTCTTACCCCGTTCCATTTGTGACCGTTATCTTGGCCTCCCTTGAACTGTCTACAGTTACCGCTCACAGGAAATGCCTTCTCCGTCGTCTTCTTCCTCTGCAACCGTTCATGCTTCTTCAGCAGCTTCTCTTTGACCTCGATGAGCGTAATGTCCTTGGTGTTCTCCATAATTGACGATATGAGCTCGTACTCTGTCGGAAGACTACTCAGCAGTATAACTAGCTGCCGTGAGTCATCGATCGGCTCTCCAGGTGTCTGGAGACCGACAACAAGCTCGTCGAAAGCATCCAAGTGTTTTGACATGGTTGAGCCGCTCTCCATCTTAAACTCAAGAAGACGGCGTGTCATCTCGACACGGTTATGAAGCGTGGTGCGGTTGTAAAAATCCCGCAAGATGACCCAAGCGTGCATCGCAGTCGTTGCGAATCGAATCTTGGTCTAGTGTTGCAGCTCAATGCTTTGAGCGATGATACCAAGCCTTGGCGTCGTTGAACAGCCAAGTTTCAGTCGTGTCCTCTTCTTTCTTGATGACTTGGACGTGTGCCAGCAGCCCCTTGCGCGCCAACGTCATGCGCATGCTGAACTCCCAGTGGTAGTAGTTTCCACTACCCAAGAGGACTTCACTTTGCTTACTGGTCATGGTGGAGGCGTGTGGACTGACGGGGCTTGGAAGACGCTTTGCGGCTGTTAACCTGTTGAGTCGATGTGCGCAGGCGAAGACAAATTATGAAGTGAATATATTTAGGTCCTTAGTTCGCTACCCTGTCCTGCCTCTAAGCTTATGCTTCTATGAGAGAGATATGGGTGAGGAATATCCAGGTACGTTAACGACCCGCTATATGCGGTACCTATGCTTCTAAGAGCTTCTTGTGACGTCATCTAATAACACCATTCCAGTGACGTCAGTCCATGACGTCGCAGCCTTACTGGTATTAGCCGTAATCATGTCCGTCATCCGCCTGCTCAACATGCATTCAGTGGTGTATTACCAACAGTCCTCAACTACACCATCGCCACAGGAAAGACTGCATCTTCAATACTAAGTACGAGTAAACGTAATTGATGTCGATGCCGCGCCATCGTCATTCGCAGCCTTGTCTAGAGAGAGATCAGAATGTCGATTAAGTGCTTACGATATTGGTATGCTTTTACCAAAACTATATCAAGCCCCTTCTCGCTGGCTCAGTCTGCTGGTTCGAGAAGCCAGGCTTTACGGGGACACTCCGCAAAGGGCATGTGGAATCGGTTATCTGGGGTGCATATAATGTATCCATTGACCAAGATGAGTTTGTGGAGATTCGATCGCTAAAGCAGGTCTGTTAGCATTTTAATTGCGAATGAAAAAACAGTGCTGGCTGCTGGAGCTGGAGCATTTTGTGTTGTCCTGAAGAACATTGAATCGAAGATGTATTGTACGTTCCGGAGCTGGATCGTAGGTTTTGTCGATTCTAGCATTGTTCGCGATAGGGTCACACGTGACCTTTCACAACAAAACATGTGAGATCAGGAATGATCAAGAAGTGGTGACTCAAAGTGACCCAAAAGGGTAAATTGTTCGTGTTGGAATGATATACATTGGAATCAGCAAGCACAGCGAAGAGGTTGACGGTGGAGCCAAACACATGTGTATGACATGGGCATTTTAATGAAGGCAATGAAAAACCTCGACAAGCCCGTAGGAGGATTTAAAACGCAAGATTCGTCTGCTCGTGCTGATCATCAAGACGAAATATGTAAAGATGTGTGGAAGACTTCTTCATAGCTTCAAGTTGTTCACAACGACGTAAGGGGTTCAATGGAGACCAAGTCGCAAGGAGGAGCAACATTCGTGGTAAATGATTATTCACCCTATGTGGTCGCATACTTCGTCACACAGTCTGACGTGGTTGATAAGTTCATCGAGTAAAAGTCGATGATGAGAAACCAGTTGAATGTCAAGATCAAATATATTTGCACAGACAATGGTGGCGAGTGTTTGCAGAAGTGTGTTGGGAGGCTGGAATACTGCACCAGTGCCATCTTCGCCGCAGCAAATGGAATGGCTGAACGAACGAAATTGGGCACAGACAGTATGTGCAAGATTGATGCTTAATCATTTGCAAGTGGTGTTTGTGGCACGTGTTTCAAATCCGCGCGTATTGTTCGTGAGGATGACAACTTTTCATGGGTTTACGTGACTTTGTATGTCAACAATGTGCATTGACGATGTGTCGGGCGATTCAATTGATAAAGTTGCAGATGAATTGTTGAGCCGTTTTCAGCCAAAGACACAGGGAAAAGTGCGGTCCATTCTCCGCATCGAAGTGGATACGAGATAAGTATAAAACAGCTTAAGATCAGTCAGATCGCATGTACTGTCAGAATGGTTGAGAAATTTAACCAAGTCGGTTCAAAATCGGTATACAATCCGAGTGTAGAAGGACAAATCATGGTCAAATGTGAAGCAAAGGACCCAAAAATGGAGAAGCGTCCGTATCGATCTCTGGTGGGGTCACTTCTATATGTGGCTACTGAAAAATAAGACCGCATATTGCATTTGCGATTGTGTCAACTGAGGCAACATTTGGAGAAGCCAAGTGAAGAGCACTGGAATGCGGCTATTCGTGTGGCTGCGCTACCTGATGTCGACTGCAACTAATGGAATTTTGCTATGAAGGCAAGTCAGGTGAGTGGAAGCTGAGTGCATTCAACGATGCTGATTGGGGAAGTAAGAAGGATAACCGACGTTCGACATCAGGAGTGATGGTGCTAGTTTACAATTCTCCAGTCATTCCAACGTCAAGATTACAGTGTATCTCTAAGCACTGCGGAAGCTGAATATGTGGCACTTTCATTGTGCGTTCAACAAGTACTGTGGGTAAAAAGTTTAATGTTGGAATGACGGTCAAGATTGACAATCCAGTAACGAAGCGCACCGAGGCAAGAAGAATGAACACTTATCAAACAGCATCGTGAAGGATCTGTGAAGCGCCCAGAGACACACCTAAGTCGGACAGGATTTACTTCTCCAATATTATAAAGACATTCCGGCTCTTATACACTTAGACACCCAAGGATTTTTGGGTGACTTACAGGTGGGATCAGAATCTTTAGATAGTGAATAATAAGAAAAGTATGCTATTAACAAAGAAGTACCATTGCTACACGCCTGCACGCTAGCTGAGTTACACATTCGGCGAGTTTCAACCTGGATTACCGTATTCGGCTCCTAAGAACGGGGCTAAATACTTAATACATAGGACTCCTACATATTCTCTGGGACTGCGTTGGTCCGTCCAAGTCTTGGGCATACATCATCACGCTGTGGACACGATTGGAGGTATCATCCGCTTAAATGGTCTTGTACAAACAAGCAGCGTTGTTGCGCTCGACACTGGAGCTACCTCCGAGAGTGCGGGCGGATATAGAGCACGTATTCCTGCCGAGTACTTGAAGGTTATCATCTAAATTTATGAAGTCTTGGCAACAATTTTGACCCGAGTCTAGTCATTAACCTTGATGATAGAATATTATTTAACCTATCAGTAGTGCAGTGAGTCTTTGTTGCTCGGCTCCAATTGAAGGACCCAATGGAAGTGTCTGTAAACAGTGGGTGTGCCTCCTTGAGCTTGCAATTGGCAACAGGACACTGTCGTGGGATTCATGATGCTGCAGATCCAACCTGCAGATCTATTTAACACGGCTCGATTTTAGTAGCTAAAGTTGAAACTTGCAGAGCTTCTCCGTCTATTTTAAACCATTTTTTTAATTACATGTAAATGAAGTGAAGGTGACATCATATCCAGTCGTGCGGATGCTATACGTTGTTATGACAATATTGTGAGTGTTGTTGAAAATTGAATTTCGTATCTAGCCGAATACTAGATGTACGTCAGTAAAGTCTGCTAGGTATTCCTAATATAGGCTGATACAAGATAGTTCTAGAATGTTCGATACATTGGTAAATGTATGGCAGCGGCAGAGGCCGTTGCACTGAGAGGAATCACTTTGAAATCACTTTGCAAATAGGAAGCCACTGACGCGTCCGGAAGTAAAGTCTTTTTTGTCATGCATTCTTAGTTTTTCAAGTGTTATTTACATGCGCTCAGACTGACGCGTGCGCATCATGAGCCATGTCTCAGGCAACAAACTTTGAACATTCTGGTCGAATTGATCAAATTATTGCACCACTCATGCAAAACCGGTGCAAATAAAGCAGCTAGCGAATGATTTCCATTAGACGGAATCTAGAATCTAGGATTTGCTATGGTGCAAACGATGAGGCACTCTCCAATCAATGCTACAAGTTCAACTTGAGCTTTAGTCGTAAAACGCAACTCGTAGCTGCAAGTGGAAGCTTGTGGGCCAATCGAGGTTTTCAAGCGGCATAACTTTGCTCTCTACGTGACCATTCTACAACTTTCCGTCTTCAGAAGCAACAACCAGGCTTCAGTACGGGCCAACAATATGTTGAATCGAGTTTCCACTTTTGTTGACAAAATGTGGAATTCTGCTACCACCACGCAGTTGGACACCGACTACAACATTGTCACCACGCCAACTGCAGGCGGAAGCTCTTCGACCGCTGGTAAAGGTTTTGCCTTGTCGCTTGCTCTCTTCCAAGCCATGTGCCTGTTCTTTTTTGCACTCAAATTCAACATGCCCAGCCCCAAGAACAACGATGTCGACACCAAAAGCACTGTAAGCTACTATACCATGTACATGGACGTCCACGTCATGATCTACATTGGTTTTGGCTTTTTGATGACCTTTCTTCGCAAATACAGCATGAGTGCCGTTTCGCTCAACTTCCTTATTGCTGTCCTATCTTTTCAATGGGGCATCAAGTATGAGTCACCAAATTTTGGGAAACCATTACTCGACTAAAATTCTTGACATTCCCACGATGATTAACGGCGACTTTGCTGCTGGCGCTGTGCTTATTAGCTTTGGAGCTGTTCTGGGTAAAACCACACCAACTCAGCTCATTTGGATGACTTGCCTTGAAATCATCTTTTACTCCATTAACGAGTACATTGTTGTAGAGGAATTACAGGTGACCGATGCCGGTGGGTCCATGGTCATTCACACTTTTGGTGCATTTTTTGGACTAGCAGTGACCGTTGTACTTGGTGTTCCGTCTTCTGATGAACAAGTGCACAACACATCTCGATACAACTCGGACGTGTTTTCTATGATTGGTACGCTTTTCCTGTGGATGTACTGGCCGTCATTAACTCGACACTTGTAAGCGAGGACGGCTTTCAGAAAGAGCGTGCTATCATGACGACTGTATTGAGTATTGCGGCTTCGTGTGCATCGGCCTTTGCTGCAACAAAGGTCTTGAGCTACTCCAAGAAATTTGACATGGTGCACCTACAGAATGCCACGCTAGCAGGTGGTGTTGCGACTGGCACATGCTGCAACCTTGCCATCAGCCCAGCCGTTGTCATCACTGTGGGCCTAGTGGTCGGTATCGCCTCTGTCGTTAGTTACATCTTGGTGACTCCACGTCTAGAACAACAAATGCGAATGTCCGACACGTGTGGCATCTTTAACTTGCACGCAATGCCAAGTCTTGTGGGCGGATTTGCGGGTGCTCTGATCACGTTTACTGCTTCCGACGACGACTACGGAAATAGTTTGACTACCGTCTATGCAGCTCGTGCCTACCGTTCTGCTACGATGGAAATCAGCTCTGTTTCTGGCCTCGTCGTTGGATTATATCTAAGATCCTCATGGTTCCGGCAACAGAAACTCAAATACGACGACGAGGAGTGGTTTCACATGCCGGAGGTTTGCGAGATTTAAGAGTTAATAATCTTTGTCCTGAACGGTACAAAGTGGGCTGCTTTTCATGCGGATTTGCGCGTGATTGCTTGCAGTGGAAGTTGCCCTGCGGATCGCTTTAGCCTTTGGAGAAGTCGTCAGATTTCTGCCAACAAAGCTCGTAGTCGTACAAGATTTCTTTAGAAGTTTCATCATTGATAGGAATCGCCTTTAAACATCCCCCTTACAAGAATTAACATCGGACATCACTACAGCGATGATAACGCAAGCAAAAACAAGTCCTAGGACATACATACAATAGATTGTTATGTGTAACAATCGGAATTGAGAACGTTTGAATATAATCTTAGTGGGTCATCAGTATTTCTCACGAACTTTCAATTGCAGTTTTTGTTGGTCCCAATTCGACTTTTGTCAACATTTTACAGACTGAAAAAATACGATTAAAATGAAATGTTTGCACGCCTACAGTAAATAAAGTCGATTCAGACCTGCAGGCATCTGGCCTGCGCCGGGCAACACGAAAGACTCCTTCATATCTTCTCGAACTGCCTTGGTTCGTCCAAGTCTTGGGCATACATCATCACGCAGTGGACGCAATCGGAGGTGTCATCCGCTCAAATGGTCTTGTATAAACAAGCAGCGTCATCGCGTTCGGCACCGGAGCTACCTCCGAGAGTATGAGCTGGAACAGTTCCTAGATACCGCTGATATATTGCTGGAAAAGAATATGGTGGATGGCTGCTCCCTCTGCGCGACCACGCTATAGATTTAGCGGAACAGGAATATCCATTAGCACGAAAGAGTGTCCACGGAGCAAGAGGTAGCGGAAGTCAAACAAGTCTTTCTTCGCTAACTCAGAGCGGTCTCTATCGAGGAAAAACGGCGAGATAGGGATGTGAGCAATGGCGTCTACCTCCGCCTAGTAACGGAATGTTTTAAGGCACTATCGTTAGCCAGCAGCCGGAATGGCACAGCCCCGTAGCCGACAGGAGACATCTCCTAGGGTATGAGGACATATCAGAAATCTTGTATACATTAACGGTCAATAGACAGTCTGTTTTTCATTATAAATCAAATTTAGAGTACGATTACTTCGGTAACAGTAATGACGTAGGAATGCGTATGAAAATGAGACGCTAACATATGTGCAACAATTTAAAACAAGCAAGAGCTGGGGCAGGTCGATATGATCGCTACAACCGCACTAATTACGGCCATTTGTTTTGTAACTGGGTTTCATCTAGAGAGGTTTCATGGTTTTGATGCAGGGCTCACGTATTTCGATTGGTTGCTTTAGCGACCAATGCTTGGATGTGTGGTAAACGACGATAAGAGAGGGAGTTTAGGTCGCGCGAACGAGTCTTGTAGGAAGGTTTAGAAGTGATTAAGATTAAGGCCCTTAGCATGCAAAGTTCTTTTTCGTAAGAGCAAGGGGTACATTTCAATATTGTTACGACCAGCTTCTAATCTTAGGTCAGCGCATTTTCCTCGCTAAATCAGTCCAAACTTTTTGCTGGTGAGCTGCTTCGGCAGGAGAGGCCGTAGCTCGGTACTTTTTGGGTCGCTTTTAACTTATACGGATACTAAATCCACGAAGCGACGAAAAAAAGGTCGATTATAAATTGCAGGGACACTTGCGGTAAGATAGGTCGGGATTTTTGTACCTATGTCTTTCCTGCTACTTGTGCATATTTATATCACTATTCGATGAACAAGGATATGTACGACTGTATCGAAGTACCGAAGGCACTTGTGTTCAAGTTTACGATTTGATTTAGAAATGGCAATAGTTGCCTACTAGCTTGAGGCAGATGCTTGTCGCCCCAAAAGCATGTACTTAGTGAACACGAGGATACATGCACGTCCTTATATACTGTTACTGCTGCTACTTGACCGGATATAGCGGGTCGTTAACGTACCTGGATATTCCTCACCAATCTCTCTCATCCTAGCTACTTGTATATTTTTTTCATCTCCATCTTGTCGTATATTTTCTTATTTTCTGTATATGTCGGACGTCGTGTCCGACCGCCCAACGGAATAATTCCGCATGAGCTCGTCGTGGCCTCGCGCTGGTGTCTGCGCTCGGATGGAATAGTGAACTGGCTGGTTTTGTTCATGTGGTTTCTTCGCGGTCTACCGACCGCAACCCATGCAAGGTAATTTGTTGACGGTCAGAATGAAACAAGGCAGTTGTACTTAAACCTGCTGGATGACCGCTTCCATGGCTTGTAAGCATCAAATCAATCCTGCTGGCCGACCGTGCATCCCGCAATGTAGTAATCACCGGCTCCGGTACTTCATCCTCCATTGCCGATGATGCCATAGTCTGATCGTCTTCAAGTCCTAAGGCTTGAAGTAAAGACATCAACTTCGGCCATTCGGGCAACCCTCCTAATCTGTCGAGATGGGGACTCTGTACACACCTAAAACTGCCAAAGAGCATCACCTCTAATTGAGGCCATGGTCATTCCTGCATTTGACGAAAAAGATGCTCCCCTTGTGTCATTAGGAACATAGACGTTGACAAGTAAAATGGAGCCAATGACAACTGCTATTACTCATTTAGACCAAAGCTCCAGGTGCCACCGCTGGCACACTCGTTGCTTACACGGATCGCGATGTGGCCACACACCCGGTCTTATCGGCACTGACGCCAATAGGATGATTCCGTGCGGCATTTCGTACGCTGCGCACTTCAGTGAGTTATCCAAGAGCCTGTTGCCTCTCAGGCCGCGCTCTCCGAATCGATATGTGTCTCTTGTAGATTCCACGCAATAGTATTGGGTCGTTAACGTTGTATCCTCCACACGCTGATCCAGTTATGCCGGGCTACTCATTTTGTGAATGGTACAATCCTGTCTCCCGTCCGTCCACTAGCTTGGCGAGGGGTGAAGTAGCGGGAGAGAAGAAATCTTTGATATTGAGGTGTTCTGTATAAGCGTCCCGTCCAAGATCCACAGCTGTAGGCTTGATACGCCAGGCCTTCGCCTCAGTGCCCTTAGTATCAAAAAGTCCGTTGGATTCGTGTGCGAGGGATGTCGCGAAAAATGCAGAAGAACATTCCTATCCTGCAATTGAGAGGCGTCCTGAAAGGTTCGTCGATACTCGATATGCGACCGGAATGCCTCTAAATGGCGCCGGATTCTGTCGGATATCGCTACATCCGCCTCGGCCGATTTTCCTGTCAAGGCTTTGGAGTCGACATCATGTAGGATAGCGCAAATGATATGCCATGCAAAACGGCTTTTATTGGCTACGTCACATCCGCGTAAGACGATGAGCAAGAGACGCAGGGTCTTAGGGAGATGAGGCTGAAATCATTGAGGTGTCGGCGACGGAAGCGAGGACACTGGTCCCAACTGAAACGGAGTTGGCATCATTACGGATCCTCAAGAGAAATCCACCGCCACTTCTAGCGGAGCCTCAATTAACGGGGTTTCTACAGAGTGAACAATCACATTTGCTCGCTTCATCACATTGGCTATCACACAGCCTGTCCTACGCAATTGCTCGTCTGCATAACCACATTGAAGTATTGAAGTCTCCGGCTAACGTGGGGATGCTTCAGGATGAAAATCATACCCAACCAGTCCAAACGAACAATTCCTCGGAGAAATTCTGGACATCTTGCCAGCCTGAAAGTCTGTCGTCAGACAGTGGATGTCTGTGACCCCTGTGTGCAGGTATCCATGTCCTCGAGATCATGTGTCACGGGACAAAGCTTGACGCCCAAATTTTTTCGATGTCAACGAAGAGGAGATGTTTAAAATAAAAAATCTCGTATTTCACGGTCCAATGGAACCCGGTACTACGTGCTTCCAGCTGTCGCTTCCATGCTGATCCTGGATATGGTCCATGTCGATTTTCCAACCTGTAGACCGCTCTCTTGAGCAAAACCGACGTATACTGAAATTTTCTTGCAGTTGCTCAGTCGGAAAAGAAGAGTGGATGGACTTGTGTACATGATTGTAGCTGATCGTCTTCACGGTACGCAAAAGGTCGTATAAGACATGCCGGTTGACTTGTATTTTCGGCTGCCAGTAGAATGTCCGGTTTAAGAGCCTGCGTGTGTTGTCGGCTGGCTGGCATAAAGCTTTCCCCACTAAGACGAAGTGCACTTTTTTCCACCTGGGCCTGAATGGTGCTGTGAAGACGCAGCAATTCCGTGGAACCGTGAATGTCTTGGAGAAACAGAGGCAGCCGTCTGCCCACTCTATTGCCTTCTGCCAACCCGCGGATGATTAGCCGTTTATTGGCGGACCCCTCCTTTGACTCGTGTGGAATCTCCATGTGCTATCCTTTAGCACATATTGCTTTCAACTGACTGTACTCCTGTGGAGTATATTTGGCCGAATTAAAGCGAATTGCTCGTACCAAACCGATGCCCTGGATCTGGTTGCTCCGATCTAAGCTGTCACCTTTGCCGCCCACTAGATGGTTGCTGAGACCAGCGCAACTTGCTTAGCATCCTTTCCATGATGTTCGTCAACATTTACGCTATATTGAGTATGTCCTTGCTTATGACTGTTCCCACTGCTACTACAGTTGACTTTGACACATGGCTTCTCAAAAAAGGCCGTGAGAATCCCTCGTCTCGCATGTTTCAGTTTGGAGTACCGAACCTTCTGTGGCGTAAGTCGCTCCCATTTAGCCGGTATTGAATTGTAGACATTCGCCAATAGGTATGCCACCATTACTTGTTACGCCTCCCGTAATGCCGCATCAAGCGCATCCATGATTTTTTGAACGAGGCTCGTGTACAAGGATTCTGTCCCAACGGTTGTGGTACCGTAAGTCCTCCATGAATGGATCTGTTGTCAATAGCGCCACCGCCAGCCTGCGGCCAACCCGTGCCCTCGTGCTGAACGCTCTTGCGATGGTCTGATCCTGTCGACCCACCATGGCCTTCCTCATACTCCATCTCGCGTCTATCCTTGGTTGGTTTCGTAGTATCTGTTGGCCGGTATCGGCCATTTGCTCTTGACAAAGTAGAAAGGAAATCGATATTCAAACTGTGCTGCTCTGCCCTAGCTTGTTTGGTCGCTATCACTCACACTAGCTCTCTGTATCTTTGCGCTTACTTGATCGACTTACTTTCCCTGTGCTATCTTTGCAACACCGCTCTGGTCGACGTGCTTCCTGCCTTTCGCCAACTGCACGCTTCTTCACCCATCGTGGCATTGGTTTCGTCTTCCATGCATATCCGAAAGGCGCCGACACCGTTTCACCAGGCCTGTCGTGCTGCACATCGCGACTGCTCGGTGCCCTTCATCCTGATCTTCAACAGTATCCTGGCACCGGACTTTGTCGCTGGCTTTCCCGGCTCGTAGGTGCTATGCGCGTCATCCGTCTTTGAAGTCGGCTCACAGTGGGTCACTGTTTTCTTTCACCCGCCGACCTGGTCATCGCCTGCATCCCCAGCCTTGGTTGTTGATTCCAATTCACCCCCAGGGGGGTCCCTGCACTTAGCATCCGGCTCATTTTCCATGGTGCTTGATTGTACTTTACTTCGAATGTTCCTGTGTTGTCTCCAGTCCTAGTCGACTGCCTCTGATTAAGCGTTTTTTACAAGTGATCAACTCTAAATAATTTGTAGTCGTGATATATATGGATTTTTCTTATAAAATTTATTTTAGCTTTTTTATCTCTTGGTAAGCAAATTTAATCAACTATTAGATTTTAAATATGTATACTACTGAGATAGTATAATACATTAAAAACCCGTTTAGAGATTATCTTTTATACTTTGCAGCTAAATCAGAATTTAACTATAAAAATAGAAAAAAATAGAAAAAACCATGACACTAGCCTACATAAGAACTTTTATTTCATTGAAACCACAATAGATTAGCCTTGCACCATCTCCGCAGCTTACCTATGTTTCCTGGATTAAGCAAGAGCGAAAGTAGGCAACCAGGTGTCAATGAGATGGTTACAACGTACAGAGTAACTACTTCGTGCGGAATATATTCAATCTGTAGAAAATAGGCCAGAGAATAGAACCTTAGATTTACCAAGCTACAAAAGTACTATTTCTGACGCACGCAACCTTGCGCGCCTGCGTGAGGCACTTTACGATCTTCTGATTTCTCTCTTCTTTTCTGGGATGGTGGAGACTCGTGGCTTGTTAGGTGGAAACTCCTGGATTGCATGAGTGGAGCGTGCACTGACAGCCAGCTAAATTGTACTGTTATCGAGCGGCAGGCTTTCCAAAGTCATTACTTGTGATACCTCCTCCAGGCCGTCAACCAAGATTTACTGCAAGTGATGAGAGCGATGATTTGGGAACAAAGGCTGGCTACAAGGACCTAATGTATTCATGCCGATGCAACAGCCCACAAATCCATGCCTTCGTTGGACAACGTGCGCCAGTACAGCTGTTTCTTGCAGTGCTCGACACTATTATTTCAGTAGTGTCGAGCACTGCAAGAAACAGCTGCCGAGAAATATAAATTACATAATAAGTTGGAGAGCAACACAGTCGATAACTACATCGTCCAACTGCGAGTCGGTGTGTAGCTTCTACGCGGTATTATCTATAAGCGTGCCGTATTGAATGTTATACCCCCTTCAAGCTGTCTTGAGGCTTTCAATCATTTGTTCGATCAATTAAACGATTGAAAGCCCCAAGACAGCATGAAGGGGTATATAACTCGGCAAACAATCTTAGTACAAGTTGCGCTGGCAGCATGGCCTTATGTCTGACGGTAGCAGCCAGCTGCGACAGAATTTCCATTATTTGATGATAACGATGAGACTGTCTATTAAATCGTTTAAAATAAGAGGAAATCCCCTGATCTTCTGCCATGACTACATTGTTCTCCTATGTATTAGCTCATTCTGCTAACTCAACCCGACGGACTTCACGGGGACACTCCAAAAAGGCAAGTAAGACCGCTTGACCAAACCCGAGCACAATGCAGGGGGCACCTTTAAAGTGGGGGAGGGCATCAAACCGGCTTTCCCAGACAGGCCAGCCTGACTAATCCCTGACAGTTCTGAATCGGAACGGACAAAATCACGTTCTAAGAGAGTTCGATTCGTGGGACCGGAAACCGCGCTCGGCGAACGGGCCGGGACTAGGAGGCGGAATGGAGAAGGGCAGGAACGTGTTCAATGCTTCGTCGACGTGCCTTACGACTTTGCGCCTAGCGGAGAGAAGGCCTCTCCTCTTTCAGCCGTGACCCCATGTTGGGGGCCTTCCTGCCCAAGGTAGGTGACCGACCGGTATGCCGGCTCTTCGTCGAAAGATGTATTTGATCAAAATTTCTGAATAATATGTGCCAAATTTTCAATTTGAAGAAGGAAAGAATGTTATATCCGGGTACACTTAATAATAATAAATACAATGGATGTATTATTTTTATCAGTTCTATATATACAAAAATCATATTCAAAAATACTGTTTGAGGCACTTCGGGCGATTGCAACGCTTCGTGAATGAACTAATTTGTTCTTGTTCGAATGATGTTACAATAAGTGACAATCAGCCCTAAGACAAGCCTCTTCACACCATGTCGCTGCCATATCGACTGCGCTTTCTGACTTCCCGTTATAGAATGAAAACCTCAAGCGATGACACGCTTGCAAAATCTCGCTAGTAAAGCATATCATGATCTACATGCAGTAAACGTGAACATAGTAAAGCGGATAAGGAAATTAACACACAGGAACACGCGTCTGAATGCAATGAGCATATCGTGTGGATATGCTTGTGTGTGTTCGACTTAACCAATTTGAGAGTATGTCTATCGTACGCTGGGATGTGGTCACTATGGCCTTGTTGTAAGAAGTAAGTGGCACAACTTCAATTTGTAAGAGCAAAAGTAAATTGCGGCTGTATACTAGACGGAAACGACATCTTTGATGTTGTTGATGCGACGAAGTTCAACACTTGATAATCGATTATCAAGGCGTTAGTATTTATAGGAGTAGACAACAGCGTGAGATGCGTCGTCGTAAACATGCGAGTATTGTGATGGTCTCCAGAAGAGAAATATTGCTGCGGCGAAGTCGCATTCGAACCACCTCGCTAGGTTGTACAACTCCGCGTCCTACGGGCATTGAAACCGAGGTATGTGGAAATTAGGTGACTACATTATCGTACGCAACGATTATTTGAGGCTAAAGTGCAACGAAGAGGTTTGAAGACGATTTTGATCTAGAGCAAAACAAGCACGTGGAGCAAAGCGGGCATAGCCAGTTTGAGTGATGCAATCCTTATAGATTGACAAAATGAGGCACTGATAGCCTGGTCTACCCAACGTCCGTGCCCTTTAGTAACTTCAAGAACCATATCATTCCTGGGCACCAACACTATCGACAGCTCTGCCACTAGTCCGTTTCATGAATTTACCGAGCTTTTGCACTTGCGATCACAGGCAATCACCGGGTGTACACGCTTCGCGCCCAAGCTGTACGTGGATGAATGTTTACAAATGTGTTAGAGCGTTACGCTTTCTTCAGGTGTCTTTCGTGCGGTCAAGTGCCTCACGAAGCAGGTGTAACCCTGACAGCCGTGATTACGAAATCTACCTGGAAGCAAAGGGCTGCAGCCCGTTAAATACTCGAACGAATCGATGCTCAGCCTGTTCAAGAGAATTTGAGTCTTGGTCTGCAACTACAAGGCTCAAGTAGGCGCGCTTGTTATGAATATGCTTGCGGTGATGGAGAAGGTGATGAGGCGTCTACGACGCTAGCTTTGACTATTCCTCTTCAACACGGCGTCAAGCCTTTCGTAAAATGCCGCTATTGATCGACAAACGACGCATTTGAAGGAGACAAAACTAGCAGTGATGACGAAGAAGCGGTGACGGTAAGAATCCACAAGAGGATAAAGTGGCTTTTGCAGGCAAGTACGTGAGGAACACCGCAGCAGATCGACGATGTCGGGCAACCCCGACTTCCGAATGTATTGCATCTTTGTCGACGACACATACAAAGATCAATTTTGTCGTACTATCTACTCGCGCGTCACGAGGAGCTAAGTGGTACAATCTCGCTCCCTACTTTTGGATGTAAAGTATGTGTTGTTTCTTCAAGCCGTATGTTTTTGCAATGTAAAAGCGAGAGGAGTAGATCCGGGTTCGGGGCTGTGTAATGTATTCGAGTGTTTCATCTTGCTGCTACGGCCACGTCAGCATGAACACGCCCCAAAATGGTATCACAGATTGCCAAGTAGATGTCAACATTAGTTGTGCTCTCAGACATATGTCGTCGTACCGTATTTTTGTTGTTCCACAGCTGCATCAAACCCACTTTTTTACTCGAAAACTGTTTGCTGTCCATTACTGTATCAGATCTAGGATACTTTAGCCGGCTACAACGGAGGAGGTAGTGACCAATTTCGTATCCAGCCACCCGGCCAAGTACACCATAATAACGCGGCTAAAATTCGTTTGAATTTAGGTGAATAAAAATTAATTTTATTAACATATTGCCGCGGCACCGTGGCAGCTTTGAAATGAAGGTCGTCGATTTCTTCAATAAAGGTAGGAACATAGAGATATAGACAAAGTTTTGCCCTCAGTTCATCACGACAGCAAATCGATAAATCAGGCTTGACTGAAAATGTTTGTTGTTATTTCTGAAGCTCCTGCTTCTCCTAGATCCGAGTAGACCCATGTGGAATGTAACGATCGTCGTGCATATTCAGAGTGTGTCAGTGCTCGACTGGCCGGCCTCGTGAAACGTAGAAGATTGAACCTATATCTGTGGATCAATCCATTATCTTCTTGTCTTGACACCTGTACCACCAGCACGCCATTCGTTGCTCATATCATACATAGGTCCTGACAGAGGGAAATGAAACTACATGACTCATGCTTACAAGTGCACTCCGTTGCATGCGGGATAGCAACTTTTGCCAAAAGTTCTGGCACCGGCAATACCAGCAGTGCTGACGGTGGACGTCAGACAAACTGCCTTGTCGATGCAAATCCGCTTGCTGACTCTTTCACAACCGTGGGACCGGGACGATGTCGACTACTTCTTACCGGCAGTCGTCAGCATATAGGCGAAAATGCATTGCGGGTTTAAGCTCACTAATCAAGTTCTCGGCGACTGCGACTGAAGAGAGCGGCAACGTTGTCTACTTTGGGATGAATTCAGCACCTTTTCACACCACGTGCTGCCGGCTGGAGAACGAACGTCAAGGTTTACTTCATCAGCTGTCCATTCAGCTGTTGAGGTTAGATCTTGTCGCCTCTCCCTCTCTTCTCTCTCTTCGACGTTGTGCTCACCTCCCGGTCACTTTTCATTCATCTTACCACGAAGACGTGATATTAATTATTGAAAACGATACCGGAGACTTGGAAGTTGACGACCTCATGCACCTTCGATTCCCATTACCGGCCGGGTACTTTGCCAAGTTTGACTTGCTTTCGAATGAAGTGCAGAACTATCGGACGCTAGCGAGCGAAATTGTCCGGGAGACAAAAGGAGATTTGGATCACTATATTAAGGAAGGCCGCAATCTCATTGACGCGCAAACGTGGAAGCTCGCCAAGTCAAAGGAGCGTCTGCACTGCTATCGAAATCGTAATACTCAAGCTTCGCTCGACAATGCAGAAGTTCATGGAGATGATTCGATCAATTTTTCTTCTCGTTCGCGTTTGTCAGCTAGTGACACGCGTGCTCAAAGTTGTGCTGGATACGAAAGCATGGGACGTTTGTCGGTGTCGAACCGGTCTTCGAACGACGGCGAACGGAGTTCTAAGAGCATGAAACCAATTGTGATCGGCTATGGCATTGTGGACGGCAACGTGGACGACATAGTTTATGGTCTGTACCAGTCATCTACCGACGAGATGAAGATGCTGGCGGCTTTTCTGGATGACGATTCGCTGATTGATTGCGCAGTGCTGAATACAATAAGGCAGACACGTTCATCATATCTTGGGCTTAAGTGGAAGTTATCTCGTACGGTAGGTGGCAACCGAGACTGCTGTTACATGGATTACATCGGCGTATCGAAGGATGCCAACGGCCAGCGCTTTGGATACCATGTCTTGGAGTCTGTGGTCATTCGCAACTGCCCTCAGTTTGATGACAACTCCATCGTGCGCACCAACGTGTCTTTGTGCTTTATCTTCCGACCAGGAAGACTGTCGGATCAGGTAGAAGTGTTTATGGAGGGCGCTTTCGACTCATCGGCTGATGTACTTACGGCTGGAGGTGTGGGCGACTATCGCAGCACGATGGATATGCTGTTTAATCTTCCGTCTGCAATGGTAGGAGCCGAGGCGAAGAAGATTTCTGCCATGGTAGCCATTCAGTCTGGGGCTCTGCGTGGCTCGAGCAGCAAGAACCAGAGTGGCAACCACTGTTCGATCTGTCGGGCAAAGTCGAGTTTGTTATTCTCACGCACTAACTGCCAGACATGTGGCGCAGTCGTCTGTAGCAAGTGCCGCGTCCGAAAGGTGACGTTCTCTCATCGAGGCAAGATCAAGGTTTCTTGCTGCAAGATGTGCATGGTCATGGTCAAGGACAAATCGCCATTTGCCGGCGAACAGCTTGAGGAGCAGCCAGCAAAGCCAAAGAAGGTGTTTTGTGAGGACAGCTACAGCAGGTACGGCAGCAATAGCAGCAATAACATCAGACTTGATGGGGTTAACGCCTCCGTCACGACGATGTCTCTCACCGACTCCGAGTTCTCGCTGTCGTCCCAGTCATGGCAATCCAGTTCACTGTCGTCGTTGCATTCGGACTACGACGACAGCTCGAATGACCCTAGTGCTGCAATGGTTCCGCTTGATCGCAAGATGCCAGCGCTGATGGAAAGTGAAATGCCACCGCGCACACCTATGGCCTACCAGACTGAGCAGCAGCGCATGAAGCAGGACGCTAACTGGAGTATTCCGAGTCGGCAACAACCTGGTACCCGTGATGATCTGTACAACCAGATGCTAGAGCTTCAGATGCAGGCTGAGCGGGCCTACAAAATGACAAACCAGAACGCCAGTATGATGAAGTCGGGGCGATAGTTTACTTGTGCAGACTCCTATCATGCAGCAGTGGTTTAAGTCAACAAGAGGTGAAATTGATGTAATTTTGCGACTTTGTGGTGGTATGACAGCATGCATACGGGTCTTGTACTACAGATTAAGCAGAGCTTGTTGGCTATTCAAATCTGGATATTAGAACCTGTAGCTGAGCCGCTCGTGATAGGTAAAAGTGGCGACGCACTCTGTAAATCAAATGCTTCGTTAAGCATATATTAATTTTTTCGGGCTGCAACGGCTAGTGTAAAAAAAACTTGAGTGCATCTATTGATTTGATCGGATTCCAAAGTGGCAATCCTGTCGTGTTAAACGCATTTGTTAAGACAAGTTTCCAAGATAACCAACACCTTTTGCACGCTACGTACAACGTGGTCACCTGACATCTTGATGAACAATAGGCTGCTTCAGACGCTACAGGTCTTATCCAAACCAGGCTCGATTGCAGTGTCTTTCCCGCGTATGGTTGAAAGTAAGTCTTGTACGTGAGGGCGCGTTGGTTTTACCAATTACACAAAGTGCCTACAGCGCGTGGCTGTCCAACGGTGCGATTTTTGTTCCAACTGTGGCTATTGCAACTACCGCATCCTGCCGCGTCGTTGTAAATTCAACACGTTCTAGTAACCGTGATAAAGTAGTCACGTCCTGCAGCTTGCAAGCAGCAGGACAAAGCTCATGAACAAAGACTTGTGTTTAAATATAAAATATTCATTGGAGAATCTTCAAGCACTATTTTGAGGCGTCCATTGGTCCAGCAGATTTCGAACTCCCGAAACGATGTTCAAGAACTTGTATTTCTCCATAAAGCTTCGTGCATATAACACGACAACGTATAAGGTCAAGTTCAACCGCCAACCTCGTGTATTGTTTTCTCACAATCTCCTTCTGGTCTGCACTAAGGAACCGGCAAAGCTTACTCTGTACAAGTTAAGATCCCTTTCAATTCGGAGCACTTTTCGAGTCGTTATGATAAGCGGAGGTAGTCGAGTTGAAGCAAGCTTGGATGACGATTCGGTCACCTAGGGTGGACTTGGCAATGACTAGCAACTTTGATGTCCCGTATGCTCAACATCAAGGTTAACTTTCAAGCAGACTTTGCAAAAATTGCAAGTGGGTTATTGGTTTGAGCTAGCGTAGATTTAAGACCGATAAAAAAGATTCTTTGCACGCAGTAGACCTCAACGAACGCAGCCACGTGTGTAGTCACGAACGAGCCAGCGAAGGTCAGTAGCTATTTTGTCTAAAGATTGAGAGCAGCAATGATAGACAGGGCTGTATGTTATTGAGCGATGTCCTACTGACCATAGGCCAATTTCTATGCTCTCGCCATTCCTAGTTGCCCTGTGACGCGTTGGCGTCAACTCCATTGGATAAAATATTATCATATCAGATATTATCCCTGTGCAATTTTCAACCTCCTAAATCGTATAAGGGGCTCCATAAAGTACAGACAGAAATATCCAAAAGTTTAAGACAGAAATATCCAAAAGTTAAGGACGGAATTATCAACGTTTTTAGGTAATTGGTATGCTTATAAAAATAGATGTGTTATTCATCAATTCCTACTAAAAATCTGTTTCTGAAGACAACATTACCTCTCAAATCCACAATTTAGCTTACTCAGCATTTTAGCTTGTCATTCTGCAAATTGCTTGGTCTCAGACAATCGCCTTGGTAATCAAGAAGAAGCCAATAGTTTTATAGTCTCCGCCCTCTCTTGCTCGATCAAATGCAGTCTGTCGTACGTCAGCGTCTATCTTGTACTGCGGCTTTCCGTTCTTCCTCGCTGCTATGTCGTGCCTCCTCCAACTCTGAGCCTGTGTTCGACAAACGTGACGGCTCCAAAGGACAAATTGACAGCGCACGCGCCTTTATTGAGTTTAAACGCGAGGCGGATCCATACCGTGATGTGATTGAGCGTGTTCACGACTGGAATGAGATTAACACGAGTCACCGTGAACCGACAGAGCGTAAGATTCAAGCGGCCCGTTGTATGGACTGCGGCACTCCCTTCTGTCAGACGAACACGGGCTGTCCCGTAAACAATTTGATCCCAGAGTGGAACGAACTTGTGTTTCGTGATGAATGGAAAGAGGCCATTGATCGGCTTCATAAGACTAATAACTTTCCGGAATTTACAGGGCGTGTGTGCCCTGCACCATGCGAAGCCGCGTGCGTTGCTGGACTTGTGGACGATCCAATTACTATTAAGAATACAGAGTATGCCATTGTGGATCGCGCCTTTGAAGAAGGATGGATTGTTCCCCGTATTCCACGTCATAATGGCCTTCGAGTGGCAGTTGTGGGGTCTGGTCCCGCTGGTCTTGCAGCCGCCGATCAGCTGAATCAAAAGGGATATTACGTTACAGTCTACGAGAGGGAGGATCGCATTGGTGGCCTCCTTATGTACGGTATCCCTAACATGAAGCTGGAGAAAAAGACGGTTAATCGTCGCGTGGATCTGCTGCGGGAGGAAGGCATTGAGTTTATCACAAACACTGAGATTGGAGGCAATATGCCTGTAGACCAGGTGCAAGCTAAGAACGACGCCGTCGTGTTGGCCCTGGGCTCTACGGTGCCGCGTGATGTCGACATTCCTGGTCGCAATCTCAAGGGCGTTCACTTTGCCATGGAATTCCTTACGAAGAACCAGAAGCGGCTGTTGCTGACGGTGGACGGGAAGCTGCAAAGTGGGTGGGACCGTGAGTTTGTCACTGCAGAAGGCAGAGATGTCGTGGTCATTGGCGGTGGTGACACGGGGACGGACTGCATTGCTACGTCCATGCGGCAGCGGTGCAAATCGGTGATTAACCTGGAGTACAACCCACAGCCTCCAGCCGAACGTGCCCCGGAGAATCCGTGGCCCGAGTATCCCCGAATCTATGGTGTCGACTATGGCCATGCCGAGGTGCGTTCCGTGTTCGGTGAGGACCCGCGTCAGTATGCTCGCGTCACAAAGTCGTTCAAGGGCAACGACAAGGGTGAGATTACTCACGTGGTCACCGTGCGGGGTGGCAAGGACCCCAAGACGAACATTATTACGGAAATTCCTGGCAGCGAGGAGGATATCCCGTGCGACCTGGTGCTCTTCGCCATGGGCTTTGTGCACCCAGAGCAAAAGATTGCGGAGGCTCTTGGTCTAGAGGTCGACCAGCGCCGCAATATTCGTGCTGCGTACGGCGACTACCAAACGTCAGTGGAAGGCGTGTTTGCTGCTGGCGATTGCCGGCGTGGACAGTCTTTGGTAGTGTGGGCGAT
This sequence comes from Peronospora destructor, assembly GCA_011800735.1. Classification (NCBI taxonomy): domain Eukaryota; phylum Oomycota; class Peronosporomycetes; order Peronosporales; family Peronosporaceae; genus Peronospora; species Peronospora destructor. The sequence continues at coordinate 14,705 of WBRY01000047.1, read as the reverse complement.
AAATGAAGGGCGCGGCGTTGCAGACGCAGTGGAAAAGTATTTTTTGCAGGAAGGGTTTCACCCGGAGGTGTCTCAGAGCCAGCGCTTTGGTTAGATCCTGTAACGTTGTCTCACATAACAGTGTACTGGTAGACAATCGCATAGACGTTCCACCTTGAATGGTTTACAAGTGTGATGGGCTCCACAGAGGAAACTTAGCTAAACGAGGAATGTAAGGACGATGGATATTATTGTAGTAGCAGTGAGCCCGCTGAATCGACTGCGATTGGCTGTGTCAAAGCAGTCGCGGTTATGCGCTAAGAACATTAATTCGGTGTGATTAAGCCGGAGGATGAGGCGCACTGCCGCAAAGCTTCGTTGTTTCAGTTCAAGGTGTAGATGTTACTTTGTTGTAGCGCACGTCCAGCACACTATTCTAGGGTTTATCACCTTGCAGCAAAATGAGTCAGGTTAGGTTCGTGCACGTTCCGTAACACCAACACATCCTTAAGCACCACGCCGCATGACCCTTTGAGCGTGTGGACATTGAACAACGCCGAGACGCCCTAATACGAAGACAATAGCTCACATCCAGCTCGTCGAGAGGTAACATCTGCACCAGCTTTACATTGCGAGCATTTTAGCTTGCGGATCGTGTGCACTGTCATGACCCCAACGATGTTTAATTCTTCTAGAAGCTCACATCGAGTCCATGGAAGCGAGTGAGGGTCTTCAAGCGATGTCAGCTGAGTGCGCACAAGTTGATCGAGGGCGGCAGCTTACCGAGTTCAGCACTTGTAAACCCTGTGCAACTCGACGCATAGACTGAAGCTCACTTTCAGAAGTCTGTACCACATTACCGCAGGGAGTGCTTTTCCACATCATTAGCCAAAATGTCGTTAGAGCTGGACCTGAAGTTTGATCGCTCGTCCCCGACATTTAGTCAGATCCGAGTCCTGCACGTTATGAAGCACCTAATAAATCGACGATGCTTGCACAATCACGCAGTCTGAGAGTAAGAATTTGCCCGTGCGCTGCCTTCGATTACATTGGTGTAGCCGGGTAGTTCAGCTCGTGCACGTCGCCCAGCACACGCACATTCGTGACGTTTAGCACGTGCAAAAACTTACAAAACTTAAGTCGTATACGTTGCTAAGTGAACTGACGTCGCTGGCCTCCGGACGATTACGGTGATTTCACATCAATACATACTGAACTGTTTCTTATATTGCTAATGATGCAAGATTTGTGACAGCGTGGCAGTATTAGTAGTCAAACATGTCGTGATCTGCCTAAAAAAGCGTCACGTCCTCCAAGAAATTGCAGTACCTCACAAATGCGCATCAACCAATGCAAACCCGTCAATCTGCTGCAGCCACTGAAGCCAAGCTTCTGCAAGCGATTCGCTTCGTCAAACAAGCACAAGTATGCGGTTGTTTGACGAAGCGAATCGCTTGCAAATTCAACGCTTAGCTTAATCGTTGTAGATGTAGCTTTGTTATTGAAGCGCTGAAAATACCCACTCTATTCATACTATCATCTATGCCTTAAGTGTTAGAATATATCGTTTCTGACATTCTTCGAGGTTTTGAGGTTCAAGTGCAAGATCAGTTACAGGTAAAGCACGACCTCACCTGATTGGCTGTTGGGTGACATCTTGACAGATGGGACGAGGAGATACGGACGCCTTACGGGCCCACATCAAACAAAGTTTCTTTTACTTCAAAGCACGCAAACTTCTCTTCAGAGCGGAGCATCTCTGCCCGTCGACGATCAAAGACCTTTGTTACGCTACTACGCAAGTAGTATCCCCACTCTGAATCGTCACCCAAGACATTGTAAATTGTTTGGCCAGTGATAACAAGAACTCTCAAGATAACAAACTCAAGACAACTGCGATCGGACGCATCATACAAGCATGGGACAAGTGCAGGCAGGCGCAGTACGGATAAAGTGGTCAGAAGGTTCTGCATAAGTGGTCACAAGATTCAAGCCTCACCTTATTGGATAATAGTGATCGATCGGGAAGATCACAACTAGTACTCGGTTGACCGTGTGAAGATTATCACACGGTCATTACCCCACCTATAATGAAACAGCTCGGGTTAACATCGACTCAAGTCCACCGAGAAGAGGCAATCCGTCTGAGCCCGTCAATATACATTTATTAGACACGAACAACGGCTTATGCATAAACCATCAAGAAATTTGGATGCAAGATGTCGAGGCTCTTGCAATTAGAGCTACAGATAGAAGAATCTGTACTGGATACACATTTCGCATTTTGATGGGATTGGTCTTGTCACGGGCAATCTTTCTAATTTTTAAGAGATCATCTTGGATCTTTAACATCCTTTACGCAGCAAAACTGAGCAGACGCGCATGTGCTGATATTAGTAACTGACTGAGCAGCACTATTTACGTCCACAAGCCCGCGTGAGGCCGATTACCAAGAGTATAACTTTGCTTTGGTGAACGTCACAACCTCGTCACCTGAGGTTGTGCCATTTTAACAAGCGTATAAATCGTTATCACTATGCTTGCTGCCTTTGTGCCGGTGCCACTGCTGACACCATGATGGTTGGAGGTGACTGTGAGCCTGAGGCCAGGCAAGGATACACGCGTGTCATATCCGCATGGTCTGCGTGACCGTATGATCATCTCCGCTGGCATCTCGGCCGGTTTTGCGTTCAGCAACAGCACTAACGGCGGTGGCTTAACCTCCTTATAGAGCTTCCTACAGCTAGTGTTCATCTTGACTGTTTGTGATGCCATTGACTTTTTCTCAGTCAGGGAAAAAACTAAGGACATGGTATTCAGCACGTACACAGACCACATGTAAGTCTTGACCAAACCCGTGTGGTATACCAAGTCATTGTGAATGCTTCTTCTTTGGTATCTTCGAGAGCTTCAGGATCATGTCTTTGACGGCTATGCAGGCTTACTGGGCTGATATGACACCATTACCATTCCAGGCATTGGCGTGTTCGCACTCGCGCTTTACTTTACGGGCAAAGTATGGTCGTCACAGAAATTGGCGATGAATGCACGCGACGATGATTAATATGCTGTGACAGTGCTAGACACTTTTGCGATATTTCTCATGCTGCTTACGGCGTGAAAAAACTCCCGAGTTGAACGGCTCTTGCAATTGGTACAACGTGATTGTAGTGCTTACCGAGAAGGACTAAAAGTGCGGTATACGCTTTGGGTTGACTTAGATTTCCAATCTCGCGATTTCTTTGCCAGTACCGTGACCAAAAATGTCAATAGCGCCTTTGACGTGATTAACGCCGACATTGCCGGCGACACTAATTGGTGCGCTGTAAAAGCAAATGGGTGATTTCAATAGTAAGGAGAACAGGAAAGCTAGACACTTGGCATTGCTTAAGAGAAGCGTTGGAGGGGTCGCTTGGGTCAAAGAACACTCACTTGTTGGCTCGGACATTTGATGATATGTTGAACGTGCGAGAGAGAACCAGAAGAAAACTGATAAAAGCGACACATTCCTTGCCGCCGCAGTCATTGCCGCTGCTATTTTGCGTATGGTACTTGATCTCAGTTTTTATAATCGTAACGTGCTCCGTGACGTTCTGTGGTGAACATTCGCCCCAGTGTCTTTCGAGGTGCTGTGTCCTAGCCACCAACATGTGCAACTTTTTGACGATCTGAATAAAGACACCCCTGTCTTCTATAGCCTATCATGATGATCTTAAACTGTCTAGAGGGTACCGAGATTTGTGCTAGTCCCATGCTGTTGTACGAGTTTATGCGCAAGCTCGGAGTTCGACGTGATCTATGAAGTCGTCGAGTTTAATGCCGATGCCTTCGAGGCTACGCTTGAGCTCAGCAAGTGCGCTTATCAGCATGAAGGTAACGTCCACTTGTTCTTAGACGAAGTTGCCACCGTGATAGGCATGCAGAAGCACGAAAGCGTTTGGTATGTATGCCTGCGCACTATTCGGTAGAAAGCCAAGACGTTTTGTTGCGCACTCAATTCTAGGAATCCGCTCAAGGGTAGATCTAAGCCGAGGCGCTTGATACAGCCAAAGAGTCGATGTTCCAAGCCATCGCACGATTTGTACAAATATCGGACGAGACTTCCAATGCTTACAAAGCCCTTGGCCAGCAATTCGTTGAGTACCTGTGTGAAAAAGAGCTTTTATGTGGAGTTGCACCCGTAAAAGACGATGAGAAGAAGTGCAAGCAGGTTGGTATAGATGTTACCTTTAGTTTGAAGAAGGTCCTTCAGGAAGCCGGTGTGAAGGATGCGATCAGCATTAAACATCGTTAATTATACCACGCGCTAACGCCTGCTAAATTTGAACATCGATTTACTTGCTAACATCACTCACAGCTGGTCAGTTTTGTCTTGCCACCACCATGTCTTTATGGTGCCGTCGTGTGAGCTTGAAGCAAGCAGTGCTTGCTTCTCGTGCCACCAAGCATTATAGGTCACGCCACGGTGGCTTGCGAGCCGCTCCAGCAATTTTCCGGTCGCTACCTCCCAGACGTATACATAGCCATCCTCGGACCCGCCCAACACGAAACTTTCACGCGGACCAAACGATGCTCGCACAATGTTTTTCGCAGTGTTTTGATGGCCCTTAAAGCGCTGAAGTGGTCGTTGCTCTGCGTGGTGACTTCCCAAAAATGTTTTGCTTCCACTGCTAATAATTCCGCTTGCGCCAAGATTGCCGTTGCTGCCTATGGCAGCAGTTCCTGACATGCCAACACCGGTGGCTGCACAGTAACCTGACCCGTAGCCGTTGACAAGAACTCCATTAATTCCCATGGAGCAACTACCGAGTGATCCGCTGGACCCACCGCTAGACCCACTACTGAACGCTCCACTACCTAGTCCAGTCGTCAGGTGAGCACGTGGAGTATGAAGCATACGTAAGTCCCACAGACGATTGCTGTTATTTCGTGAGCCGCTCAGCAATGTGTAACCGTTGGAAGCCATTGAGATAGAGGTGACTTCACCTAACGTCTGACGCAACGTGTGAACGCATAGCCCACTCAGGATATCCCACAACCGGATCGTGCCATCTTTTGATCCGCTTACGATAAAGTTGGCATGCCTATTAAATTGAACATCGCACACAGATGCGAAGTGGCCACGGAACGCCTTCGCCACAGCACCAGTGGTAATATCCCACAAACGCACACTTTGATCGTAGCCCCCAGTCACCAAATGCGTCTCGCTGGGATGCAAGTTTACTGCGTACACATCACCACCATTTGGACTCGTGAGCGTTGCCAGACACTCGGTTGATGTCACCGAGTAAGTGTGAGGCAGCCTCGAGGCAGCTGTAATTGCGAATTTTCCTCTTGAGGACGCAGCTGCAGCAGCTTCAACTGCAGACTGCATGATATTGGGCCCGCGCTGGTCATTCAGGGTATCATTTGAGTCACTTTGAGCATCTTGAGCAACAGCGCGCTCTGCTAGCGCAGCTCGCAAGTCCCAGATCTTCACTGTGCCATCACCCGAGCCTGAGTACAGACGCTCTCCTGATGCACTCGCCGTAAGATACCAAATTCTGGATGAGTGACCAAGCAAATTTCGAGTCCATTGTCGACAAACAGTGCCCGCGGTTTTGTCTATCTCTTTCTCGCCGCTTTCTTGTTGTGCATCTGACAGTTCGGTAGGCCAGAGCTTTATCGTGGCATCACTGGAGCCTGAAGCCAGCAGTTCACCATCGGTTCCCACGAACGTGACGAACTTAACATTTTGCGAGTGCCCGACGTAGGTGCTTTTTACAGCATTCGGCAGCACTTCACACTCAAAGTCCCTCAACAGCGTCGAAACCTTAGGAATTGTTTTTGGATGATATCGGCTAAACTCCATCTGATATGCCACACTTTGGTGTAGTAATTGCACAAGTCGGTTATCCGGCAGTGCCGCTGGCGGTGTTGTCATGGCTGTATCTCCATCCTGTTGGGGCGAAATGACCTCTTCTAAAGTAAAAGTGACTCTCAGCTGCTCCACCAATTTCTCTCTCGACCTGACGACACCTTCCCAGTCCCGAAAAGCGCTCGACTCGCCTACAGCTTTGCAGGTGAGCAAGTAGCAGAGCTCTTTAAACTCATGGCGACTGGAGCTCGAAGCGACCGCTATGTTCTCCAGTGGCTTGAGGTGCGTCGTAAGAAAGGTAAAGGCCTTTTGATACTCCTGTCGGTCAATGAGTTCCAAGTATTCTTGTTTGCATACGGCGTAGAGAAAGCCCTGGTGGGCGGCGTGGAACTTTTTGAGGTGTTTGTCCAGTAATTTTGCCACAAGATCCCAATCTCCATCCATTATAGCAACACCCAAACGTCGCAGTACATCTCGCTCTTGTAACCTGCCCTGACGTTTTACGTTCGCTTCGTCTTGAATTGTGGCACTAGACATGGCGAATCCTTCCTGCTGTAAGTATTGGGTGATAATAGCCAGTAGATCCTGCTTGATGTGCGAGTCCTGCTCATCGAAGGTCACTTCAGGAGGAATACTGGTACGGTGGTGGCCTACGTGAGACCAACGTGCAGCTTCAGATCTCGAAGAGATTGAGTTGGCTCTCCGACTGGCGGGGGCCAGTGGGGGCGTCCGAGGCGGCAGTCCATCGTTCATTTAAGCTACCTATGGTTTCAAAATGACGTGATCATTAGAGTACATCATGAATTAATTGACTAATTTGATCAGGTAGTAAGTATACTCAGCACGTGTATCCGTATATCACAATACATGCCTATTACTCGAAGGCTTTGATTCGATGGTCGCTTTTTGAGCACGACTAATAGACTCATGCGAGGTTGCTACTACTTCCGACAAGAATGTGTCAGTTGAAGCCGTCTAGGCTTGAGTAGCAACTGAAGTTGACTGTCATGAACGGCAGTCGGATTCCGTCGCTGTTAAGTTCCTCCTTCTCTTGGTGGTTATACAATTTCATCCCTCGCAATGGACATGACGTCACAGCTCTCAACTGCAGTTAAGCATGGCAAGCAAAATGAGCGCTTCTGGTTCAGCATCGTACGTTGGTCGGGAGCGAGAGCGACAAATGATTTTTTTGACTGCACATTTCGAGCAAACTGGCAGCTCACAGCTCGCAGCTCGTACAGGTTCGTTGAATGGACTTTGAGAAACCGGCAGCTTCATGAGCATCGAGTAGGCGCAGTAGAGTAGCTTTAGGTCATTGTCGATGATTTGGAGATGAAGTTGTTCAAATACGTTCGAGAGGATCGAGAGCTCCACCCGCAATTCTTACAGACCTTCCAGAGCAACTTTTTGGCTTCCGCAGGCAAGGCAACGTACGAATATACAACGAGTGTCTCTCGACTTCCCCGCGACACCGCAGCTTATGCTACTCGGTATGCCATAGATGGCAAGGTAGAGGACATAATGTACGGATCAGTGGCCATGACGGACGAGTCGATGAAATCCAATCAGCGCGCACTAAGGACAGCGATCGAGATAGCAAGGTGCTCTACGACATCGTTGTCCAGGTCAAATTGGCTGAATTTGACCTGGCCATTCAAATTGTTGCTCCCAGTGTTTATATGGACCCCCTGTAATTGGGCACTTTGCTTGGGAAGGCAGCGTCAGCACTGTCTCACCCTCTTTGGCTGCTATGGGATGACCCGACATTGGCGTCTCTCGTATTGTCTCCTCTTTTGGAGCGTATTTTGACAGCAGTGTTACCTGTCGACCTTCGCGACACTATTGACTTCCTCCGAGAAGGGGCTACTACTGTGGCACCCCAAATTTCCCCTTCTATCTAAGGAACTTTGGGCCCTTCGGGGATACTCAATTAACGCGAATGGTTTTAATACCGTAACGCAAACGACTCTAAATTACTTATTTTCACGTTGTGGGACTCCAAGAGACCCGCTTTACGGGAATAAAGACTTTCAAGCGAGCCAAATATCTCTGGCAGACGGCTTCTCAGCTTAATACTAGCTTTTGGTCTCAAGACAATATGGATTCCTACACTGGCCGAGCGGGTGTCGGTCTACTTCTCACACCGACATGTCTGGTTCGCGATCTTCGCGACGTTACACTCAACTATGCAAGTTCTCCAGATCTCCTTTCTCGGTACTTGCTGTTGAAGGGAACTATGGACTCTGTGGTTACCTATATTCATGTAGTGTATGCCCCTGTCCAACCAGGACAACGTCCACTGTTGTTTACTAGTCTCCCTCGCCATTTTGACGACGATGCCCATCACATCGCACTGGGAGACTTCAATACAGTATTGTCCAGTCAGCTCGACCAAGCTCGCTCGCATGACCGAGCTCGGCGACAAGGACGCGAAGAACTACTGGATTGGATGAATGAATTACGATTAGTGGACTCGTGGCGACTGCAGCATCCTGATGTTCAGGAATTCACGAGCCCGACTGGTACTTCTAGGATTGATTATGTCTTCTTGGATTATCGACTTTTTTGCTCTGTCTTTCAAGACATTTCGCATGATTTTCGAGCCAAGTCTGGCACGGGGGACCACATTGGTCTGTCCTTTCGTTTTGGCTCAACTTATTTTAAGCCTCCAGGCCGGGCGCCATGGAAGTGCCCGTCATGGGTTCTTAAGCTGCCTGAGGCCCAAGCTTATTTATCGGATTCGTTGCACAAGCTTGCTGCATCATTTCTTCCCGGTATATGGAATTATAATCCCGGCTGCTTGCTCGATGAGCACAAAAAGACCGGCTCTATTTTTCTTCGTGAATTATTGCACGCCAAGAAGAACGCTCGTCAGCGTGACATTGAAGGACTTCACCTGTCGATTAATCAGTTACAGCGCCAAGAGGCGTTAGACCCGTCGGTGGACCTATCCGCTACCCTTTCCTCGGCTAAAGCAGCGCTTCAAACGAAATTGGGGGAATCCGCCCACTTCGCCTCCAAGCAGAAATTCGCCTCAGACATTCAAGCGACTGAGCGTTGCTCTAAATTTTTCTTTCGACCGCCCCAAGTACTCCACAAGTCGCCCATTCCTGTGGATTCAGCCGAAGCATTAGAGTCGACCTGCTCTGCCTTTAACTCATATTGTTGGTCTGATATCAATTGTTCGCCTTCTCGAGAATATGGGCATGCGAAGCCGAATTGGAATCGCATGGACCTTTCTCGGCTTTAACAGCATACGACGTCAGTATTGACGCCGGTAGACCGGGCTTACTTGGATAGCCCCCTTGCTGCGAATGACTTTTATTGGGCTTTACAGCATACGGCGTCCGGGAAGACGCCAGGTACAGATGGCTTGCCTCTCGACTACTATAAAGTCGATTTACCCCTTTGGAGCCGTATTTTAGAAGTGGTTTACGGTGCCCAATTTCACAAGGGGAAAATGATCAAATTTCAGAGGCGGGCTCAGATTTCGCTGCTTTATAAGCATGGGGATCGAACAGTGCCGAGCAATTATCGGCCTATTTCCCTTCTTAACGTGGACGCTAAATTAGGGCCCAACATTTTGACGCCCCGGCTTGGCCGAGTTTACCCAATCTTCTTCACTCCGACCAGTCGGGGTTTGTTCCAGGTCGCGATACCGACAAGCCCATATTCGATTTCAAGCATTGGCACAATTATACTCGGATTCCAAAACTCTGGCAGGTGCAGTTCTGTTAGACTTCGCCAAGGCTTTCGATAGTGTGGTTTGGGACGCTTTGGATATGGTTCTACAGCACTTTGGATTTTGGCAGCCTTTTCGACGCTGGATTAAAGTTCTATTTCCGGGCACCCTGGTTTTCCTCATGTTTAATGGGCGACCGCTGGCCCCGTTTGAACTGGGAGCTGGAGTTCGCTAATCCTCTTTCACCGGCGCTTTTTGTGCTCTTTATTGAGCCTTTTCTTAATCTTCTCCGTGCAAAACTTCAGGGTATGGGATTTCACTGTGGGTCTTCGACTCACTCGGTCATCAGTTTTGCGGATGATTGTACTGGTTTTCTGCATGACCTACGGCACACCAAAGATTTTCTCGGCTTCGTCGATGAATTTTGTTCGGCAACGGGCATGCGGCTTAATACGGCTAAGACTGTGATGCTGCCATTTCGGCCCTGGTCTGCGTCTACTGAGCCTCTTCGACTGGAACTCGAACAATTGGGCGTCGAAATTGTGGGGAATTCTGGACGGACCAAACTGCTTGGAATTTACTATAGACCGCAGCTACGTAATTACTGGCTGAAATGCAGGCGCGGTGTTTTCTCTGGACTCACCGGTCCCGTACTCTTCGTGGTCAAGTATTAATTTTGCATCAGAAAATTCTGCCGATTCTCTGGTTTTCGGCCAGCGTCTGCCATGTTCCAGCGACTGGATTTCAAGACCACTTCATCACTCTTGTAATGGGGCAACCTATTACACTAGATGATATAGGTTTAAATACATAATTACATAAGTAGGTAGGCAGTATCCGATTAGCGGATACTGCACGTCTATTAGTTCTTGGTTTATTATTGGGGTGTCAGACCCAATAATTAGCCAATAATAAATAGGTCTATATTTGAGTGGTTCCCATGAGCTAGGGCACATATTGGCACTTCCTGCGAATTATAACAAACACAAAAATGAACAGTTATATTTACGTTATAAATAAGAGCGCTTCCTCACGCTCCTTACAGTGTACGACGGTAACGGGGCTCTCACCCCGTTACACCTGGTAGCACTTCGTAGTCCTTCCAATGACCAAGTTCGAGATGAACGCGGACGATTCTTCGATGGCTCCAGCGGTTTCGCTGGAGCATGCAGATTTTCCACACCTCACTACGGTGTAAGTGGCAGGCATTACACCGCCTTGCGGCGGTGTCTGGTGAGATCGTCGTAACGTCGCTGCTGAGCACAGCGACACCCGATCAACACCGTTCCGCCATCCAAGACTACATGGTGCACGAGCTCGCCGAAGTGAATCGGCGAGTATCGACTCCCTCGCGCACCTCCCATTACGATGCAATTAAAATGGAGACATCAACGTACTCCGATGATGGTCCGGATCGTCTCCCCCTTAATCGCTGGTTTAGGGAGATTGATATTGCGATAGCGTCAAAATTAGTTGACGCTCTGACGGCCAAGGTTAATTTCCTGCTGTCTCGACTTGTTGGTAAAGCCAAAGAATGGGCCCTTGGAAAGCTCGTCGTAGCCGAGTCAGCGTTCCCCAAGCTGGAGGATATCCAGCGCGACTTACGACTGGCGTTCGAGCCTCCCCAAGATGAGTCACGATTGCGTGCAGACTTCTTTTCACTTCGACAGGGCAAGCTGTCGATGCGTGATTATGTGCAGAAAACACGACATCTTGCTTCATGTATTATCACGCAGGCGATCGACATGGCTTCACAAGTCCATGTCTTCGTCTTCGGTATGCAGGAGGGCATGACACGTTATTGCCTCACACGTGCTGAACCGAAGTCTCTCGAGGAGGCATTTGCCCTCGCGCTTCGTGAAGATTACATGGTCGCGTCATCATACTTGCACGCAGCGTCGCAGCATCCGCGTACGTCTGGCCCAGAGCCTATGGAAATTGATGCAATCGATGCATCACGTGGTCGCGGCAAGCAATTCAGCCGCGACGTTCGTAGTCATAACACGATGAAGTGTTTTCGGTGCGGCAAGACAGGCCATCGTGCGGCCGTCTGCCGAGCTCCAGCGCCAGTGGCCATAAACACAGCTGTCTCACGTGGAGATACTGTGTCGTCGGTGGTCCCGCCAAAAAACGAGCAATTCCAGTAGGCGCGGGGCGCCCTACTGGCAGAAATGGAACCCCGAGTACTCAGGTGGCAGCTCGGGCTCCTAGCCTCAAAGTGATTCATAATCACTTCAATGCCACCACCATGCGCGACGATTCGAGACTGATTATTATCAATCTCATCGTTGCTGGAGTGAAGCGACCACTCCGAGCGTCGTTGGATTCAGGTGCATCCAACAACTTCTTTCGAGCATCCTGTTTGTCCCTTCTCCCGTCTACTATTACGGTTCAAGAAGGTCCAGGTGATATCGTTGTTAAACTTGCTGATGGACAACCACAGCGTGTTCCGCATAAAACAGTGGTTTTGCCGTACACGTTCGACGGTTTCCAGAGCAATGACGAATTTCTGGTGTACGAGATGAACTATGCATTCGATTGCATCGTGGGGATACCGTGGTTGTCACGGTATCAGCCAACGATAGATTGGCTATCTCGGTCCGTCAAACGACGAAGCGGATATGACGTTAGTGAAGTGTTCACTCATCTGTTAGTTGCGTCATCCGATTGGCCTCATGTCAGAGTCGTGAACGAACTCGCCACGACTAGCAGTCAACACAAAGAGAGCGATGGCCCTCTGTGCCCGGTATGTTCAGTTACACTGATAGAGCCACAAAACGAGGCGGTTGAACAGGGTTTTCCGCAAACACGGACATCGGTCGAGCTGAGGCTCCCGATTCATAACGAGGCCGTAGTGACGGAATCCGTATGCGCGCTTAAATATGTGGAAGGGTCTCCACATCGCGGCCGTTACATTAAGGTAGCGAGCCCTCCGTGCACTGCTGCAGAGATCACATCTCTCAGCCCTACCATGGAAAGATTTCCTTCACGACCTCAAGGCCGGCGACATCGAGCAAGTGTGCATCGTTTCAGCCGCCGAAGCAGCCAGTGAAGAAGTTCAGGAGGTCCGCCCAAAGAGCGCCGAGCCCAAATCAGCGCGCGAAGAACGCTTCGCGGCACAGTCCTGGGAAGCCCTTCGTGCTTCGGGCAACCCTGTCTATGATATCGCTCGTGAGTACGCCGATATCTTTCCGGAGAAAATTCCCGCTGAACTTCCAGCGGATCGTGGAGTGCGGCACGAGATTGACCTCGTGCCAGGATCGAAGTATTGCGTGACGCGGCAGTGGCCGTTACCGCGTGATCAAGTCATTGCAATTGATGAATTTTTTGAGGGCCACCGTAAGGCTGGTCATGTTCGCGAGAGTATCTCGCCGCATTCGAGTCCGACTTTCTGTGTGAGTAAAGCCACCGGCGGTTGGCGCATTGTACACGCTTTTAACAAGCTAAATGACGCCACGATCCCGGCTCAAACGCCGATTCCTCGCAAAGACATGGTATTGAACTTCATGTCAGGCAGCGTTCTCTTCAGTGCCATCGACTTGACCGATGGCTTTTACCAGATCCTGATGAGACCGAGCGATATAGCCCTCCAAGTGGTATGCTTTGGGAATGGCTAGTGATGCCACAAGGATTGAAAAATGCTCCGGCCACCTTTAATTGCATGGTTTAGGGTTTAGCGAAGAATCCCACTGAGTTGCGTCAATAGCTCGGTCTGGCGAATTACCTGCATAAGTATACGAAAGATTATCCTGGATCGATCCAACCACTGTCATCGCTGCTGAAGAAAGACGCCACTTGGACGTGGCGTTCCGAGCATCAATCCGCCTTCGATGCTGTGAAGAAGAGCTTGGCGTCGGCGCTAGTCCTGATTATTCCTGACGATTCGAAGCCGTTTCATGTGATATGTGACGCCAGTGACTTTGCCATCGGCTGTGCCCTTATGCAGTTTGATCATGAGGGCCGCGAGCGAGTCGTGATCTATCAGTCACGACAATTGAAGCCTGCAGAGAAGAATTATCCTGTCCACGACAAAGAACTCCTTGCAATGCGTTACGCGCTGATCAAGTTCAGAGTGCATTTATTGGGCGAGCAGACCTTCGCCTTGTACACCGATTACGCGTCACTGCGGACAGCGATGAAGAGCCCCCACTTGTCTCAACGGATGGCTCGGTGGTTGTCGTTCTTCTCCGAGTATAATTTCGTCGTTCACTACAAGCCAGGCAAGAATGACATTCTTGCCGACGCTCTGTCTGGACAAGAATGTCAGCGAGAACAGATTCTTTAACAGATCCAGAACGTGTATAGTGTTCTCGTGGCGTGCACCGATCCACTCATATCCCGTCCATACGCGTAGCTTCACTGTTCCATGATCAAGCACCTTTACCTTCGGCCGCCGGCCGGATTGAAAAACCAAGAATGAGTGATATTTATTAAGTTATGCTGGTAAATTGATAGCTCTCAGCCATCCGATTCCTGTCCTAAATATCTCACTATGCATGCCCTTCTTCATGTGCAACGTGTAATCTACCCTACCAAGCTACAACATCACGTTTAACAAGGTTGAACGTAGTAGCAGATAAACTTGAACAGGATGTCGATGTGCTCAGTGCTTAGGGTTTCGGGTTTCGGGTTTCGGGTTTAAAGGGTTTAGGGTTTCGGGTTTCGGGTTTCGGGTTTCGGGTTTCGGGTTTCGGGTTTCGGGTTTCGGGTTTCGGGTTTCGGGTTTCGGGTTTCGGGTTTCGGGTTTCGGGTTTCGGGTTTCGGGTTTCGGGTTTCGGGTTTCGGGTTTCGGGTTTCGGGTTTCGGGTTTCGGGTTTCGGGTTTCGGGTTTCGGGTTTCGGGTTTCGGGTTTCGGGTTTCGGGTTTCGGGTTTCGGGTTTCGGGTTTCGGGTTTCGGGTTTAGGGTTTCGGGTTTCGGGTTTAGGGTTTAGGGTTTCGGGTTTAGGGTTTCGGGTTTCGGGTTTAGGGTTTCGGGTTTCGGGTTTCGGGTTTCGGGTTTCGGGTTTAGGGTTTCGGGTTTAGGGTTTCGGGTTTAGGGTTTAGGGTTTAGGGTTTAGGGTTTAGGGTTTAGGGTTTAGGGTTTAGGGTTTAGGGTTTAGGGTTTAGGGTTTAGGGTTTAGGGTTTAGGGTTTAGGGTTTAGGGTTTAGGGTTTAGGGTTTAGGGTTTAGGGTTTAGGGTTTAGGGTT